>CM075023.1:15189619-15217696 GCA_037576675.1 Pangasius sanitwongsei
GGCCAAGTGATTAGGACACCTGATTCTGATCATTTGGATGGGTGACCGAATACTTTTGGTAATATAGTGTATATAGTGATTATAAATTTGGCCTAACTTGGAGATGGTGTATTTTACATTGATCATGGTTTATAAACCAAGCTAAGCATTAGTGATGAGAAAACAGCACTGTGGGTAAACAATAAAATTATTAAACTGCATCTATGGCAGTGTGGTGGCACAGCAAGTAGCTTTGCTGACTCACAGCTGCAGGGTTCCTGGTTCAATCCTGAGCTCTGGTGACTGTCTGTGTGGAGTTTCTGTGCATGTTCTCCCTGTGTCTGTGTGGGTTCAGTTTCATCTCACCATGCCAGTAGGTGAACTGGCTAAGATAAATTGCCACTAGGTGTGAATGTGTGTGTATGGTGCCCTATAATGGACTGGCATCCCATCCAGGGTGTATTCCTAGCTCGCGCCCAGTGAGTGAGAGAATAAAATGTAATTAATAAAATGAAATGTGAAAACTGTGAGATTGCACCCTTTTGCCACAAAAAGGAAGCATGGCAGTATGGCTCCATACGAAAAGCAATTCTAGGCATCATCAGGAAAATTCTGTGATGATTGATCTGCATTAGAGACATCCTACTTGTATATCCTTACCCTCTGCAATCATTTTATTTTGTATGCAATAATAAAAATTTAATATGGCAATAATTTTGATTAGTATAAACTTTAGTAAGTGTATATTTATGTATACTATATGTATATTTAACGCATGATCCACTTATTATGTTTTTTCTGATCTCTGTCTGGTGCTTCTGGAAATTCGCAGGTGATGTGCTAGCCAAACTTCATAGACTTATAGTACTTATCGATATCTAGGCACTCCAACTATTTTGGGCTTCGTCAACCTGCTCTAGGCCCTGTATCCTATCGCCATACTATCTCTTCTCTCTCTCAATCTCTCTTGTCCTTGATAACTGTCAAAGCCCTGCCCTTGGGAAATCAGCACCTTTCTGCATTATGTCAACAGAACCAACACACACAGAGAATAAAGAAACAAATTAAGGGGAGAACTTGTAAAAGGTCTTTGCCATTTGGAAAGTCTTAAGAGATGCTAGCTTATTTTTAACTATGTAATGTGCAAAGAAAAATCCCCCAAATGAGGAGCTGACAGTTCCCCTTGGTGATTTTTCATTTCTCCTAACTAGGGCATTGAAAGTAGGATATAGCTGTCCTACAAACCCTACTCTCTCTGTGTCCCACGAGACATGAACCATTTTCAACCACCTGGCTGCCTGATTCATACGAGAGAGAGAGAGAGAGAGAGAGAGAGAGAGAGAGATGCTTGCTCAACCAGACTCTTCTTGCCCTTGTCCTTGTGCTTATCAAAAGATAACGAGAGAACAAAGTTAGGGCAGACGCCTTTAATGTTAACTGTAATAAGTGATGATAATTTTTACGATCGATCCACAGCAGCTATTACATGCCGTTGAAGGGATTTCTAAAACACAGCCACTTCTTCACATTAACCCAAAGTTACACAGGCAGATGAAACACACTTTTACAATGGAAGCCAAATACTAATGAAACAAGTCCGCTCTGAATGCTGGCGCCCCTTATAGAACATGTGCGTTATGAATTCATTAGCATGTCTATTTCCTCTGCTGACTCAGAGGCTGAGGTGTTAAGAACATTAGAGACCACCTCTATCGAGCCATGATAGAGTTTATGACATTATAGGCAGGTTCAGTAGGCACTTAGACTGGCTTAAATTTCATAGAAACTCAATGGGATACCATTAGCCCCCTGCCAGGAACCAGACTGTAGCTTAAATCTGACCGGATCTGGAATTAACACATTACACAAACATATTTTTTTAGTTAACATTAACACATTAACACAAACAAAACAGGGCAGGAACTTCACTGGTTGAAGAGCACAAAAAAACAAACAAAACAAAACCAAAAACAAGTGCGACAGTCAGCCAAAGCAGGTTAAAAATGAACCAGACTGTTTCAGACTGTAGGACAGGAACTGGTCACACACTGTTTCCAGACAAATTACCCTCCACTCTGTATTATAAATCTAAATCACCTGTATTAAGAGGAACATTAAGAGAGCACCGTAACCTCATTCGCAACCTGACCGCCCCCCGACACCCCCCACCCCCCTCCCCCTCACATCTAGCACTTCCATAACAGCTAATAATGCAACTGGGGATCTGATCAATGAGACTTCTAATAAGCCAGAACACTGTGTTACTGTTGAGTGAAATATCACCTATGTGGAATGAAGTCTTCATTATGTTAAGAAAAAAAAATTACGGATCATTTCGGCTTTAGCTAGTGATCAGAATTCACTTCCTCTGTTTTGAGGCATTAGGAGATATGTCTCAAAGGAAAGGTTCTTTGAAAGCAACTTCAAAACACTTACAAAACGAAAAAACCACATGTGTGTTTGGACTTGTTACTTTGACTGTACATTATTATGAGGCAAGCTCAAAGAAAAAGCAGAGTTGTGAATAGCACTCACCCAAAACACACTGTTTCTCTTTTCCCAGACTGGACTGAGTGAGAGAGACAGACAATGAGTATTCAAAGACTGCATTTATTCCTCAGTATGGGAGTCTCACCTGTTCTCGCAGCCTCTCCGTCTCCTCTTGATAGGCCACCAGCTGCTTCTTCCACTGCTCCACATTGGCATTAGCTTCATGCAGCGCCGCCACCAGTTTTGCGTTGCTGTCCTGCAAAGTGAAGAGCTCGGCCTCCAGGTTCATCTCACAGATAGAGCTGCAGCGAGCAAGCACGAAGCTGTGTCACTTTCACAGATGGATCAGGGCCAGTTTTATTTTAAATCAGATTCAAATTTAATTAGCTAAAAGTTCCAATGCAAATATTTGAAATGAGTTGGAGTGACCTGGAGCTTGATTTCAGGGCCATTTGTCAAGCTAATAATTAAGTCCGGTGACTGTAAAAGAGCTTTCAGTGGCTAAAGTAGCAGTAAAATCTATTAATATTTAATTAAAACGTATTAATAAATCATGTTATTTGCACTTTCAATAGATTAAAACAGTGTCATCACTAAGCAAAAATCCCATCTTGCACAGTTCCTGTTTCTTTTAGATCAGTGGTTCTCAAAGTAGGGGCCAGGGACCCCCAGGAGTCCAAAAGGCATAGCCAGGGGGGTGGAAATTACAACCCAAATATTATTATTATGGAGTTCATATAATTATTAAGTTCTTATAATTATTTAATCCAAATCTCAATAACTCAAAAACATCCTACGTTGGCCTGTGAATCATGTCAGCTTGAACGTAATCTGTTCGGGTGATATAAAGTTCAAGAATAAAAAGGCTCTAATGATTTATTTTACAGTTCCCTGTCTACAAAAGGTACTTCTGAGAACCTCTGATTTAGTTGACAAAGGCTGACTAACAGGACCACAAATAAAGGTTGAAAATGCTCTGTGAAAGCGATGTACCTTCTTTATGGTCATATCAATGACTGAATAAAACCAGCCTTTCTGAATAAGCAATCATAGATATTGTTCCATGCAGCCCAGGACTTCACAAAGTGGCCTGTAATATTCTAAAATCTCCAAAACTGAGCAGTAGGAAAAAGGGGAGCCCCTGTGCAAGACTTCTTTTTATCAATATATTACCCAAGAAAGGGCAGGAGGCTGTTCGAAGTCTCACCATAGCAACCCTTGTTAGAAAAGAGCACCAGTGGCCAATAAAGGGCAGACAAAAGGAAGGCAAGTAGAAAGGGGTTAGAAAAAAAAAAAAGCTCAACGTGTGAGTGCATGGGCAGTCACAGATGTACTGGATTCAGCACTTATGTATGACTCAACACTGTAATGGCTGTTCTTCTTCCCTCCTCCCTGGGTTCACACTATGAATAGTTCTGAATGGATAAGAGTAAGAGTTCATCGGGGTGGAAAAAAGGTATTTAGTAAGCACGGTCTATTCCAGCATTGGCAGTCATGGTAGTGATTATTAAATCAGGTTTTAATCTTGTAGACAGTGTACTGTTTAGAATCTATCCACATAATAAATGCACTGTACCTCTAAAAAAGCAAAGCAGATTGCTGCAGACGCCAAAACTCAAAAATAGAGTGTAAAGCAATTGCTGCTATTTTGGGAACTAATATTACTGTTGCATTGGAGCAGAAAAAAAAGCAAGTTTGCTCTAAATGGTTTTCCTACATGCGTGATTGATGTCCACTCTTACCAACCTGTTACAAAATGGGTTCTACCACATATCACTGACTATAATGGTCTTACCCTTCAGAGAGCATCTTTTTGATACGCTCTTTCTCTGATGAGAGTGTGATGTCTGCGCTCTGGCTCCGGAACAGTTTATCCTCCGGCCCATTCACACACATCACCGGTGGTGACTGCAATTCGTCTGAGAGATCCTGCAATACATAGATCAGCATGTGGGTAGGTTAGTGTTAACCTTCTAGAGCTCCTAGTCTTTTCTTTTTTACACTTTATATTACAATCAGACACACAACAGATTGCCACACAGTGTTTGCCTGTCACAGTAACACCATCATGAATAACAGTCCAATTAAATGAAAATGATCTTTTCCCGTTATGATATCCACCCCTTACACTCCCAGCGATTGGTAAAGACTTACATTCTTCACTCTACATATCTTATTACACGTTTCCTATTAGTTTAACTGCACTTACCAAATAATTCCATAATATGCTCTAAGATGTATGACTGAATTATAAGCTGAGGAGTTAAAAGTTTTTGTCGCTTAATGAATGCAACAACACAATACAGAAAATTCAGTTATACAAAAGGGTATAACTTATATAACATATATAAGGTACTGAATTGAATAGGTCTATGCTGAAAAATGAGCAGATGAATGCTGTCTGGGGGGAAGATTGAACAATGCATCTGCTCTTCAAGGGATATTTAAGAAAATAAAGTAGATGGAACAGATATTGTACAATGGCTTAGATAATGCGTCTGAATACAACAAAAGGAAGAATATTATGCAGAGAAGATTCAGTAATTGTGACTCCATTTTATTCTTGTATTCGTACATAATGCTAAATCCAAAATTAGAGTTGGTTCGATCCTCAGCTCAGGTTCTATGTGGAATTTCTCCACGTGTTCTTCCTCCCAAAAACATGCCAGTAGGCGGACTGGCTATGCAAAACTTCCCACAGGTGTGAATGAGTGTCTGTGTGAGATACCCTGCAATGGCCATGGTGTATCCCTGCCTTGCACCCAGTGTTCGCGAGATCAGATCCGCCATCATTCTGACCAATGAATAATGGAAAAAGACCAGGTGATGTTTTTTAGTTCCCCAGTTTTGGTGCCCACTGTAGACTCGGATTCCTCTTCTTGGCTGACAGGAGTGGAACCCAATGTGATCTTCTGCTGTTGTTGCTCATCCACCTCAAAATTCAACATGTGTGTTCTGAGATGCCTTTCTGCTCACTTGTAAAGAGTGGTTATTTGAGTTATCTTCACTTAGTTCAAACCAGTCTGGCCATTCTCCTCTGAACCCTCTCATCAACAAGGCGTTTGCACCATTCTGTGTAAACTCTAGAGACTGGTGTGCATAAAAATCCCAGGAGATCAACAGTTTCTGAAATACTTAAACCATCCTATCCCTGGCACCAACAACCACACCACGGTCAAAGTCACTGAGATCGCATTTTCCCCCCATTCTGATATTTAATGTGAACATTATCTGAAGCTCCAGAACTGTGTTGCATGATTTTAGGCTGCTGCCACATGATTGGCTGTTTAAATATAATTGCATGAATCTGCAGATATACAGCGTTTCCTAATAAAGTGTACGGTGAGTGTATTTTCCTTCTGAGGCTGGGTAATTTAATATCCAGTCACAAGCTTAAAATTTAGTCCAGTTGTCACAACAATTAATTAAAAAAAACAAAACACTACAATCGAACAACTAGCAGTAATGCATGAATGGATCAGTATTAGATTGTCATTCTATTCGTAATCAAAAACTAAGTAAGGCAAACAAATAAATAAAACATGTCTTGAGCTTGGCTTTTTTATGTCAGTGAGCAGCTCTCCTGATCAAAATCTGTCTGAAATGGACTTGAAAAAAAAAAGAGGTCATGAGAACAATTATGCAGAGATCATTATCATGCCTGTCAGGGATGGTTAACTAGTTAAAAACCTGTAGTAGTCCTCCTACAAGACACTAAAGGACACAGTAAAGGACAAAACAACATGTTCTGTCTCCCTCGTTATGAAGAGCTGCTCATCCCTGCAGCAATATTGAAGGATGCAACAGGCTTTAGTAAGAAAGGTAAGTGTCACTGTAGCCCCTGTAGACAGTGTAGTGTGATAAAGCAACACTTATTTTTGCTGCCACAATTCTGCTCTTAGTAGAAATATCTGTAACAGCCGCACTGCATCACAAAAGCAGAGCTTAAAGGAAACCAGAACAGAGGACAGACAGAAGTTCTTGACCCAGGTAACTGTGCTGCTCCTGCATTGCTGGTGTGTCTCTAGTGCTTACACAAATTCACAATAGTTTACTATGATTTTACCATGGTGCTTTGTCACAAGTATGGGTATCAAACAGAAAATAATACTGATTTTACTATAGTGCTTTATCCTGAGTATGTTTATACCACTGTGTTGTTGAATTCTTGAGGTTTATACTGAATTCAACAAGTTGAAGTCACAGGTTTTTATTAATGCACTCGTATATAGTAAAGTCTTACACAAAGACTTGTATGGCGGACGCTCCACATAAATGTATTAAAAAATGTGTGAGACCTCTGTTTTTTGAAAGGTCTCTCCAGTGTCAGTGCTTTGTAACAGTCAGAGGTACAGCTGTAACTTTATTTTCACCACAGCGCGGTTGAATGCTTGGTCAGAAGGTGTGCTTTTTTTTTTTTTGTATAATAGCACATCTCAGACAGTAGTTACGGGTACAAATTACAAATTGTGTTTCATATATAGTTCTGTCATAAGGGTTTAACTTTATTTAACTAGAGTTGGATGGCCAGACCTCATGTTTTCAGGTTTACTTGTTTAGCGCTTTTGGCATCAAAATAATATTAAAATAACTTCTGAGTGTTTTCTGACAAAGATACATCATGCAGTAAAGTCTTCAAAACGAACACACTTTGAACACATGTAGCTTTAAAGATCAAATGTATATGCACAGTAGTTCAACTGCCTTGACTTATTTTGAAACATTTCTCTCTAAAGCAGTATAAAAAAAAATGCATTAGGCCATCATTATTACTCTCATCATGATCCATATTTTTAGAGGGTGCTGTTCACAGGTGCTCCCTTCCAATATAACCCCTTCTAACTTATATGAATTATTCAGTAAATATAAAGAAACTAGTAGGGAAGGTGTGTAGCAGCAAAAGAGAGGAATGTTAGTCTGGACTGTAATGGATTCTGGTTAATTACAAAAAAAAAAATAAAAATAGGTTGGTCTGGCAACTTTTAAAATATACTGTCGTCATACAACAAACAATAAATAATAATATTTCTGCAGCTCCACTTTCTTTCAAAGTTTACTCAGCTTAAATTCTTCAGTGTTTACTGGAATAACATGGTGACCACAGTAGTAATAAATCTACGACAGAATTAATTTTGGCTATTTTACTGTATACAAGTGACGTAAGTGCGCACTCAATGAGCACTGTGAACTCCGAAGCTTTGAACTATGTGAGTCTCAACTGTGCTGCTTGTGTGCATGTTTGTTGAGAAGAAAGAATGACAATACTGATGTGTGAGATGCCATCTATATCTATCTTGTCTGGCAGCCTTTTTTGATTAGTGCTGTCTTCCAAGTACTCACTGCTTTGAAAAGATAAACTGGGAGACATATGCAATACATTCACACCTCCTCACAGACCAGCTGTGCTGCAATACAACAAGGAAAGAGTTCTACAAATAATAACTATTTATTCTACCAAAACATATTGTGACTCACCTGAGAGAACTGTAGAGATCCAGTTGGAAAGCATTATGAAAAAGGGACAGGGGACAGTTTTGGTGAATGAAACTCTGGGTACAGGAGTGCGGTTAAGTTTCCCAGGATGTGAATATTGTACAGATGTAATACTTGATACAATTAAATGTTCCAGTAACTACACCACTAAGCCAAGCTTCAGTGTAAAAAAAAAGGTAACATGGATAAGAATAAAATAAAACATGAATCACAGGAGGCCCTTGGGCGCTGAACTAAAGGGTAGGAGTGGTGTTATTCATTTAGTGGAAGAACCCGCTGATTGTTTAATTGCTTCTGATCATGCTTTTGACCTGAAAACAGATTTATTCAGTGGGAGACAGACACTCTGAGCCAAGGCGGAGGACTGCATGGTATAATTTTAATCGCTGCCCTATTTCTCTTCTCTCTTCGCCGTGAGATGAATGACCCAGCTGAGGTGGGGTTTGGGTTTCAATAACCCTTTGCCTACTGCAGTACTTCCACGAGAAAGAGTAGCTCTACTCTATTAAAGCTAGTAGCTTTAGAAAAACTAAAGTAGACTAAAGGACTAGTTAAGAACAGATCACTGGTTAGTTAATGTCTGATCTTTAATAAAATGCTTCTTGTAAACTGAAAATCAAATTTTCATATTTTAATATGTAATTAATTTTGATGACAATCTCAGTGGTAAGAACACAAATGATTAAAAGTTGAATAAATATATCAATCTCGATTAATTTGTTTTGGATTGTCTTCAGAATCTTGACAATTCACTGTTCTGGCTCATGTGATGCTGAACACGCACACACACAAGGAGAGCATCAGCTGTCCTATTCTGTATACGTGAGCAAACAAATGTCCAAGACTGGCTTGTGTCTCTCTGATCGACAGAGAATATGCCACCCCAGAGCAGAGCCAGGTGCGAATGGCTGTGGCATTGTCGGGAATTCTGATCTCCAAACACTTGGTAGCCCAACCTGATGTTTGTACTGACCCCATGTTTATTTAATATAAAGAGACAAAGATCACAATGGCTCTCTTTGCTTTCAAGGATCACTTTGACCCTTCAGCATGATTTGATTTTAGCAATCCATTCAAGTGTGTATGTATGTGTGTGTTTGTCAGAACACACCTGTGGGGCTGCGATGTTCAGGGCAGCATTAGCCAGCTCCATCTTGTCTTGTGATTTTTCTCTAGCCAGCCGAGCCGCTTCCTTGACCTCTTTAAAGCGCTCAGAAAACTGTAAAAAATAATATAATAATAATGCCATATTAATGTGAATTACATCATATTAATGTACAGAGTGTAACTTTGGCTGAATTTGTAAAGCTAAATGTCATCTGTACCCTCCACCTGCAGCTATTCAGCAAATAACTTGTAAAATAAAAGTAATATAAAATCAAATTTGGGCCTGCATACATATTGCAGTAGAAGCATATTATTACAACATATGATTATTCAAACAATTTTGTGTTATAATGTGCAATAAAAGCCTAGTTTGAAAGAGTGTTCTTTACTACATATCTGACCATGAGCAAAATGATTTCCCAAAGGAACCTCAGGCCTTTAAATGGAGAGCATTAAAGTGTGCTGCTGTGAGATTTACCTGGTTAAGCTGCTGCTCAGTGGCGAAGCCCAAGCCGTACACTGTGTTAGCCCTGCTGTCTGCCCACTGGCCGAACTTCTGGGATGTCTTAGTGAATGTCATGTTGGGTGTAATGGTGCTGTTGATGATAGCCTGCAGATACAGAGGGCAGCTCTGAATTTTGGCCGATAAATGATACTGGTGAAATACACTCACTGTGACAGAGCCATGTCCTGTGATCATAGCACTTAAAATATGTTAAGTGCATTTGATTGGGAAATATATCAAATTTATTCAGTATCAGGTCACAATCCATTCCAGGAATTAATACTTATATGCATGGATGGCTGGTATAAATGAGCTAGCTCAACAAATGCCTTAAAGTAGATTATTCTGGATTTTTGTGGAATCAAGCACAACAGCACTACCAATGATCGTAAGAAAAACACACAGAATGATATGTAGAAATGAGGCTAGGACTGATTTCTGTCTAACTCAGACTATAGTTTCATGCAGTATATCAGAGACAGGCGTGCCAGGTGATTACACAGAGTGAATTATTTTCTCTATCGTCCATTTTTTTCCTCACAAAATGCCATTGGAGAAGAAACTAAAAGTAGATCGATTAAACACACATTGTCAGATGAATGCACAATTTACACAAAAGGACAGACAACAGAATTGTAGGTTTAGTGGAGCTTTTTTGAATGAAAAGGTTACAACATGACATGAAGCCAGCAGAATATTACAGCCTTACAAATCACAAATGCAGCTGTCTGTCTACAGTGTGTGTGTGTGTGTGTGTGTGTGTGTGTAATCATTTGCCCCACATCGTGCTTATGATGCAAACAATGAGAGCTTGTGATATAATGCAATGCTGAACTTAATGGTTTGTTGTTAAGCTATTGATAGATATTAGAGTTTAGCTTTCACATCTAATATCACAACCACCTCGTAATGAATATCATTGCTTATATAGACAAGAAGCAGTTACATCTTCTAGATGACAAGCTGATATGCATATTCCATCCATCCTCTATTACTGCTAGCCCTTTCCCTACTCATCATTGTGCAAAAATAAAAATAAAAGCTGCAATTTGCTATTCATTTACAAGCCCCTTTTACAGAAATGATTCCCTGCTGTCCTACTTCACTATTCTGACAGTTAGACAGATGGTTTCACTCCTTCAAAAAGACTGGCTTGTTGCGAAAATGATGTTTTTGTCATTCATTTCAACATATATGGAATGACTTTCAAATATCTGCTACATTACACTTTCTGTTAGCCATAAGTCAGTTGACATTTCAGGGACTTTCTCTCTGAAACTTGCACATGAAACACATCAATCTAAATGCAGGATGTATCCTGCTGTGTTTATTTGTGTACGCTTCTACTCAGTAGCAGCACAGCATTGCAAATGCAAAATCTGGTCTTGCTCAAGGCATAAATGTGAGGTCTGAACCCAAATAATGAACCCAAATAATGGCTTTGACCCTATCAGGGTTATTACTGTGCATTCAATTCTGTAATCATCCGTTCTCTTTGATATCAACAAGGCCATTGATGTGTAATTAAACACCATGTTCACATGTTTTGCAGGCTTGTGCACATCACGCCAGATAAAGACAAGCCGTCTACTGAGTTTCTTTAAACCAAACATGCATCAGAGAGTGTATTAAGTTCTCTTTTCTCTCTCTCTCTCTCTCTCTCTCTCTTTCTAAAAGTCTTGTGACTAGATTACCAGGTTGGCAGGATAAAAAAGGGGAAATGAACTCATGTGAGGTCATGGTGGAATTAAAATGAAGAAATGTAGGTCAGTTTTGGAGTGTAGGGAGTGCAGAGCTGTAATACACTTCAGTAAGCCATCATTATATGACTAGCTAAAGTTTTTAGGGGTGGGGTTGAGAAAAAATGGACACTAGGTGTATTTAATTCATTTTCACACCCACAGCACACAGCTCCCATTCACAGATTATTAACTACTGACAGCTCTTTAGGAGAACAAGGTAAAAAAAAAAAAAAATTATAGTCTACTAAATACTGGGGCCAATGTTTAGGTTCATCTAATGTATCTATTATACACAGTTAATTGTGTAATACTATCCTTATTTTGTCAGCAATGTTGTACTTATACACTAGGTCACCTATGTTTTATATTCTGCAACTTCATATCAGTCTCCATTCTATCTATTTCATAAATGCCCTATTTCTGACCATGTAGCAGGGCTTAACTGGATATTTTTATCTCTGTGAATGTACTCAGGGCATCCTGGTGGCGCACTGCTGCCTCAATGTTCAATCCTGACCTCAGGTTACTGTCTGTGTGGAGTTTCACATGTTCCCCCTGTGTCTGTGTAAGTTTCCTCCAAGTTCTCAGAGTTCCTTCTACCTCCCAAAAACATGCCAGTAGGTGGATTGAGTATGATAAAATGCCCCTAGGTGTGAATGAGTGTGTGAATGACGGACGTCTAACTGTTCGTAAACTCATATCCCTACCTAATTCTATTAACAAGTCCATGTGTGTGTCCCTGTCTTATAGATCATACGACACAAACGTCCCTATTAAACAAATATTCTCCTATTCACTGTCCATCCATTCTGCATTGCTAAAAAAAATATACTAAGATACTTGAGGCATCCACACTGCACAAAACGCACAATCTGCAGTCTATAGGTGATCTGTGCCTTTCCTCATTGATCAACACTTCCATCGCTCAGGATCCTCCTCTCCGGAACACTGCTCCTCCAGCCAGAGAAGCCTGGAGATTCACTCCATCAACAGACATTGATTATACACCCTAGACATATGGGCAGCGAAATCCCTCAGCACTAACCCCACTTTTTCTGCTCCTTTGTTGAAGATGAAAACTGATATTGTGTTTTTGATAGAAAACATTCTTTTCTACCTTTGATCAAATGTACACTAAAATGTGCAGAAATAAAACATTCATTAAAGATGCTTTAATCCATCATTTTCACCCATGTCCTGAAGCAGTTGGGATGCTGTAAAAAAAAAAGACTGTAGAGAGAAATGTTAAAGTACAAATTTTGGCACCGCACACATGCGGGTCTAATATACTGGACTAGAGTAGCATCTCAGGTAACTGTTAATTTATATCAATTTTATTTGAAAATCAGCACCTTGCTATTCAAAGGCAATGTAGTAAAAACACATTTAATAACATCTAGCTGAGAAGCAGGTCCCACATTAATAAAAAGGGACGGCTGGCTCACCTTGGTGCCTCCCACACTGATGATGCGGTAGGCATGCCGATTGGCATCGTAGAAGAAAGAGACGGTGACTGCATGCTTGCTGGCTGGGATCCAGTTGCGCTTAGTAGCTGGATCGATCTGGAACACGTGCGCTCGGGTACTGAAAATGGGTTGCTCCCTATGAGAGAAACAGAAAATGTTGGACGGAACACCAGAACAAGAGTATGCACTTAACAAAGTGAATGATAAATACATACGTACACACACACACACACACACACACACACACAAAAGGATAATATTAAACACTTAAGCACAATAATTTATATGCATAATGAAACATGCTTGCACAATGTTAGGTGATACTGTCATGCATATATGCACGATCATTCTTATACTCAGTACAGGAGGACTTCCATTTAGGATCTTAAAGCATATTTGGTTTTCCATGAATATTAATGTAATGAATGAATAAGATGTATCTCAATTAGTGGCCCACTGTGAACACCTTGTTATGCTTAAAGTGGTCTTTATTGTTCAGTCCAGTTTAGCATTTTCCATGCTTGATTTTGAGCTTTAGGGCTATGTTTATTAAAAGTGCTGTATCAGAGTAATCACAATTGTACAGCAGAATGTGAATAACTCTCTCTGACATATAATGAATTTAATGCAGGGCAATATTCAGTTTATGTATTTTCAGCTCTTGAACAGTAAAAGCATTTTACTGATCCAGTATGGTGGATCACATGGACATTACAGGGACATTTCTTATACTCCCACAGCTGGCTTCTAGTGCAGAACCACAGCCCAATGTGAATGTGAAGTACACAAATACTTCAACAACTCAGCAGACCATGTGGACACACTAACAAATGCATAGCATGTAATGACTAAGAGACTCCTAATCCTGGTGCAGGTCATTACTGCCCTTTCTGTCCTTGTCCATGTGACCATGTTGTAGATGTCTCCTGGTTACAGAGTAAATATTTGAAGGTCTCTGAGCAGTAGCCTTGCTTTGGCTAGCTCCTCTAGGAAAGAGTGAAACCTCATCAAAAGTCAATGTCAACAGGGAGCGAGATTAAACTCAGCCGGAAGAAGAAACGTAAGGTCACCATAATCTGTACTTCAGAAGAAAAAGAGAGGAACCCCGTCGAGTCACAGGGATGGAAGTGTTACCCTCCTGATGGAATAGCAAAATAAGAAATGGGAAAGTAGAAAGTAGATGGATCTGGCAGCACTGTTCAAAGTGTTCTGAAGTCACAAATCCGTAATTGGTACCCCTAATCTTCATACACTGTTTCGAAATGGACGCAGATATAAGACTGACAGCCCAGGACAGAGCATTCATAGAAAGCAGAGACAAGACAGAAAAGTAGAACTTATAGTTTATAGGTGGTGTATTTTGAAGGTCATGTTTGCTAGTCACTGATGGAGAAAGCATGTGATCTTAAGGCTAAAGGTCTCCAGTGCATTTAACATAACTACCTTGGATATGGAAAGATGATGTAACGCGATAGATAACAACCAAATATCTATTTGCTCTCATTGCCTGTGAGGAAAAACTAAAAAGATGAACATCCGACTGCACTACACAATTAATTTACTAAACACCATCCAAGATAAAGTGCTCATCAAATCTAGTTCAAACTTACTCAGACATACTTAACTGAAGGACCTGAGCATGAGTCATGAATGTTTTTGGACATAGAGCAAGAAAAAAATGTCATTATTTTTTAAATGCAATATATCTGACATTACAATAGGGCAGATATATGACATTATAAAAGGTCTACAGGAGTATTAAAACACATTGAGGTTAAATGCCTGGTGAGTCATCATGGAAATGTGACCACCAAATACATGGTCATTTAAAAACATCATAAACGTTCTTATTATGCATTCCTTGGAGAGCTTGAAAAGGAGTTTGCTATAGAAAAACACAGTAGTGAACAGAGCACTGAATCCATCTAGCAGTCACCTTCAAAACCTTGCTGGAGGTTCTGACTGAATTTACACACTTTTGTGAAATGTAAAAAAAAGGCCATTTTTGCCTTACAACAAACTCTACAACATTTAGCTATTGAGCACACTATACTTAATAGCTCTGGATATAAAACAGATAAAGGTTTTTATAACTGTAATGGATGACTGCTCCAGATTAGAAAGCTGGCCTTATTTTTTATAGCTGTAATGACTAACTGCAAGCTCCTTGCACAAATTAGGGTGCCCTGTCCTAGACAACTCGCTATCACAAACCTCACAGAAAACAGATCAGGGGTGGACAAATCCTAAAATCATTAGTTAGCCAATCTGTCCTCACCCTGCAAGAAAAATATTTTTTGAGTCTGGCAACCGTCTTTATTTTCTCTCGATATGTTTAAACGTGAGATGACGTACTGTGAGTGTTGTGCTAGCAGGAGAGTTACATGGCTGCATTCCTAGTAAAAAATCATTCTGCCACCAAACAGATCACTCCTCAGTTGATGTGTGTAGTGCAGCAAGTGCCTGGATTCTGACAAATCATACATATTAAATGATTTGCAAAAGTTAGTAGGAAGTAGGGTTTCTTTTCTATCCTGAACACCAGATCTGCTAGTCCTAGGTGCCAGTACCACTGATTTGTCCACCTCTGACAGACAAAGACAGACTCATTTACTAAACTCTGCAGTGTGCCTGATCCTGGTTACAGCAGCAATCTAATTCTCTTTCTCATCTCTGCGTAATCCTTGCTCCTGTCTCATATCACACAGTGCATCCCAGCACTGGCACTGGCGCACACATGCATACACACACAAATCCCTGAGATGATTACAGTGCCATTCTGATGAGATCACCTTCCTCGGCCATGTCTCTGGGACGCCGCTGGACCCTGGAGCAACTCTCAAGGGGGCAGAGGAGTGCAACACTCACACCTTGCTTTGGGTTCTTTATCATTTCATTACACATCTGGTATCAATCACATTATCTGACATCTATCAAACTTTTCAACCAATCAACTGGAAAAGACATTGTGTAAAGGAAAAGTACAGATTATGTTTCTTGGGTTTTCCTAAGCACCCAAAAATATTAACATGCCCAAACAGCAACCAACAGAACTTTGTTCTCTAGTTTTTTTTTTCTTCCACCAAGCTTGAGAGATGACTGGAATAGAAGTAAATAAAAGTGACTACATCATTACAGCCCAAGATAACACAATTATTTGGTTAAACATGGAGATAAAACATGAATAAACATCTTTTTATTTTTTGTAAAATCAGGATTATATCCGCTACATCAAAATTACTGACAAAAGAGTTAAATAGATTTCATATTTCTTCTGTGATAGCAAAATGAAGCATTCTTACCTTGATGAAATTAAACATAATTTTCATTTCAACAGACTAATGACAAAAACTAGACAAGCAGCTTTTTTTTGAGAAATTTGTGCAGGATAAAAAAGCAAAATTTTGCTTTGTGATGGCATGAACAGCATGGTCGAACCAAATTATTCAGTTTTTATTCTGTTTGACTGATTCATATCCAATCAGCAACAAACAGTGCTTCTAGGCCTGTCCCCAAGCTCCAGTAGTTCCAGTTCATGGGCCAGAACCACAAAACAGACAGTTCCAGCTTCCTGGTTCCAAAAGTTCTGGTACTTTATACAGTGGGGAAAAGCCTAAAGTCAGTGAGACAACCAATAGAAGTTTTCTGTTTCCACTAGTTCCAGAGCTGTTACCTGATTCCAGTGTTTCTCTGAAACTGGAGCAGAAAATACAGGATGCACACGCACCAACACAAATATAAATACACCGATATGCACTTCCATCTATAAGCAAACAGTCAAGGAACTACGCTTACCACACAAAAAATGCAAATGAGTCTTTCCTCTGAACAGTGTGCTACATCCTGTGTGGACATGTGTGTGCATGTGTGTGTGTGTGGATGTAGCCATGAAGAGACAAGTTTTAGTCTCTGACTGCCTACAAATTTCACTGATTTATTGCCAGATATATACATTCCTAATGAAGCAATTACTGCCAAATGTTACTGAGCAAACAGCCTCTTGATAAAACTGCTTACAGCTGCTCAGCGCTTGTAGAAAGCAGAAAAACATGCTGAACTGAAGCACTGCATAAGGAGGGTGTGTGTGTGTTGAGGGAGCTGGGGGGGGGGGGATTTTTTTTTTTTTTTTATATTGACAGTATATATCAAGTTTGTGACAGATACAATCATCTAAAACAAACTGGCAAAGCAAGTACAGCTATAGCATACAATCTTCATTTCAAATGTGTCTGCCACTCCACTGTAATATTTCTACAGTACGTCTCCCATTTAACTGCTACACTTCCATGTTGGCTATAATACCTCATCAATCACGTTAACCACCTAAAGTATGTTAAACAAGCAATTTAGACGAAGCAAAAACATAGGACGACTTCCCGAGTTTTGCTGTGTCAGAATGAACTTTGTGGCTGTCTGAGGCTCTGCGTTTGAATGCGTGAAGTCATCTGAAGGACAAGCGGTGCCGCTCAGTTAGAAATGAGGCCAAGCAAGCCGTCCTCTCACCTTGAGAGCTTCGAGAAAGCCTGATCTAATTAACCTGATGCTCTCTTGCTATTATCCAGACCAACATTAAGCTTGTCTGAACTCCCCAAGGTCGAGTCTGTAAAACACTAGAGTTGATACAAATCATGAAGCAGACATTTCAGAAGGCTCTATGCTGATGGCAAAAGTGGCTGCTTGGCTTTTCATACCAAATCCCATGACCTTTTGTTGGTGCTCTGTGAAAGATGAGCCCGCTCTATTTGGTGTGAGTTTCTCCCAATCATACTGCGCCTCTTCTGGATGAGCTTAATTAAGCACTACGGCACAGTTAAAAACAGATTTGAGAAATGAAACTTGGCCAAATGCAAGGCGGAAATGGCATACCTGTGAATATTTTATAAATATATCACACTTTGCTTCAGGGCCAAGAGTTCAATAGTGTGGAAAAAGGGATGTAACATAACCTGAATCTTGCTGGGAAATGTAAGGAGCTAGATCGGAAGTGGATGGGGGTGGATGGGGAAGTGTGTGTGTGTGTGTGTGTGGGGGTGAGATGGTTATTGGGTGTATGGCACTGCTTACCTTTCTCTGTGAGATGGAAACATCCTTACTGGACAGATGAGGACCTTTTTCTACAATCGGAAAAAAGAGCCATAATAGAAGCATTATAGCACACATGGACACACAGCTCAAAAACATTAATTAGAAAACACAGAGTAATTGCTTTGTGCATTTGTGGAAAGTAGGAATGCTCATATTATCCCTTTGAAATACTTCATATTGTCATGTTGTATAATCCACTCAAGAGCCCTCATGCCAACAGCTACCATTTAATACATAATACATGCTTATAACCTAATGTCGCCACTGACTATTTATTCAGTTATAACCCCATCCTCACTATATGACCTAATTACACTTACTCATTTGTGCATCTACCAATGTAATTAATACATTATAAACACATTATAACGAACTACAATATTTTCAGAGACAAAAAAAAAACTTCCCCAAGCACCCTTTTTCATAATGCCAATACTCAAACCTGTCCTCAATAGGCTGTTAGGCTGCAACATATAGGCTAAGACATGGATATCACAGTATATGGTAAGTGCTTTATTGCAAATATAGCGTCATTTATTGCAATTGCATTCCATCTTGTAATTTACAGCATACTGGTAAATCCTTCATGTATGGTTGCAGGAAAAACAGCAGTAAAATGGTAGTTTAAGGTATCAATGCTTGTCATAAGGTGGTAGTGTCACAGGTTTGCCTATTGCACCTTACAAAAAAAAAAAAAAAGACATTATTGGACCCCACAGTCCAAGGAGGCAAAAATGCACATGTACAAAACCATTGCTGTGGAAGGTCCCTCATGGATAACTAAAGATTGCACATCCCAAACAGTCTTAGCTGTTCTTCAGTAGATAATCTCACCTGGATACTGTGAACTTGTACCTAAGAACTGTTCCTGTAATCATAAACACTGTGGTGTGCTTATCCCAGGACTCTGAACATCTTTTCATCCTTTCATCACACTCAGTACCGTTCTACATGAGTCTGGTTCCTCTCGAGGTTTCTTCCTCATGTCATCTCGGGGAATTTTCCCCCCGCCACCTTCTCCTCTTATTAGGGACCTGAATCTACACCCAGATTTCTGTAAAGCTGCCTTGTGACAATGTTTACTGTTAGCTGAATTGCAATTGAAGGGAATTTCCTGATAGGGAGATGTCATTAAAGACTAGCTTGCATTATTTTGACTAAAATGATTTCTTTATTGATTCCCATAGAAGCCCACATTGCAAGTGCACACTTAAAGTCAACAAGTGGCAGCCAAATTGCTGAATGAAACAAATAGTATGGATATATCCATACACTGCAACCAGTAATAATAATAATAAATGATGCATTGTGCATCCTTACTGCATACAGCTTAAGGTCTCAGCTGTTTTTTACACACACACACACACACACACACACACACACACATACATATGCTTCCTGAGAACTGCACTTTGTCACAGAGAAATACTGTACAGCAACAAGAAGTTGTTGCAACACATCTGCCTAGATACAGCTTTTCTCCCGCCTCAGGCACACACACACACACACACACACACACTGAATACACAGTTCACTCACCCCATTTCGTTGTCAATGCAAAAAGACAGGAATTCTCATTGCCCCGTATGGAGTGAGGGAAGTGCAGAAACCGCAGAGAGTCCTGTATCCCTCGAGTCGCGTGCGGATGCGTCCCGGAATTACCGGGAGAGGACCGGAAAGCCTGCTCTCTCAGCTCCAAACGAGACTTTAAACTAAAACCGTTAAAACACAGGGCAGGGGGATACTGAACATCCTGTGTGGAGTTTCCCTTCCTGTTTCCCCTTCCTTCTTTCTTTGGCTGCACTTCGGTAACCTTGCGGACAGCCGCAAAACTCTCGCCGCTCTCTGCTCAGCGTGCACGCGCCTCACTGCCCAACTCCTCGCTCGCGACGCCGCGCCGCGCCACTTGGCAACTCGTTAAAAGGGGGCGTCGATCTGTCACGCGTTTCCGTCGCCGCCGCTTCCGTTGACAGCCGAGCGCGAGCCGCCGCGGCACAGTGCCGGTGTCACGCGCTGCCTCCGTACTCGCTGGGCTTTTAAAAAAAGGCGCTCGCGTGCGCCACCTGCTGCACGGACAGCGGCGAGGGCGCGAGCCCGGATCAGGACGCTCTATCGGGCTGCGTCCCAAATCTCACACTAGTCGCAACCTTCTCAATATACACTCACCTTGCACATCATTCAGGAACACCTGCACACCTGCACAATCATGCAGCTACCCAGTCAGCCGATCATGTGGCAGCAAAGCAGTGCGTAAACATCATGCAGATACAGATACAGGTCAAGAGCTTAATGTTCATATCCAACATCAGAATGCAGAAAGATGTGAACTCATGCATGTTGGTGCCAGACTGGCTGGTTTGAGGAATTTGAAAAACTACTCATCTTCTGGGATTTTCTAGAGTTTAGATAGAATGGTGCGAAAAACAAAAAACATCCAGTGAGCAGCAGTTCTGCAGGCAGAAACACCTTGCTGATGAGAGGTCAGAGGAAAATGGCCAGACTGGTTTGAGCTCACAAGAAGGCTAGACTGACTCAAATAATTACTCTTTAAAACCGTGGTGAGCAGAAAAGCATCTCAGAACACATCAAACCTAGAGGCGGATGGGCTACAACATCAGAAGACCACATCAGGTTCCACTGCTCTCAGCCATGAGCAGGAATCTGAGGCTACAGCAGGCACAGACTCAGCAAAACTAGGAGGTTCATGACTGGAAAAAATGTTGCCTGGTCTTTTCCCAATCTTTCCATGGGGCAGATATGGATCCCCTCCATGTCACCTGATAAGGCCGTCCCTCCAGGATCACCAAGCTGCCACTGCCAGGCCCTTGAGCAAGGCCCTGAACGGTCGACTGCTCAGTTGTATCCTGTTTAAGTGCCAGCCAAATGTAAATTAATAAAAATGGTGGAAATTGAATGAAAAAAAAAAGACAAAAATGGGAAAAACAAACAAACAAAAAAAACTCCAGCCTCCAGGGCCCTGGACCACATTTTGAAATCTGAGGTCCTGCACATTTGAGTGTTTTCCCGGTGTGCTCCCAACAGCTAATAAACAGCTTTAACTAAGTTGAAGTGGGTGTGTTAGAGCAGGAAACACAGGGTGTACTCCAGGAACCAGGTTTGGCAACCTGTGCCCTAGAGAGTATTCTACATAGTATCTGTAATGCATTTTGATGTCTGCAGGAACAGAGAGAAGGGCATCATTGCGGATGCAGGATTTTCCCATCATACTAATCGGGTTACAGGGAAATTCAATGCTGCCATGGATAAATTTGACATTATTTACTATAGTGGTACACAATTTTGGACCTGTCCTGCCCTCTAGTGTCCTCTTGGTATCAATTCAATATTCAGTAAGGAAGAAATAAAACAATGTCTTTGAGTTGAGGAGAGAAAACTCCACAATGTGCAGGGCAGGAGTACTAAAGGACAAGGATTGAGAAACACTGTCCTACAACAAGTCCTGAAGTATTGTATTCCTCTTACACCACATCAAAATAACAAATACATTTTTTGGTTAAGTAAAAAAAAACAACGTCAGTTCGCCTGTAGTTACATTTTATGTTGTGGAAAGTCCACAAGACAAGTTAGTTCCTGTTATCACTTGCATTATAGCAGCTGTAAACAGCTGTTCCTTCACCAGCCTCTCTCTTTTTCTCTCTAGATGTTAATAAGACAAAACGTACAACTTGTTACTGAGAAACTGCAAAGTGCAAAGTCTCTGTTGGAAAATGTACAGCTTTTCCTCTTGTTACAATCAGCAAACGCTGGAGAATCCTTCCAAAAAAGCCAAGTAAACATCTCTCAAAAAAATTCACTACATCAAAATTACACTTTTTCTTTCTTTCTTTCTTTCTTTATTTTCTAAATCCCTATGTGTGGAGCATCCACCATACCAGTCCCTGTGTACACTGTTACTATTGAAATGATAATGTATTAGAATGAGTGCATTATTATGAACCTGTGATTTGCCTTGCAGGTGGAACTAGCATCAGAGCTGCTGCTATAGAAAATTAATCAACATCATCTGATGAATTACAATCCAGAATTCAAGAGTGCTGTGGTACACGCCATTTTAAAGCACGTAAAATTCAACAACATAATTCTCAATCTCAAGCAATTTTCCATAAACAGTCAAAAGTCAGGAGATAGGAATTTTTTTTTCCCCCTCCAAGACTCAAAAACAGCAGGAGACCCACATTTAACACACATTCACAAATATAAGTTTAATAATTACATGATTAATATCTTGACATACACTTTTTGAAATGAAATCTGTAAAACTGTCTAAGTCTTGAGGTTTTGAAGGGTGTACAAGCTTTTGTACACCACAGGCAATAGTGGTCGCTAGCTTATTCTTGTTTCTCGAGTTTCTAAATCAAGCGTAATGAGAAGTGCTGAAACCATGTGACAGATGTCAGAAATGCAATAGTATATTTCTTAGGATTGCAGGCACAACAAATGCAATTTACATGTGAAATCAAATCACACTACACTGCTAGTCCAAAAAATTGGTCTAATTTAATAGAATTATGGACTCATTTCAAATAGGAGTTTTACATTTCACTAGAATATTTAATAACTCAAAGACACTATATACTCAAACAACCAGTCTTCTTGAGTGAAATAAAGCAACATTTATTGTAGTAACATTACAAGAATTACACACTGTGGGGAAATATTTCCATTAAAGAAAACTTAAACTTAATCTCTGGTCATTTTATACCCTTTGATTCAATTTAAAGTCTTCCTAGCCTCAGGTTGGTCAGGGTACTTCATCTATTTTATCAGTATTAGTCCCCTCTGTAATTTTTTTTCTGATGGCAATCTCAACAGGCCGTCATCTCACAGCTGGTTAAGTATCTGACATGGCCATATCAGAGTACTGAAGTTTTAGCATTCAATTAAATAAACACACAGTGACTATGCAACCAAGTGAACAACCTTCGTATAATGGGTGTTCATCATTATCTATCAGGTTGTTGCTGCTCTAGGCCATGTCACACAAAAAAAGATGGGGGGGGGAAAAAAAAAAAAAACCAAACTTTTATTATTGATTTGGGCAGTAACTGCTTACAAAGTACACCAAAGTAAAGGAACCCATTCAAATCATTCAGTCAGGGGAGAGGAATTGATTTTTTTTTTTTTTTTTTTTAAATGAGAACATGAAGAAGCTATGTTCTGGATATTTAGTTCCCTGTTTAATTTTGGATGTATAGCCTACATTTAGCTTTGATACTACCAATGAGAATAACTATAAATAACATGAAAGCGCTGTGCACACAAGCAGTGAATGTCAGAAATGACAATCTTTTTGCAATTTGTTATAAATCCATTAGACAACAAAACGCTTTAAATGAACAATTGTAACTCCAATAAGGAAAGGGTTTTTTTTTTTTTTTTTTGCTTTTTTTCCCCAGTTTAGAGCCAAGACTAAAAAGGTAGTAATGCCAAGCTACTGTGCCACTAGGCAAGGAATAACTGCAAGGCATGAACATTCCAGGGTTAATGAAAATGACAAGGCATCACATGATGCTGCATCAAAGCATTATACGAGCAGAGCTTTAGAAAAGAAAGAAAGGAAAAAAAAAAAGAAACTAGGAAATTTATGACAAGTCTTAGATCATGAAGTAGATAATGTGGTACACCTCACATTCATATCTAGACTATAGAAATGAAATACAATGCAATTAGGTGTTAAAATAATAAAGACAGTAAATAGGGGGGAAAGCAACTTCAACAACGAACAAGAGGGAAGAAAAAAAAAAACTATTAATCACAAAACAAGAGAGACAATTAATATGGAGGTACATACACAACCTCCTTAGCAGAACACTACCATCTATGCGCACACTGGCATCCAAGTAAGCAAGAGACGAGTACAGCAGCCTCTTTCAGTCTGCTTGTGTTAAACAGACACAAACAAAGAGAATCCCACCTGTCTGCCCTTTACCTTTTAACAAACGGCCACTTTTGTGATTTTGGGCTGTATTTAACTTATGGCTCAAACTCATTTATAGGAATAATTTAACTCAACAACTCAGTCTGATATGTGGTGCATTATGATGAATTTTACTAAATAGGTGGGGTGATTTAGAAAATAAATCTTGGCTTTGCAGCACTGCCTGTAATGGAAGCATAAAGATTTTAATGCCGGTACTGAAGCCAGAGGAACTGACCACAACCAATATATGCTACTTGCCAGAACTGCTGCTGAACGTGACAGCAGTGCTTTAGTCTTCCTACAGATTGAAATAAATCTCTAAACTCTTCTCAAACCTGTATTATCTCCCCGGGTTCAATCTCCAGAGGTCCTGTTAGCGCATGGTATGCGACAGGTTAACTTTAGTAGCTTGACCACTGGCTTTCTGGCTCATTTTCTTGGGGACCTATGACCTCACGTTTTCCATATAGAGACATCAACAAGCCACTAATGACCTATCTCTAAATTTAGGTTCTGCTGCAATTGTTTATCCTGGTTCAAAACAATTTGTTTAAAATGATGAGGCAAAAAATGATAAACTTCAAATCTCTCAACCCTTCCATTTTGCCATTTTGTTAAAAAAAAAAAATATCACAAAGCCATTTGTTAAGACTCCCCGTCTTTTCCATTGTCAGACACCCAGAGCAGGCGACATCTCTCAGGGCCGTTCCATTTTCCACTACTCCACAACCTTCACTCAGAAAACTTTCCTCAAAGTTGAATCTTTCTTCAGAGACTCCTAGCACCATTTGTAAAGATGGGACCACCACCACCACCACAAAAAAAAAAAAAAAAAAATTAAAAAAGAAAAAAAAAAAAGAAAAAAGAATAAATAAAAGAAAAAAAAAATTGAGTAAAACCACAACCCTCTGCCGCAGATGTTTCCCCATCCTCTCAAAGATGTTTGGTGGCAATATCTGAAAGTCAGATTCCAACTTTGAAGGGAAAATTTTCCCCAAAATCAGCTGCTTGAAAGTGTTTTTTTTAAAAAATATCTTTATTTGATCATTTTTTTAAAGACGTCACCTCATCTTTCAGCTTGTGGAGACGACAGAGCAAGCGTGGCGGTTTTTTTGCGGGTAGTTTTTAGAGAACTTCGTCTTCTCTCCGTCTCGGGTGGCAGAGCGAGGTCTGCGGCTGCCGGCTGCAGCCTGGCGAGAGAGAGGAGGCAGGTAAGGGACTGCCCTGCTCCCCAGGAGGCACCTCGACTATGCGGAGTTGCAGATCGAAGATCTCGGTTTGATTTCCCTCCTACATCGTCTCCTCCTATGCTGCGTCTGCTCCTCTCTCCTCCTTCCCATCCTTAGCGAGTGGTGGGGTGGTTTCCTCCCTCCACTCTCTTTCGTTCCCTCTTTTCTTATCCTGCTTTTCTCCCTCTTTTTTCATACGTGATTGGTTTGATTCTCTCCTGTTGTTCTCACACCATGGTGCTTCAGTTGTAACAGTGGAAAACGGGCATCCATGTTTGTTCTTTTTTTATATTTACCCAGATTTAAAATGCTGATGAACTAAGCTCAGCGTAGGCCTAGCTCCCGTTCCAACAACCTAAGGATACAAGAAAAAGAGCTCCATCAACATTACTGCTACACTCTGAGGACTGGTTTATATAACACTATTCCCAAAAGCAGTTTGGCAATGCCACTAGCGTTGGAACGGTGCAAAACGTACAATATTGCAGCATGCAACGCCACATTTATTTTTGAATTGTGCAAGACTACACAATATTAAATAAATAAATAAATAAATAAATAAATAAATAAAGCAACGCCAGTGGCATTGTTTATCTTGTTTTAGTTTCTTCTTTCATTCAAATAATGTGTTGTGCATATCATACAGTGCTACCCTTGCCAAGCAGGTGTTGTGGTACTGTGCATGTGTGTTCTTACACTCTAGTACTGAGAGAGTCCGGTCACTCCTCCATGCTGGTATGCCCGTTCACCCTGGTAAGTGGAATCCTGGGACAGAGCCACATCCATCTGCGACTTGAACTCATCACCCAGGTAACTGTCCTGTTGGACAAAGGAGGAGGACCAGATGATTACAGACAAATCATTACAAAGTTATTCTGACTGATCCATTTATCTGTTAATGAAACATTTCTCTCCGGATGCGAATAACCCCATCCACAGGGTACGAAGGCACACTGAATAGTTTGATGAGCATAATTCATATGCTATGGCACAGTCACCACATCTCAACCGAATTGAACACTTATGAGATATTCAAGACTGATGTTTTAGAAAGTTCTTTCCACCACCACCATTAAAAAACACTAATTGAGATAAGAATGGTTTTGGAAGAACGGTGCTCCATCACTCCAGCACTGTTACAGAGATTTGTAGAATCTATGCCAAGGCACAGTGGAACTGTTCTGGCTTTTGTTGTGGCGGCCCAATACCTTACAGTGACTATGTTTTACTTGTCCACATTCATAAAGGACAGACTATATTACTGCATTTATAAAGCACCTTACACAAACACCCAGTTACTTTTCCTCAACTATAGAATAACACCAGCACATAAACAAAAGTAGTCAGTGCAATGAAAGAGTGTGTACCTGGGAAAGTTCAGGCTGGGACAGGCCTGGCTGGCTCATCTGTGAGGGCTGGCTCATGGTAATGTAACCCTGGGTCAGGGGGCCCTGGGAGAAGGGCTGAGACACCAGATCCTGACTGGCCTGGCTGTTTGCCATGTTGGTCTGCCCACTGCCATGGTTACCCATGCCACGATTCCTCTGACGTCCTCCGCGCCCACCTGCCTTACCCTTTGGCGCACCACGACCTGAGCAAGAAAGAAAAATCACTAATTTAAGAGATATAAAACAATACCATAAAAAAATATATTCAACCACCAAAAACACCCTCCACATTATTTAATCCGGCCCTCTCCTAGCTAGCCATATTCTACACCAGAGGTTCTTAAACAGCATAGAATAGAAAAAAGCCGGCATAAGAGTGTAGAGCCATCATACCAGTGGCCGGGCCATTAATCTGGCCCAGGTAGCCCGGTGGGGGCATAGGGGGCATGACCAGGCTGAAGGGTATGGGAATGTTCATGGAGGCCATAGGGTTTGGCCCTGCACCAATCATCCCAATCTGGTCGTGAGTTTGGAAATACATGCTTGACGGACGACCTGGAATGACAAAAACATATATAGTACAATGTGGGAGTTCTATTTTAGTGCTTTGTCAAATCTAGCAGACAATGAACAAGTTTGTTTAATCAATCAGTGGTTCCAATTCTAATACTGGAGCAGACATGCTCAGCATGTTTTGCACACACCCAACTCATGAAGCAATTGACGATTAACTGAGGAATTGATCTAGGTGTGTCGGACAACATCAGAAAATGCTCAGAGCGTTGGGGAAACAGTACTGAGTAAGTAGCACCAAAAGAATTTACAAGCTTCATTTTTAAAAAATGCTGTCTTGATTTATTTCTTAATGCAATTCAATTCATTTTTGATTGCTACAGCATTTACACTCAGGCAACCACTGCGCAGCCCTACTTCAAAGAATAATATGCAAGAAAAAAAGTCCCATAAGGAGTCGTTTTTGCATTCCTCACCAGTGTTGCTGCGGTCATACACTGAGCCAGGGATCATGGCCTCCCTGGCATCATACATGGCAGTGCTCATAAAACGAGCTCCCTGAGACACAAAGAACACACAAATTAACTTATTTCAACTGACACCAAGACTTAATGTTACTCAAGGCTTTAGATCAGGGGTCATCAATTCAATTTGACTTGGGGGGGGGGGGGGGAGAAAGAGAGAGGGGAAAAAAAAACAAAAACAAAAAAAAAACAAAAAAAACAAACCACAATCCTAGTGCTTCACTGCTATAACACCTTGTACAAACCCCTCTGGAAATCTGCCCCCAGTTGAAGCACAAACCAGACAACTTAAAGAGAACCACACGCATTCTCATTGGCAGTTTCTCAGAAGGTTTTGCAACCTCTGTGGAAATGCACTATGATCTGTAATAATAATAATAATAATAATAATAATAATAATAGTAGTAGTAGTAGTAGTAGCAGTAGTTAGTGGTGCAACGGATCACTAAACTCACGGTTGGGATCATATTACAGATTTTGAGTCACGGATCGGATCATTTTTCGGACTGGAAAAAAAAAATTTGCTTTTCATTTATTGCTGAAAGCTTATTTTAAGTACTTCTATACCACAGCAAAAACTACTAGCTTACCTAATAATGTCAGTAATAAAACAAG
>CM075023.1:15217796-15238613 GCA_037576675.1 Pangasius sanitwongsei
TATAATCACTCTAATAATGATCCATTCATAGACTCTTATGTATTTGCTTATTAAAATCTAAACAGTGACTTTTTTTTTGGCCGGGCAGTGTGTTTGGAATATTCCACAAGTCACATCAACAGGAAGCTGCATCATCTAAATTTCTCAAAGATCACAGGAAGAAGAAAAGTAAGCTCTTGCATTCTTTTTTTCCCTTTTTTAAAATTATATTATGATAGTGACTAACAAGGCCAGTATGAAAGTGGCCTTGTGTTACCCAAAGTATAGATTTATGTTAGTATGTATAATTTATGTTAGACAGATAAAATAATTTAAAAAAAAAGTAAATCATTAGAATGTCCTTAATGTTCCCCTGCTAGTTAACCACATAATGTGTACTTGCTAATTCTATGTTATTAAATTCATTCACTGTTGAAAAATGAATAAAAAAAAGATTAATTTTTAAGAGTTGCAAGGCATCCCATCATTGAGTCATGCAAATGATGAGTCATCTTTTCTAGAACTGTGCAAATTAATTTGAATGCATGTCTTATCTTACACACAAAGAGACGTCCTACACGCATTTGTTTAATACGCTGTGCAGAATTTCACCCTACTGACTCACATTCCTCTATTTAAGCACTTCTCTGCTGTATAAATTTAAGACATTTCTTCAGTAATGATGCTTCGGTCTCGCCTGCAGTCTGATCCCCACTTTACCATCACTATAGTATATTTTAACACAGCACTTATTACACCTACTTCTACAGCTAACGCTTGCAAATGTAGCTTAT
Organism: Pangasius sanitwongsei; assembly: GCA_037576675.1. Classification (NCBI taxonomy): domain Eukaryota; kingdom Metazoa; phylum Chordata; class Actinopteri; order Siluriformes; family Pangasiidae; genus Pangasius; species Pangasius sanitwongsei. The sequence goes on from CM075023.1 coordinate 15,218,570, forward strand.
GGAGTGGGTGTTATTTGTGAAATGGAGATGAATAGGCACTAATGGCAGATTTCATGAGACAAAGTAGGAATAATAATAATAATAATAGGAAGAATATTTCATGGTAACAACAATAATAAATATTATTCATAGCACTACCTTTCTACATTTCTAAATATCTAAAAAAAAATAATAATAATAATAAAATAAACTTGGGCTTATTTTGACTGGCAGGACTCTAACTGATTATGCATGTGTAAGATCCCCAACACGTGCTGCAAGATGCTTTAATAACCTGTGTATTGACCTATGACAAGTAGAGGAAACTAATCATGGGTTTATCTTCCCCCTGATAAGAATCTGCCTTCTAGTGCCTCAAATACTTTCACTCTCCTAATCTGATGCACTACAAATTAAGAGCACACACAAGACAAGAGTAAAAGGACAAACTCTAGCAGCAGGAGGCAACATTATCGCCTTTCTCCCTGCTTATCATACTGCTACAGCTCAAGAATAGGGAAATCACTGATAACGTCTCCACCCCTAGATTACACTCGCTGTGGTTGCATTCTGCTCTCTGCAGTGTATCGATGGGTCGTATGCTGCAATGGAAATCACTGGATGGCACTTCCATGTTTGCTGAGTAATATATTCAGAAACCTTTTTTATCCTGAGTCAGAGTCTGCAAGGAGCATATGCTCATTTCTCAAGGTGTCAGAGGAAAGTCAGAGTGAGTGGGATGGCCATGATTTAGAGATCAGCCAGGTTTTATAGGAAGGTGATTAATTCTCTGAGCACTCGGGCAGACAGCACGCACACACACTCAATTAGGAAATGAGTCCACTGGGGCTGCTCCCACAGCATCATAAATTAGCACCAATCAAAATGTCTTTGCAGGCTAATCTGCTTATTAGAGGCTAACGATTATAATAGAAATAATAATAATACAAGCGCCCTTTTAGCAAAATTGAACGCTAAGAACAAAGACACTGGAACAATGACTGTGATGAGCTGTAGGCAGTGGTCTTGATGTTTTACTCTGACATCTATACAGAAGGGTCCTTTGTGTGTGTGTGTGTGTGTGTGTGTGTGTGGACTCATTCCCATTTGGGAAACATATTCTCATCTGACTAAATGTACCCTCATAATAGAAATATGATTGACAATGTGCATTGAAGCTAACAATCAGTCCAGGAGTATGAATAGTTCAAGTGACTGGACTGATGACTAAGCCCTGAGTCACATACATGAGAAATGGTTCCAGGGGAACTGAGGAAGAAACAGGGAGGGGGTGCTGGACTTTCTGCTAAAGTAGCCAGCGGCTCCATTAGGTAATAGCACAGATGGATGAGTTACAGTCTGCCAGTAGTGATTTCTCTGATTGATCAGTGCTAATGCTTACTTCTGCTGTAGCTTTCATTCCAGAGAGCCATTGCTGTGGTATGCACGGTCAGCGAGGAACCCATGGATGAACCGAGACACCTTCCAATAAAAAACCCAAGGATAAGATTCTTTAAAAAAAAGAAGTCTCCTCAAACATGCAATTTATTAGGCTCCACGCCCCTGCCAGCAGAAACAGATGTTATAACCTGCAGTTACAAAAGGAAATCTGAATCATGTCATGTCATATGTGAATTGGGATGCCCATATTAGCCTAGGTCTCCACTCATCTCATTTGTTAGGAAAAATATATCTTCAACAGTGACATCTGTGGTACATAAAAGTAACAATACAATCATAGGAGCCAATGTAAAATTCATAAGAGTGCAGCGAAAGCCTCTTTTATGCCAGCAGCCAGTCAGGGCTTGTCAGAAACTCCCCACCTCTAGTCTCCACTGCAGCTTTTTCTGAGTGAAAGCACATCACAAAGCGCAGACCACAATGCCTGCAGCCTTGCATGTATCATCACCTTGTGAAGAATGCCAAGGCCATATCCGGAGCCTGTGACACAAAGCTGTTGTTACAGTCCTTCTAATTTCCTCATCTAGTGGCGGAGAGCTGGCAGCTGTTCCTCTTACCACTATAGCACAGGGTGAGATGTTGCTGGAGGATAAGGGAAACTCTAATACTCAAGACTTTGTTCCAGCTTCATGCTACAGTCATAGCATAGATCAGGTCTATCATAAGTTGGATGACTTCATAGCAGTCCTGAGAAAATGCCTAAGACCCGTTCAAATCCTTCTTTGTCCTAGAAAAAGGTAGGGTGAAATAGAATACAGTAGAAATACAGTTGAAATGTCTCTGTAGTAGTCTGGCCTGCTTACATGATAAGACACCTTCAGAAACACAAGCTCCATTGTACATTCTTTGTACATGTCTACATTGTATATACTTGCTGCCTATTCAATATTCCCAGTAACAATAGTTACAGTAGCTTACAAAATATTACAAACTCATTTTTTTTTTGTCTTATTAATTTTCCTAAAAATGCTTTACAGCCATTTGCTTCACTGTATTTCATTCAAGTGCATTTTCCCAAAACTGTCTTAACTGACGTCACCTCTCGATGTTGTTCTAATTCATAAAGTCTGTGGCATCCAGACAATTCAGTATGACGCATCAATTCAAGCAAATATTTAGTGTCAGAAGGTGACTCATACAAATGATTCAGTGTTCAGACAGTCAACGATTCAGTATGAGGAATCGACACTGTGCGAGAAGCCCAGTGATTCTCTCTTCTGTAAATGTGCTTCTTCATACTTCTTATCACCAATCTCTAAATGTACAAGGAAAAGACAAGGGAAAGAAACAAGGACAAGGAAGGAGGTATCAATGGCAAACGAAACATCCTTGCTCGCTGTAGCATTACTTTAAAGTGACTTCACTTAATGATGACTTGTTTATATAGATGCACTGCATCGCCTATCACTAAAATAATTAAAAAACACACACACACACAAAACAAGTGTATAGGACACAAATGTGGGTGCATCCCAATGCTCTAATAGATTTTTTAAATCAAAGAATAACAACATAATATTACAAACAAGAGTACATTCACTCACTGGCCACCATACTAATACTGGATAGCACCCCTCTTTGCTCTCAGAACAGCCTCAATTCTTCATGGCATGAATTCCACAAGGTGTTGCAAACATTCCTTTGAGATTCTGGTCCATGTTGACATGATTGCATCACGTAATATATGCACATTCATGTTGTGAATCTCCTGTTCTACCACATCCAAAAGATGCTCTACTATTTTTGTATTATTTTTATATTTTTGAGCCCATTGAAGTACACAGAACTCACTGTCATGTTTACAGAACCAGTTTCAGATGACATGTGCTTTGTGACATGGGACATTATCATGCTTGAAGAAGCAATTATAAAATAAGATATAAGGTAAATTGTGGCCATAAAGAGCACATGGTCAGCAAAAATTCTCAGATAGGCTGTGGCAGTCAGAAAATGCTTGATTGGTATTTAGGAGCCCAGTGTGTGCCAAGAAACTCTCCCCACACCATTACATCACCACCGCCAGGCTGAATGGTTGACACAAGGCAGGTTGGGTCCACTGATTCATGTTGGTGACACCAAATTCTGACCCAAACATCTGCATGTCACAGCAGAAATCGAGATTCGTCCAACCAGGTGACGTTTTTACAATCTTCAACTGTCAAGTTCTGGTGAGCCTGTGCTCACTGTAAGCTCAGATTCCTGTTCCTGACTGTTGGGAGTGGAACCCGATGTGGTCTTTGGTTGTTGTAGCCTGTATGTGACTCAAGGTATGCTGTATTGCATGATCTGAGATGCTTTTCTGATCACCACAGTTATAAAGAGTGGTTATTTGAGTTACCATGGCCTTGCTGTCAGTTCAAACCAGTCTGGCAATTCTTCTATGACCTTTCTCATAACTGCCACTCAATGGATGTTTTTTGTTTTTCACACCATTCTGTGTAAACTATAATGACTATGAATATGATTATGAATATAATCAGCAGTTTCTGAAATATGCAAACCAACCCATCTGGCACCAACAACCATGCCTCAGTCAAAGTAATTAAGAATTTTTTTTTTTTTCTTAAAGAACTTTTAGGGTTTTATTCATTGTGCTGCTGCCACATGATTGGCTGATTGGATAAGTGCATGAATGAGCATGTATACAGGTATAATGTAGTGACCAGTGACTACATAAGCAAACATACAGGAGAGAAAAAACATACTGCAAAAAACCCCTCTATTTTATTTATACATATCTGTCTAAAATATTTATTATAATTTATAAGAATAAATACATATAAACTATAATAATAAAATATATAATAATTTAATAAACAATAAATATATAATATATATAATAATAAATACATCGATTTATTATAATAATAATAATAATAATAATAATAATAATTATTATTATTATTATTATTATTATTATTATTATTATTATATAGTGTAGTGAGTGGTCCCCAGACCCCAGAACATTTCCATAGAGAGCAAAGGGTTTGACTACACTATCAAATAATATTGATTGGGATGGGTTGTTATGAAATTATGAAATTTTCTTTTAAATGCATATAGTGGTCTACAGGCTTTTTCCTTTAGTGTACAGCTATGAAAACTGGCAAGAAAACAACCTGAAATGAGGACGAGGTTGAACAACTTTGAGCAGTGCCATTTCCAACTTTGAGCAGCATTTCAGACACACAAGCAGATTTGGATTTTAGATATTTAATATTTGTCTCAGTTTTCTAGAGTTATTGATTGCTCAAGTGGGTTTTTGTGTGCTGTTTGCCATAACACACTGGTGTTAAGGTGTTTGTTTTCTACGTATTTAACCTTTAAAACTACAATGTCTGTCATTCTTGCTTTGGAATTTTGTAGTATTTAATTTTAGGCTATAGGACCTTTCACCACCATTGCTGTTAAGGCATTCAGGTATTTGCCATTGTGACTTTTTTGGAGTTTGAACAACACTATGTTATGTGTTTTGCAAGACATCTGGATTAGCTCATCACCCTCATTACATCCCTCATTCTCCAGTTTGATGCCAATCTAATCATATAATATGGTGTGGTTTGTTATGCTCTATTTGAATATCAGTTCCTGTAGTTCAGCAGGTTATGCTGTAGTTGGTGCTTAAAATCTGGGTCTTTGTATGCACTTGGCACCACTTCTAAATTCTTACCACCATCTGCCTAATTAGCCTGCATATATAATCTCAAGCACTGGATGAAAATGAATGATCTTAATTTAAAACAGATAAAAACAGATGTTCTTCTAATCAGTGCCCAAGCTTTAATATCTGAGCTTGTGCACATGTGCCTTGACATTGATGGGGTTATTATCAGACCATGTGAAACTGTTAGGAACCTTAGCATCATCTTTGACATGTCACTTATAGTTAAAGCCCATGCCACCAAGATTGCACTCTTTCACCTCTGCAATATCGCATGACTCCAACCAATGCTCAAGTTTAAGAATGCTCAAAAAATAGTTCATGCCTTCATGACTTCTCGATTACTGTAGTGATTTTCCTCTCAGAAACACTCACAAGACTCTAATATATACAAAGTTCAGCTGCTAGAGTTCTCATATACACCTTTGGTAAAAATACAGGAAAAAAGACAATTGAGAAGCGAACCTTAAATGAACTTGAATCTTAATTCTTATTACCTTTGTTAAAAGACACTAACAAACAGCACCTGACCATCAAAATAAATTCACCTCATTACTATTCAATTCTTCATTCCTTTTCTTTCCATCAAAGATTCCATCTGAACTAATTTCTTATTAATTGTTCCTGGCCTTTCTGAAACAGCAGGCTCAGCGTCACCACTGGGCAACAGGTGTAGCTGTGGTTGCTGCAATTTTTATTACTGTCAAGGGTGTACGAATGTTCCAAGACAGAGCATGATTTAGCTCTGCCACCCTTGCTCAGAGGAATTAAAAAGAGAGGAGACTTCTAGTTCAAGGATTTCTTTAAATCATGTGATGTAAGATATGGTATAATATTACAATATCATCCACCCTTCCTAAAAATAAATTTAACAGTAAGAAACACTAATACAAAAATAGTAAAATTAATTAATTAAATAAGAATAATTTCTTAGTCCTTTTAAAGTCTTCAGCAGCTTCACTGTTGTTATGAATGCAATGAAGTATTTAGAAAAGACAAAGAGTCATCTCACCTAAAGGATTTAGTGTGACTCATCCTCTGTGAATCAGCAGAGTCACCCTTTGCTTCCTGGAGATACTTTTGAGCCTTCTATGTTGATTAGGATGCATGACTAAGCTCATATATTAGCACTGTAAGTTAGCTAACTACCTGGCTACATAAAATGGCTATTAACTACTGAATACCACCATTCAAATCATATCCAAAGTTACTTAACTACATATTGAACAATTTTAACTTTTTCTTTTCTTTTTTTTTTCAATAATTCACAGAAAAGACTATATCAGATATCTTGGAATGAGCTAGCATTAGACAGCAGTTTTAATGCTCCCTCAACTTGGAAAGTTGGGAAGGTGCTCAGCATTTGATGTCATGTTAATACGGCTGCTCACACCGTTAACAGTAAATAAAATATCACTTCACTGTTTCACATGATTTTATAGTAATGTTTATTTTAGATCAGACGTATTAGTTGATTAAATCTATAACTGATAATCTATAAATCTGAGAAAGTAAATACATCATAAACCCATGATCACTAAAGTTAGCTAGCTAGCTTGTTGCCAACACAGAACATGCTTTCATGAAGGCATCCATGTTTGGACTTTGAACGTGCTGAGCTTGGAAATTTTGTAATTCCCAATTCAAACTTCCCACTTCCAAGTTAAGTCAAATCTAGCGTAAGTAACTAGCTACACAGTATGTTTATTAAAACTTCAGTTCAAATAAGCTAATAATGGTTACTGGTGTTCAGTACCTGATGAAGTTGCCAAGTGGGTTGGCAAATTAAAAAAAACATTGAGTCTTTATTGCTACAACATTGCTAGCCAAATCATGAAGCACATGGCACTGATGCCACTGACAGATGCCATCTACAGGCTAAGACCACAAACCTTTCGGGAAAGTAAGGGAAGGGAATTGCCTGAGATATAACTTGGAACATAAAGGAAGGGATAATCAGGGCCAAAAAAAAAAAAAAAAATAGAAATAAAAATAAAAATAATACTCTACTTCCCTCTGCTGGTTGAACAATCTAATGCAAAAGCTCTTTCCCTAGCAGAGATCATCTGTTTGCACACAATATCACCCTCTTGTGGAGCATAGTTCCAACAGTGAGTATGTCTATACACGCATCTAAAATGCTTTCTCTGCAGATTATAGAAGGACATGATATCTCTTAGGCACGTGCAAAGAAATGCTGTAGAGCAAAGATGCCTTCAGAAATAAAGAAATTAAATGTTTCTACATTAAAAAATACTATAAAGAACAGTAAACAGTAGTGGTGCAACGGATCACTAAACTCACGGTTCGGATCATATTACGGATTTTGAGTCACGGATCAGATCATTTTCAAAATAAAAAAAAATTGCTTTTCATTTATTACTGAAAGCTTATTTTAAGCACTTCTATACCACAGCAAAAACTACTAGCTTAACTAATAATGTCAGTAATAAAACAAGAACAATTACACAATTACAGACATAGATGAATAACAAAGTTACAAATAAAGTCAGTAACAATAGTATTCAGGTGCAGAAATGTAATAATTAAGTGTAAAATAGCACAATAGTGCTCACTGCATAAGTTACATGCAGATTAATCTTTGTTAAAGCTGTGGTGGTGTTTGATTAGCAGACAGAAGCAAATTATTTATAGGCTGCTGTCTCTTTAATACCAAATGCACGGACCCAGTACTGACACACATCCTGTTTCTTTCTCAGCTGTATACGTTTTCGGTTAACCGACTGTGTTTACCAGAATACTTGCCAAAACGGGTATTTTAACATAACTTTGCGTGTATGTGTCCGTTCAAGCGCAAAGAGGCATGAAAAGAGGAATCAGTTCAGTGTTCACATGAGTCCCGATTCGAGTAAAATTGCTTCAGTGTGTAAATTGGCAAGATAAAACACCAGCAAATGATAAACTTTCACCCTATGATGGTTAAACTTAATAGTTAATCGGCAAATCACATGCGTGCCGAACCATGGGGCCTGGTCCGTACGGATTGCGGATCATCTATGATCCGTTGCACCCCTAATAGTAGCAGTAATACTACTACTACTACTACTACTACTAATAATAAAAATAATAATAATAATATCAGGTCCAGACCATTTGGTCATCTGATGCAAGACTTCTGACAGGGCCAAAAGAGCTACTAAAACCAACCACATTTTTAAAAACCTTTTTCCATTTATGTACATGACATCAATATGACACAGTTTGTGTACATGAAAATGCCTATGCTATGAGGTTAGTATATAGCAGTGCTGCCCTAAAGGTCCCACCTTTGGAAGCGTGCGTGCGCAAATGCAAGTGAAACACTCACAGGGTTGATGGTGTTGACGAGCTTGCGAGGTTTGCTGAACTGCATGAGGCTCTCTCTCAGGTTGTTGAGAGGCCCCTCCACCAGAACCTTCTGCTCCTTGTAGTAGTTCAGCAGGTGGTTCCAGAGTGGCTGCTTAGACAGAGCTTTAGGATTCCCCACAATGATCACACCATACCTGATGCCAAAAAACCCACAACACATAAATTAACGTGTGTTTCTAATTAAAAACACTAAATTATGCAGATCAGTGGCATTCACCAAGTGGTTCATAATTAGACAATGAGTGTGTTGAAGAAAGAATTACCACAATAAAATGCAACACACTACAATGTGCAGTCCTGTGGATAAGCACTGCGTAAAGCACGTTACCTGGCTCTGGTGAGGGCAACGTTCAACCTGCGTGGATCATTAAGAAAGCCGATGCCTTGGTGCTCATTGGCTCTGACACAGGACAGAATAATGAAGTCCTTTTCACGGCCCTGGAAGGCATCCACGCTGGCTATCTCTACCTCCTTGAGGTGAAGAAAAACACACACACTTGTTACCAACACACCACACTGCATGCTGATGTTTGAAATTGTAAGTAGTCGACCATTACCACACTATTTTTACAAGTACCTTAAACAAACTTTTAGTTCAGCCAGATTAAAACATATTTATGTAGGCATCTAATCACATATCCAATCATCACCATTCTAAAAATTATGGACATAATGAATTTGTGCAGTAAACTGTAAATAACTACAGTGACTTAGCATGTATGCAGACAGTGTCTGTGTGCATGGCTGTTGGTACCTGGTAGAGCTTAGTATGAAGGGAACCGCTGAACTGCATGTACTGCACCAGGTAGGAGCGCTGGCCCTCGTAGGGAGTGATTATGCCAATCTGGTCAGGTTTGGCTCCAGCCTTCAAAAGGCGAGTGGTGATCTTCTCCACATTAGCAGCCTCAGTCCTGCACACATGACTTCGTCTCATTCACAGCTCTCAGGAGAAGCCTAAAGCTAGTCTTGTGTATAAGGCCTCTTAAAATAACTTTTGAACCAGAGGACAACAGTGGTTAACCTAATCAACAATAGGCTCAGATCTAAGCTGCAATATGTTTTAAAGGTGCTTTAGGTAAGATAAAGCTTTTCCAATTGGGTTTTCTCAGTGACTTAATACACTTTTGCTAAGGCCACAGCTTAATAAGAAAAAAAAATGGATTGTGTTCTACATATCTTCCAGGTTATTTGTACAAGTAAACTGAACCTTTAACCAAATGGGTGAGGTTTTAACACTGATGTCACACAAATGCTTGCTTTAGCAGATGTTTTTTTTCTATAACAGCAATCAACATTACAATTGAACTCCAAAGGAAATACTGATAAGCAGTGTACCTGTTGAGGTAGGAGGTGCCTGAGCTGGCAATCTCCTCCTGGCCCTGTGTCACATAGAAGAACATGGGCTTATCTGGCTGAGGCCACTGGAAATCAAAGCCCTTCTTGATGCGGTCAGCTAAATGAGAGAAAAGAAAACCCTCATGTTAAACGAATTCACAGCCAACAGCTCTTAACAGAACTCCATAAACATTAATGAGCTAAACATGTACTCAGACTGCCTCCATAACATTAAATTCTTTGAATTGAACCTCTATGCCTTAAAATATACTATTCAAGTGCTTTCAGAACCTATAATTCTATACTGCCACAGAGCAAACATTGGCAATGACATGAAAAACTATGCATTTGTATAAACAACAGAAGTTGAAATAGAGGAGGAAGTCACATTTAACTCAGTTAACATTTGCGTCATATGACTTGAGTATCAGGATAACATGTGGCACACAAAAAGAAAATGGTGTCTGAATATAATGAGCTAATTTACATATTAAAATGTAATACAGCAATCAGATTTCAGTCTGTCTAACCAGAGACACATGACTACAAGTGCACAATCCAGATGCAAGACACATGAAATGATAAATTTTAACTAAAATTAGAACATGGGTTTCGAAACATTTTATTGTGGACTTAAATTGATCAGGCTAGATATTATGAAAATGTGGGAAATATTCAAGCAATTATTTCCAAAAGCCCTAACTCTCAATATGATCAACACACATTCACACACACAGTCATATACACAGGAAGAAAAAAAAAACCCCACACATTTCACATACCAGCAGTGACTCCGTTCTGGAGAGATCCTTCATAGAAGATATTGGAGGGGAAAGCGCTGAGTGCAGGGTGCATACGGTATTGCACTTGTAGGCGGATGGGTCTGATGCCCAGCACCACCAGTCTCTCGAAAAGAGACTGGGACAGACCTGCCTTAGCAGCCTTTTTACACATGACCACCGGACCTAGCTGGCAGTGATCACCCACCAGGATCAGCTGACAGACGAGGAAGAAAGCAAAAGAGCTGTCAGTTACCAGTGGGAATGAAGTAAAAAAAATATATATATATTTTAGATGCTCTTATATGTGCATCAAAGTTTCAACATAAGAGAAAGCAGTGTGTTTGGGTGATACCTGCTTGGCTCCCAGCACTACAGGCACCATGCACTCCGGCTCAGTAGCCTGGGTACTCTCATCTATCAGGATGGAGCGGAACTGCATTTTAGCCAGACGAGGATCACCCGCACCCACACAAGTACAACAGATCACATCTGCATTCTGTGGCAGAGAACGAGAGGCAGTTGTGTAGCATAAATATGGAAAAATAAAGGACTTCCTTTATAATGGCCTTCCTTCTCTTGAACATTGTCTGAGAACACTGTCTTGAACATTGTCTGATTTAAAAAAAGAAAAGGTAATGGCCTCATAACTCATTTTTACATTATTTCCCTGAAATATCTTGCAGAACAATAGCTTTCACACACACACACACACACACACACACACACACACACACACACATACACATAGATAGCTCCTCTGTTCATGGAATCTAATTCTCATTTCAAACCACATGCTTTCCTCCAAAGAGACTTGTATGCAATGAGTATGAAACAAACCATGAGTAGCTCCCTTTCTGCAGTGCGTTTCAGGGCCCTGTAGCGCTTCTCATCCGAAGAAGACAGCTCTCCTGTTTCGTCCTTCAGCTGTTGCAGCTTTTGCAGTTCTGGCATGCTGTACATCCACATAAACACATCAAACAATACCATTAGCAAGTAAATTTTCAATCAATTTCTATTTGTCAAAATCTGCTTAAATGACAAGAAGGTCTGCCAGGACAACATTCATCATTTAGCAGGCATTCCGAACTTTAGACCCTTTGTAGTTGTATACTTATTGCTGATAGAAACTTTATTGAACCTGAGGGAAATCGCAGCGTTACAGCAGTGGTAAAATACTTAGATTTGCAGGTAAACAAATACAATAAGGTAGCACAGTGCACAAAAAATGAGAACTAAAGTAAAGTGACTGATGTGATACAAAAAGAAGTTCTTTTAACCTGTCCATGTTGCGAATCTGGTTGTGCAGAGCCAGGAAGGACACAGGAGAATCAATGGCCTCTCGGCTCTTGGCACAGAGGCGCACCACCTTCAGTCCTGTTTGGTGAATTTTCTCTGTCAGCTGGTCCACTGCAATGTTGCTGGGAGCACATACCAGCACCGGCCTGTGACCCAACAAGAAGAATTGCAATATGTTTGATCAGGCTCAAGAAACTACTTAAACGTATTAAGAGCACTTAACCTCAAAAGAATGGAAGAACAATGAATATGCACATTATATAGAAATGCGCCTTGCCCTTTGCCATGCCAATCCCGACCATCCTCCCCCCACTATGTCACTGCTTATGGCACAGCATGACAGCAAAAACACAAGAAGCCATATCAGAGAAATGTATGTTTGTGGGAACCACAGACTGACGTGAAGTCCAAAGAAGAGATGTCCGTTTGCCAAAATCGGGCATCAGAAGCTATGATAACCCGAGTTATCTAGCTAACTTTAGTTTACTGTCACTCTGGGTATATTAATGTAGGCAATAAATTATTTTGGCAAAACTAGGACAAGGTCTTATGCATGGTGCTTTCCATATACAAGCAACAGGTAAGTATTTCTGGTATCAGAGGATAGAATTTCAGTGCTTAAATAGTGATAGCCAAATCAATCAATCTGTGTCTTTCTGAGCCAGAACAATCTGTGAGGATGATTGTCTTATTTCCTGTTTCAGTATAACTGATACACTCTTCTGTGTTCTATGTTCATTTTTACCACTTGATCAGTGGCAAAGGTTTCAAGTATGGAAAGATGAGCAGATGTCTAAAAACAAGTGGGTAACAGAATCACAGTCACATGTAAAATGTATGAATAGTGTAGCTGAACAAGAGTAGTCACATGTCTCACCCGTTGCCCTGTCTAGCCAGGTGGTAAACAATAGTTGCTGAGGTAACAGTTTTGCCAGTACCAGGAGGCCCCTGGATCAGACTGAGGGGACGCTGGAGCACCGTTTTCACAGCATACACCTGAACAAGCACAAACAGTACTGCTTCAATATTTGGGACCCAACACACACATATAACCATGTGCACTGTTAGTTTAAACAAATGTGATCGTAATAAAATAGATGGTTGGCCACAGCAGAGTCTCTGCTTTCTAGAAATAAAATTAAGTACACATGAACTATAGTGTGCAATCTGATACAGAGAAACTAAAAGTTGGTCTCCACTGAGGCTCACCTGTGAGTGGTTGAGGTCAGGCAGGCCCTGGGCAGTGAAGCGCTTGGGTAGCTGGCACTTAATGATCACATCCTCTACCTCATGTCCAAGCAACTTGTGATAGATGTAGCCAGACACTGAGGTCTCATCTACCGCAAACGTTTTCAGGGCACTCTGCATGCTTTAAAGACAACATGAAACTAATTGTAAGATTTTTCTTTCGCAACACAGTTCAGAGTAAAACAGGCTCAGCGTTTTTGCTTGACGTTGGCATGAGGTAAAATGTAATACTGGTTAATATTTGCCCCTCCTGCACATGCTTGGTGATGGTTAAAAGCAGGTAATTGCTAGGGAAAAAACAGTCAGTTCTGATTTCAGACTACAAGGAATAGACAAAAAGAACACTTGCTTAATAAGCAAAGTTACTTAATAACCTACTAACCGGTCAAAGGAAGTGGATTTCCAGACAAAGTCCACCTGGAAGTTGTGGGGCACCTCCACGGGAGCACCAGCACTGCTCCTCAGCTCTATAGCAATCTCATCTCCATAGTCTGAGAGGAACTCATTAAGGAATATCACTCACTAACCTTCTGAAAGCAATTCTGCATGACATTCAGGCTATAATGAGCACTTTTATGTGTCGCTAATTATTTCTTTAAACAGCTGGCATTTCAAAACCACTAAGAAGGACTTTTTATGGATGAATAAATTTCCTACTAGCCTAATAAACCACACTTGCTTACAATGAAAGCGTCCGGATTGTCATGCAAAGTGAGCAGGAAGGATACTGTCAGGGACCTTGATGACATGTCCAATCCCCTTCCAGAGAGGAGCCAAATCTCCCTTATAACGCAGGCAGATCTCATCCCCTTGCATAAGACGCATGTCTGCAACAGAACACACAATGGTTAGTTTAATGCTGCTTAATTTCAATTTGGTTTATTATATACCCACCAGACAGTGATGCATAAACATTTACCAAAAAAAACCCCACACATACAACCACAGACAGACACACACACAGGTGCATGCGTCCGTGCATACATCGATGAGGGATGCATGGGGCACGGAGTTGGGGATGGGATGGATATGAACCACTGGTAGACAGAGAAGATGATGAAAGTAAATATTACCACCTGAATCCGTCTTGGGAAGGGTGAAATAAGCAATCCTCTTTTTATTCAGTCCCAAGTCCCACCTGACAGTTATATTGTCTTGGGTCTGAAAAGATAAATACAGAAAAAAAAAAGAAGAATGAGAACACCTTTAAAAACAAGAAAATTATATAAATTGTTGAGACAATTCTCCTTTCACAAACACACATTTAAAACATCTTACAAACAAAATGCCCGTTAAATACTTTTCCCGCAGAGAATCAGTTTCTAAATGGAGAATAAAAAGGTGAGCAAATAAGTCAGAGCACCTGGGACTCTTTAAGCTTCTTGTCATAGTCTGCCTCCAGTTTGACCAATGGGCCGAAGATGTTCTGGTACTGGTAGGCATCTTCATAGCGTAGCAGAACATGCTGAGGCTCTTCATCCACACCAGGCTTCTCTAAATCCTCAAGCGTTGCAGTTGGATTCTCCTGCAAACCAGAGACCAAAATATAAGGATGTGAGATCAGAGCCACTCACTCAAACATTATGGACAAAAGGTCATAAAAGTCAAGCTTTATAAGCATTCGCAAGATGTTATTGGAAAAGACATACAATGTGTACACAAAAGGAAAAGTTCAGAGAAGATCTTGAACATGTTGGAGAACTGACACAAATCACCAAAATATCACATCTGGAAACAATAGCTTCCTCATCCACACTTCAAACATAAGTTATTTAGCCCATGCAATTATACTCCAAACAATAGTTCTTTCTGTATGTTCTGTTACCTTCCAGAGCTCCTCCAGTTTGTTGATCTGCTGAGCGGTGATCTGGCGTGCCCTGAGCTGCTCCTGCTCAGACGGGATCTTCACCAGCCAGGACAGAAAGCACCGGTCCTGGATCAAAGGCTGCCACTGGGAGCTGTCCCAGTTAATGTCCTTCAGACTGCTTTGACTGGCACATGGCTGCCTAAACACACAAACACACACCCATGTGAATCCACTGTTTGTGAACTCACTTTGGTTAACAGACAGTGTGCTTATTCCCCCCCTCAACCTTAACCATATAAATGTTTTAAAGATTAACCTGATTCTATAACAAACAGCACCATCAGCTCAGCTGTAGCTCACAGATCAGTTTCCCCCATGACAGAAACTTTGACACACCTCTCTACTTTACTTGTTCCTGTTCTTTCTCTTCTCCACCTCTCAACATTAATGTTGGTTAAACAGGTAACGTTGCTATGTGCTTCTCGATGTTGAGCACCCTCCCTACTCCTTGTAACAAGAACAAGTGAAAAAAAACTGTAGACATCTTGCCATGGGTGCGTTCATCTGGTGACAGTCAGAACCCGCTTGTACAGAGCATGCGCCAAGACACCAAGCTCTATCTGGTCTTTCTTAAAGTCTCATCCTTTCAGCCAGAAGTGTGAGAAGTGCCCTGTAACTTAAGCTGCATACCTGAGCAGTACGCGCTCTCATTGAACGATTGAAAGAATATGTCACGATGACATTTAAATAGCACCCAAATCAATGCAACTGATGTCACTGCTGCATTGTTTGTTGTAACGCAGGTGGCTGGCTCTTATCCAGATTGCAGAAAAGTTTGAGAAGTAATTCCCAGTCTCCCAGGCGACAATGGCCTCATAAATGTACGGTCAGTAAATTCAGACATCAAGTTATTCAACATTTCTGGTACATAATCCAAGCTTATTAAGTACACACACCTGTTTTATTATTGGTGACAGAATTGGCTCACAATCAAACGAACTTTCAGTTGCAATCAGTCTAAAGAATCGAAAATACACATCCTTTTCGAAAGTTTACTCTCGCTTGGCATGTCAACTTCAACTTTACAAAAATAAGAGATGCAAATGTTTTTCACCTGCACAGGAGCACCACGACAGAATCGGCCTTGGCTGGAATGAAGCCCAGGAGGAAAACATTGCGACAGCCACAGTTGTAACACTCCAACACTGTTTCCCCCAAAGGACCATCTTTATGCAGGGTCACCTCCTTACATTTGGCACGCACCAAATGGTTGACAATATGGCTGTGAAAGAAGATCAGAGGTGTCAGTGTAAATGAACAGCTACAGATTACATGAAAAGGGACTTTTTCAAAAAAAAATTATGCACGATACAACATACTCCTCAAGAAGCACGCAAATTCATTCCCAAAGGTTTTGGTTATAAACAACCACAATTCATTTAAAGCCTCCAAAATGAATTGCCTGTTGCTTTACAGACTTTTACACTAGTTTTCTACAAGGTTTGAGCTTAACCGCAAAATATGCAAAAAATATGTTCACTTCCATGTTTCACTCTCACTGCAAGCTTTGCAGGTGGCAGCGTTCTTTCATTTATAGTTTATTTAAACGTAGCCAACATGCTGTAAATAATAGAAGAGCACACAAATGCAAGAGGCTGATTAATTCCAAAATGTCCCAGATTTGTATTTCTTTCTTTGTCCATTGCCAATATTTGACCTATTGCCAGGCCTACAGCATGTTATCATATGTATGTTTTGTTGCAGCTACTCTGGTGAAGTAGCCTCAACTATACTAGCTTTTTTTTTTTTGAAACAGTAGCTGAGAGAGTTACCTCTTAACGCTTAACTATTGAGGTTCATTTGCCTATAAACAAGATTCATCAATTCCAAGTCACTATGTTTTGTTCTGGTGTTACCTCACACCACCACTTTTCACTAGTGCCACAGACTCTGAACAGGTGAGATACCACGGATTTTAACTTGAAGTAGAGAATAAATGCATACTTCTCCCTCCAACCACCTTTAAAACCATTCCCTTCCTGTCTTAATGTCTAGCTAGTCATAAGAGCATGCTATTAGACAAGCCACAACAGAGGATCTGCTACAGAAGTAACATTGGTCAATGTTTAGAAATCTGGAGTCGCTGAACTACGGCTGAACTTTACCGTCTCTGATACAGTATTTTTTATTTTTTTTAAAGTTTGGTCTAGGGCTGCACAATATTGAAGAAAAATGCGATACGCGACAACTTGTTAAATAATACAATATGTGGTATGATAATGCTATAAGCGTGTACAATCAATTTATATATATATTAAAACTGCAAATGACATACCCAGCATACATGTTTCATGTTCTTTTGAGGGAGGGGGAGAGAAAGGGGGGGGGGGGAGCATTCTCTGCTATCTGCGTCACCCTAAAATTTCTACTTTTCTTAACTTTTTGAAGTATTCAAATCATTCAATTATCACAAGCCCTTGTGATATGCATATTGCGATATTTTGATATATTGTGCAGCTCTAGTTTGGTCCACTAAACGAGTCCACAAACAGACCACAATGTGCCAGTTGGTTTTACCACCAACATTACATATAAAAACTCAAACTTCACCAGAAGTTTGTATATGGCATGACACCGGACTTCTTTCTTTATAGTGCTTGCAAAATTGTTACATATTCTTCTTCAAAAATACATATTCTTCTGGTTGAAACTGTTTATTTCAGTGAGTGTGTTATGCTTAAATTGTGAATTAAAAAAAGAACTTGATGAAAGGAAAAAATAAACTTTCTTTCCCTACCTGCCAGAGGTGTTGCCACGTCCATTGCAGAACCACTTCTTGCTGGTGTTGCAATACACCACACAGGCAGGATCATGAATGCCACAGTAACTATGGAAATAAAAACAATAATTATTATTTTTACAAATGAATCAGTCATGTTGAGTAACCAAGGCCGCAATTACACTGTGGGCCTTGACGAACAATTCTCATATTTGGACACACATCTCATTTTTACCTTACACATATTCGATTACTGCATTTACATCATTCACCTTACCAAAATGTGTTAGGCTGAAAACAGCAACTTTTTACCAAGGTGGTTCTAAAAAGACAGACAATTCTGTTGTTTCTGTCGTCGGGAATTTTTCCTGTCTCCCACGCAGGTTTGAGAATAAGCAAGGAAACCAAAGCTTCTTAGAATCAGAAAGAAACTTTATTACAACGGTAAACGTAAGCAATAAAGGAGGTCGGTCTTGAGAGTGAACACTGAAGATTTGACCATACTGCATGATCTTAAAAACCCCAAGGGTGTGACATATTTGCCCCAGCTAACTGGCTAACTCTAATGTGTCTTACTCACTAATTCTCTTTGTGAACATCACGGTCTTTATCCTCTTTATATTTTATTATATGTTCATTCTTTGTTGCCACTGGAGCACGGACTGACTCAATCCTCATTCTGACATGGCCTGAGAAATGTCCCTGTAGATATTAATAGGAAAATTTGGAAGCTGGGTTAAATGACCCGGTATCAGATGTTTTGTATTCAGAACCTCATTTGAATGTGGCCCATAAATGATATGAAAAAATCCGAGCTGTTTATGTATGTAAAAACATCTGATCTGTGTCAGAAGACAATCTGAATTGGCTGTCAACGGAAATGCAGCCCAAGTCTAACCCCTTTGCAGAGTAATTATAGGAGAACTTGTTAGGGAGTGGGGTCATGTTATTTATAGTAAGATAAACAGCTCCATAAAGTAGATAGTATATAAATGCTTAAAAAAATAAAAGCTGCACAGTGAGTGTGTGAGAGTGTGAGGCTACCTGCAGGCGTGCACAGGGAGATCCTTGGTGTAATAGGTGTCCTCTTCATCCTCTTCGAAATTCAGCTCTGCCAGAAGTTGACTGGTTTTCACCACAGCATCATCGCCGTTCTGCAGAACTCCCTCAGGTCCGTTCACCTTCGCAGAAACAAACCGAAACTCAAATCATAAAGGCGCAAAAAACCCAGCTACAAGCGACTTGCTCGGGAAAGTACGGTGAAAGTGAAACAGTAGCATGTTACCACGGCTAATTTGCGTCTCTCCGCTGTATAGCCTAGCTTAGCTTAGCTTGCCAGCTGCGGTCACGCTAAGTTTCGGAACGCTAGCTAGGTTGGTTAGCTAACTAGCTAGCTAGCTAACTGACTAACAGTTGAACCAGTAGCATAAGAAATGCAAATATAATGGTTAAATGGTGGTTTTGGTGTTGGTGGCAGACGGCTGTTTAAGGTACTGTTCATTCGGTTATTTTGGCGACGAGGCTTGGCAACCTAGCTTCACAGCTAAGCTAACTGTACTGCTAGCTAACACGATTTTTGAATACGCAGAAAGCAACAAGCCCGCTAATTCCGTGTCGCGGCTTCGTCTGTCGATTTGTTTTGCAGACTCGATTGGAGTGACATAAAGATACAGCAGCGCACCTGGTTGTCGAGCTGACTCTGGGTTTGGCCTTGTGTTTGAGTCTGGCTCGGCAGGGTGAAGTCGGTGAACTCGAACTCCGAGCCCTGCGTGTCGGCTCCGAGCAGCTCCGCTTCCTCCGTGTCCAGGAAGGTGAGAGTCTGCGAGCTCGGCCCGTACGCCTCTACGCTCATTTTTATTCCCCAACCAGCAAGGTCCGCTTTCACAATAAAAAAAAAAAAAAAAAAACAAACAAAAAAACCCCACAAACACTAACACAATGAATATGTTTTAAAAAACGAACACGCTCGCAATATTGTTTTGATTTAAACTCAAAAGCGTTATCACGAATGAACGCGTACGGCTTCGAAAGGAAGCTTCAACTCCCACTCGAAATGGTGACGTGAACACAAGCCGCGCGAGAACGGCGCGTAAAGCGCAGAAACGGGTGACGTCAGCGCAGAAGTGCACACATTTTAGAAAGTTTAGAGCGGGATCAATCCACACTGAATGATGTATATAGAAAATGTACCGTTTTTTTTGTGTGTGTGTGTGTGTGGGGGGGGGGGGGGGGGGGGGGGGGTGTCAAAATTATTAAAAAAAATTAATATTTTATAAATTTAATTTTAATTAAATTAAAAAAATAAATAATTAAAAAAATTTAATTAA
>CM075023.1:15238713-15281681 GCA_037576675.1 Pangasius sanitwongsei
TCGAATCAAATGTTGCTTATTATTCCAAATAAAATTATAATGAATTCGGTTTATTTCCTTAATGCACCTTTCTGGTATCGCTAATGAATATGCTGGGTAAATTAATCTTGATATCCCTTCCATCTTTGTTAATAAGATTCTTCCAAAAATGGAAATATTTCTTTGTAACCAGCTATTCAATATTTTTTTTTTACTTTTTTGCATAACAACTTGAATATTATTTTCTTCCCTATCCCTGGAATTTTTTGTAATAGTTATTCCCAAGTATGTGATCTCATTTTTGGCTGGAATATTATAAATTAAATTTTGTGTATTATCATGAATAGTCAAGATCTCACATTTTTTCAAGTTTAAATATAATCCAGAAGCATCTGAAAACAAAGATACGGCTTTTAAGGCATTAGGTATTTGATCAGAGTCTTTTAAAAATAAAGTTGTATCATCCGCTAGTTGTGACTTACTTACAGTACTTCCACATCAGTCATGGCAAATCATGTCTTCATGAAGTTCGCTTTGTGCACAGGGGCATTATCATGCTGGAACAGGTTTGGACCCCTTAATTACAGTGAAGGCAGATCTTAAAGTTACAGCATACACAGACATTCTATAGCTACAATACTTACATATAGTATATATGCAAAATAAAAAAAATTGTGTAGAGCTATGACCTTTTATATTTAAAATATTTATGAATAAATTAGAGAAGTTTTAATTAAATGATATCCCATCAGGATCCACTTCAAATCATTCAATAACAACAAAATAGTGATGGCGTACCATAGTGCTGGAAGAGCATGTGAATGCAACATTAGTGACTAAAATTCATGCGTGAGCTGTAACCCTCTTAACTTTTACTCAACATTTACTTTTTCACAAAATGTATGTATAAATGTGAGTGTTTTGATGGAGTGAAAGAGATTGAGCCACACAATGTACAACCCTGAAATAAAATAATACAAACGTACAAATGCTATAGTTTTAGTTCTAATACCATTATTTATTGTAGCATTGCAGTTCACCAGAGAAGCCAGACATTAAGCTGTAAATGAACAGAGAATGTTAAGCAGAGAACATGTTTCTACTTTTACAGAAAATAATGCAGCATACATTATTAAGCATTCCATGGGATAAACATAAAATTAAGAGAATCAGTTTAACAGTTGGCCAAGGAAAAAAAAAAAAAATGCAAGAAACATACATTTATGAATTAGTAAAAAATAGAAAAAGGGGCACCATTAGACAAGTACAAACTGCCTCGATTGCTTCCATTTTAAGTATTTTCTATAAAAATGTCTATAACTATTAATTATAATATTTCTATAACTTCACATCAGTCACAATTCATAATTTCTGTCATAGGTTCTGAACATATAGACAATCTGTAGATAATGCCAGTGTGATGATTAGTTATAGATTATAAATGTCATACATATACAAGTGTGATTTCATATTATTATTAATAATATTCATAATACAATATAATATTCACAATATTATCCTTCAAAAATAGCTGGCAGTTAGCAGGTCCTGATACATGCAAAAGGCAACAGTGTTTCCAGTGTGCTTTCAAGTGTGTGCTTTGACTGTGTTAATGTATTACAGTTTTTTTTTAGACAGCTGGTTGTTGACATTTTAGTGATAACATACAAATATGCAGCACATATTAATACATCTAAAGTCATCCCTAGTAGGCGAGACTAAACATTTATATTAATATCTCTGCTAAAATACAAGGACATATTAGTCTTCCCACATAAATAAAAAAATAAAATGAGTCATAATACTTGTATCTAAAGTGACAGTTGGACTGTTGTAAAAAAAACAAAGATGGATTATATATATATATATATATATATATATATATATATATATATATATATATATAATGAATGGAAGGCGATCATGGAAAACCTACTGCACATGGTTGTGTATGTGCTGATGGACTAATTATTCAGTTCAATTGACAAATAAATTTTATACATAGCACCACATCTTGGCGACTTTTGACTATACCCCACAAAGTGCTGTCTATCCTTGTTTGAGTTGAGCAGCGACAGGCTTCGGTCCGGTGTTTGGGCTACATCGCAAATCAGCCCAGTAGTGTATAAACCCAGTGTAGTGTATAAGATATCACCAAACATACACTACATAGTGGGTTACAGAGCTGTTCTGGGATTTTTCAATGACTGTGCTGGCAACATTGCTTTTCCGTACTATGCTCCAACAAGTCCAGCATCTCCAAGATCACAGCTCGGAGTGCCTGCGCCAGCTGTTCTGCACTGTAGGGCTTCCCCAGGGGGGGCACATGCACGAACGCAGATTGGCCCTTGCCCAGGTACAACGAGGCGTAGTAGGTGTAGTCACACAGGTATCTAATGAGAGCCAAAATACACATGAGGTGTTCAACAGTGCAACAGTGAAAATCCTTTTGTAATGTGTGATGCGGCCCAATGTGAAGCTGAGAATGTTACCACCAAAAAAGTATTATTTTCCTATACCAGCACATCCTGGAGTGTTTTATTCCTCCACATCAATTTGCCAAAGGTTACAATTTCTTATTTGTTGATAAAAGACTGTACTTTTTAACCATCTATAGTTACATTTAATGTTGTGGAACATCTGTGAAACAAGTTAGTTCCTGTTATCACTTGCATTATAACACCTATTGCATTATAACAGACACTTCCTCAGCAACTTCATGATCATGTATTAGAACGAGAAACGTCTGATCCGATTTACAGCCGAAACCCCTGTCAGACCTGCCATTACTTATGAAATTAATCTGACCAATCGAACAGAATTCAACAGTGCTGTGGTACAAATGTGATATAATTACTCTTATGGTTATTACACAAATACACTGTTTCTTGCGCTTTGAATTTTATATGGACTGCATACCTGCCGGCATCCTTTGAAACGGATACGGAGACTCCGAGGTTTGAGTTGTTGACCCTCTTGCAGACAACATCCATATCGATGGCTGAGTTGATGCAGTCTGGCCCCCCCTCCATACAGCACCCGGATTTAGGATAGAAGTTGCAGTTGTCAAGTCGCCTATAGCCATGGTTATGACCACATTTTTCAAGGGTTACTGTTGTAGCCATTCCAGACACTCCAACATGGACCACTAACTGTAGAGCACAGAAAAAAAGCAAGATGTTAAATTAAAAAAAAAAAATACTATATACATATTACACAGAGATAGTTTGGCTGAATACACCGAGTGGATCATATTGCAGTCACAGATCTTTTTATGCATAAACTGCTTCCTCTCCTTTAATGTGTTCTTCAATGAACAAAACGATTCTCAGTTTGATTCAGATCATATGACCCACTTGGTGTCAAGAGGCTTTGTCAAGATTGTGTGGACGCTTTGCTGAAAGCTGATCGCAAATGTGCTTGGCTGTGTTTAACCACAGAACAGGTACTTGGTACAAGTTTATTTTCATCCCATCTATTTTTAAGACTTTGTTCCAGAACTCTAAAGGCTTCTTTATGCATTTAATTATAGTGAACCTTCTTGTCGAGACTTGTCTGTGGACACTAACCCTGTAAGATTATGCTGGCATACTCTTCTCTTTAAAACATCCATGCCCACATCCTGTACTGAATTATTGATCTGTTCAGAACCTGACAAAACATCATCCAGTGCTATGGTTTCCTGCAGTCAACATCTGCTGACCAGTGCATTCTTACTTGTTATCAATGAAGCACACAACTGATTTGGAAATAGGTGATATTTTCACTCTGTCTCGGATTGATTTAATCTCCATTTACTGCCTCACAATGGCCTGCTTTATTGACACTGACAAGTCTTTCAAGAGACAACAAAGTAGTGATGCGGCTGTAACAATAAGGATCCACTCTTTTTTATTAGATCTCTTCTGCATTAACAATACTTCATCTACATGTCTTCTAAAATATATAGTAAATACCTTATAAGTTTTAAGTGCAGCTTTAATTAAAATCATATATTATATATAAATTTTACTTCATGTTACACTGAAGAAAAAAAGTCAATAAAATTTTGACAATAAAAATAAACACTAAGAGAAAATTCTAGATTATTAATGATTATTTTTATGTGGCTCTGAATTATGTTTTGATGATCCTGACCTCAGGTTACCGCCTGTGTGGAGTTTTGCGTGTTCTCCCCGTGTTTGTGTGGGTTTCCTCTCACCTCCCAAAACATACTATTAGGTGGACTGGCTACTTTAAATTGCCCCTAGGTGCGTGTGTGTGCATGGTGCCCTGCACTGAACTGGCATCCCATCCCAGGTGTATTCCCGTGGGATTTCCATATGAGATTCCGGGACCCACCATGACCATGACCAGGATAAAGCGAATACTTTAAATTGATGATGAATGAGAAGTGCCCAGTAACTCTACCTGTGGGTGATACTGATCCCATAGTGAGGGCAGAAGATTCTGGACTGCTTGGTACTCCACAGGAACCTCAGTAACATGTAGATCCACAGTTGGTCCGAGCCCCAACTCCTTTAGCTCCTGTAATTCAGAACACACACACCAAAGAGTCCACTTCAAATAAAGGACTCATGCTTTAGACAATGTATAAGAAGTCCCTGTTTTGAATGTATAAGAAGTTCCGTATTCACGGAACCTGAAGATTCAAAAGTATCTCAGGAGCCATAAAGTACACAGATGATAGTGGACAAGGCCTTAAGCATACTCTGCATTTCATTTGGGATACAGCCAAATAATTCATGTTCATATAGTGACCTAGCACAACATTTCCTTATCACATTTATTGCACGTGCACCAGATGGAGACACACATCACAGTCCACAGCACTCGTCAGCTGGGTCCTTGGGTCAGTCTGGTTATTGTTTAACCTCTAACTGTTCTAAAAGTGCAAACTACAATACCTGCACTGCCACCCAGCTTGCATTAACAGCATGTTCTCCAAAAGGTCCAAAACCTGCAGAAAGAAAAGTGATTTTTTTTTTTTTTTTGACACACACACACACAATATATATATTTTTTACAATTACAGTCTCATACACTTCAGAAACACAACAGGTGTCCAGATACTTCATTCCGTCTACATAAACACAATTAATGAATAACTTTCATTACAGGATGGTTAAAAGCCTAACCTTTAATTACATGAAGTCTAATGTCCCATACATAGTAAACAAAATTTTTCCAAATGAAATATACATCAGATTGTCTACAGATTCTATATAAATTTGCCAGACGTTAAAATAAATTATATCTAGTACTACTATTAAACTCAACTGTGTGTGTGTGTGTGTGTGTGTGTGTGTGTGTGTGTGTGTGTGTGTGTGTGTGAGAGAGAGAGAGAGAGAGAGAGAGAGAGAGAGAGAGAGAGTAACAGTAAGGGTTTTCTTTCACTTCTAACACAACCAATGGCATATCGACAGCTCTCATAACAATAATCTGTACAACTCCTTTATGAAGGCTGCGCTCGTGCTTTGCTTGTTTGCCCACCAACAGTTTACCGAGACAAAACAAAATGTTTACCTGTCACAATAACCGTCTTCTTCTGCTCCATGACACTGACGCTAACGTGCGAACCGAGCGAATTATAATTTTTTTAGATGATTAAAATAATGTTTCATAGGAGAACCTGGACCCGAACAGACAGCTTGATTACTGGTGCTAAGATAAATACAACTCCCATCAGCGCTTCCGGTAACGCTCTCTCTCTCGTCTATTAGCGAAGACGCCACAGCGCCGTGAAGCGCCACAGCGCCACCTGCTGTTCCGGTTACTCACCTCACCTACAGGTGATATTAGCTAGGAGGCTACAATCTAATATCTATCAACAGCGCAACAATTAAACTATTAGCGCTGAGCAATGCATTATATCACAAGGTCTTATCATTTGCGTAATAAGTATAATGTCTTTTTGAATTCTTACTAATAAAAATAAGATGGAAAATTATCTAGAAATGGTAAAAAAATAAAATAAAAAAATAAAAAAGTTTAAGCCATTGCTCCAGCCTCGTTTCTTCATACCATTCTGTATATTTTTCTTACATACGTTATTGGTACTGTTGCACTTGGTTCCACAAAATAATCCACTTTAAGTCATTGTTAACAATCTTTTTTATTATTATTATTATTATTATTATTATGATGTTAAATGTATTTTTATTACCTTTAAGAACCATCATTTGGTAGGCAATACTATTGTCGTCTATTGTCATGTGACTACTTGTCAGTTAAATTCACTTGTTGGCGCTTACATTGCATTAATTACATTACACGGCTACATTTCAGCGTAATTTCCACAAAACGAACTAACCTTTACTGGTTAAAGCCAAAATTTAAACAAGAAGGAACAACAAGTGTTAAAGCCTGTTACACAGTGTTAAACACCATGTTAGCTTCATGTCATGAACCAGAGTTAGCTTGGAAGCTTAACAAGCAAACTAGCATAAATCTCCGTCAGGAAACTACACCCTGAAACACATTAAATATGTTTATACTGAAATATTTGTAATGTGCTTCGAGATTTTGGTGCTAATTTGTTGACCGGTGCTGTATTTTTGTTAACAGTTGTCTGCCATGCGTTTAAAAAGGTTTAATCGTTTCAAAGATAAGGATTAACTGTCAGGTTTCACTGTTAGCACCTAAAAACCAAAGAGCTTCTTTTCTCACTCATGATTTTTACTGTCATATTTATGAGAAATCCAACATAGAAGTAGTGGAGACAGCAAACAAAGGACTTAAAGATCCAGAATGCAAAGAAAATACACAATGAAGTTGCACCGAGTTACAGCAGAGCTAAGCTAGTTAGCGGTCTACAAGATGACGAGGGTAATGGCGTTGATGGGAGTATTAGCAGGAATTTAGAAATTTTAAAATTGTTTGAATAGAGTTTACAGATGAGGAGGTGAGAGAGCTGGACAGAATAAAGACTTAAAGTGCTGCTGCATCACTCTCTTTGGTAGAGATGAAGCTAGGGCTGAATCCCACTAGTTGGTAAATGGCATTGTGGGTAATGTAGGAAACCGATAACCAAGGTGAAATTTGACCGACATGTTGAACAAATTGTAAACTAAGAAAAAGTCAATTCAGAATTTTGTCACGAAATAAATCTTGGAAATCATTGCAGATCATGTGTGAATTCTAAAGATTAATATGCAAGTCGTTCAGGGTGGAATTTTCCTTTAAATTTAGTGGTTAGTACATAGTTTAAAATATTTTTAAACAAATATTCAGTTTAATCTAAATACATATGTTACTTCAGGATTATAACATATGTATTTAGGCATTCAGGATTGTATTTGTAAATGAGATTTATCTAAACTCTCATTCTTGTTGTTCAGCATCGTGTTTATAGCTCTCAGTGTTCTCGTTTTGCACGGGGTGAAAGCTTTAAGGTGTTCCTCCTTGAGCAGCAACCTGGGCAACCGGTTATTTGGAAACTGTGTCAAAGAAAATAACATTTAAAGCTAGCAATGCTACAGCCAGCTCTCACCATTTATGAAAAAGAAATATGTAAATGAATATTGAACGTATCAAATGAATAATATACAATGAATGATCTTTTGAGTTTAAATATATGAGGACAGAATTATTTTTTTCTGCAAAACACTGGGTTCAAAATTATTGGAACCACTACAGATGTACAGTCTTCCATTGAGAGAATAACAGTACTAAGCCTCTTCCTGTAAGGTCTAACAAGGTGTAAGAATCTCCGAGTGGCATCTTGGAGCACAGGGGAGGATGTGGAGATGGTACAGTCCTACAAATACCTGCTGATGGTTTAGCAAAACATCATACTGGGCTGGACATATGATACTGTACAAGAAAGTCCAGTGCAGGCTCTTTCTAGTGTGGCCTTACACTGTATACACGATAATGTTATATTTCGTTAGGAATTGTCTGACTGACACAAACTATGGTGTAAAAATCTGATTTTTTTTCTTTTGCCATTGTTTAATTCTATTAATTATGAATGCTTGGGGCATGTCTAAATATTCCTAGTGAGAAGAGGAGCAACTCTAGATTGAAGATATGTCATATTTTACAGTGACAGTACATCATTAGCTTTGCATATAATAAAATATAACAAATGCCATTTAAACCCACTGAGACTATGTTTGTATGTTGGCTATTAAATTAATATGGTTTAACTGTATCTAATTGTAGTAAAACTTGAGGAACATTCCTGCATCATACAACTCTACCAATGCAAAATAGTAAAAACAAATGGCTGTATGTTTCTGCTTATTTCATGCTGCAGCTTTCTAGAATGTAATAACCGAAAATAATAAAATTAAAATATGCGTAAAGCTCCTTTAGCTATCGTGCTTGGCAATAAACATCTCTCTACTCTGTTTAAATAGCCATCTAACCACAAATTTGAAAAATATTCACTGAATTGATTTGAGTGGCAGCCACAGATCATTAAAATCAGGCCCGCTGGCTCAGACCTGCATGACAACACTGAGAACAAAGATCTGGTTCAAACCTGTTTGCGTGAGTTAGTCTCAGAAAAACTCTGGGGCATTGTAAGACCTTGTGTTTTAGAGCGATGCCTTTGCAATTGTGGTATTCATATATTATAATCACCTCTGTTCTTCTTGGCCTTGGGCTCCACACATGTGTGTGAGTCATGAAGTGGAGCCATGTAACTGAGCTCAGAGGAGGCCAATGAAAAGGGCCTGCAGTTTTAGTGTGCAAGTGCTTTGGTCCCATCCAGCTGCATGTAACCAGTGTTACCAATGCTGCAGCATCTGAACTCAAAGAGTCACACACTTCTGAATCAAATGAATACCATGAAAAATCACCAGACAGATCCCTGTCAATAAGAGGAAGAACAGATTGCCTAGCTAGGAATGGAACTAACAGCCCTCTGACTCCCACTATGGAACTGTAATCTCCTGTGAGCACAAAACTGAATAAACCATTTTTATGAATGCAGTCTCTTTTCCTTTTTTTCCCCCTTCACCCCTCTATTAACAGCAAATCATTTCCAAGGGTGAAAAATATCAGTTTTCTGCCACCTACGCATCTTAAGGTGCCCTGCATCCTCCGCGTCCTTTCTTCCCTCCTCCGCTTCATTCACCTGCTTCTGCGTCAGACCCCATGTCAGGGTTGCCATAGTAACAAGCAACACTGGTGCTGCTCTGTGATGCAAATGGTCCATGGACGTCACCGTTCCCTGTCGTCATATCCGTTTGTCCTCCCTGCTTCTTTCTCTGCGTGCACAGTTATTTATAGGAACCATAGAAGCAACCACAGAAACGAGCATGATTCATTCACATCTTCAAGCCAGACACCAATGTTTCCTCACAGACACAGATCTCAGACAGGTGTACTAGGTACAAATGAAATAAATAGGATTCTGTATGCATGATCTGGTCATATAACTGAATCAGACTGAATTATTTTAGTGTTTTATAGAAAGCTGCACAAATAACACCACATAGAACCATTTCTATTATTTTGGTTTGGTAGAGTTGTATGATGCATGCATGTTCTTCTGATAATTCAGGTTTTACTACTAGTTAGACCATCCATATTATTTAATAGCCAACATACAAACTGCATATGTTTAATTTGTCTCTCAATATGTTTAAATTGTGCTTGTTATAATTTAGTATGTGCAAATGTCAACCACTTAATTTGGGTAAATCACAGTATATAAATATATAAATCATTTTAAGAGCCAAAATATGTCACAAGTAGGACTGTAGTGTTTTACACTGTTTTTTTAGAGCAGAAAGGCTAAAATATTCACTTAATGACATTTTTGTCTCATTTGATTCTTTGATAAGTGTGTGTTCAATTTCATCACCTATCCTATTAACATGTAAACGTGTAAAAACCCTGACAGGTATCGTTTCTCGAATGTAAAAATGAATGGAAAATTGCGTTTCAAATGTTCAAAGACGTTCACAAGCTGAAAGAAAGCAACATTTTCCTGCCAGACTCTGTGGCTGGCCTCGCGCTGTCCCCACCCTCACGCGCTCTAAGTTGCTCATGACATCAACCCACAATGCACCGCGCTGTTTGCAGTTGTCCCAAGTTCTCCATAGCGACGGCGCCTAGCACCGCCCCTTATTCAAATGAAACCGGAAGAAAACGTCATTTTTGGCCAATCTGAGCGCTCTGAAATGACATAATGGAATTTTCTGGGATAGAAAACTTGCAAATGCTTATTTTTACGCCCATAGGTAGAGTTTCTCAAGACCGGGTAGAGTTGGTTTAGAGAGAAGCTCAGCAAACAGGAAACCTAGCGAAAAAAAAGAGAATGATAAAAGAAGTTACGTAAGAAAGACGTAGAGAGAAACATAAAACATAGTGCGAGGAAAAACACAGGAAAGCGCGAGCGCAGTGTTGTTTTTTTTTTTTCTTTCTTTCTTCAAGGCGGCGGGAGAGCGCGCGACTGGGCGACAAGGAAAACTAAAGCAAACAGGCGTGTGGATAACGAGCCCATCTCACCCCACACTGGGGATGTAGAATGGAACCGATCGTCTGTGTCCTGAACCGCAGCGCCACGGCACCATGAAGAAAGAAATGAGTTTAAACCTGGACGACCAGAACAGCTCGAACCTCAAGCCGGATTTGCGGGACGCGGAAGGCATACTCAGCTCCCAGGACCTGGGACTCCTAAAGCTGGCCTCGCCTGAGCTGGAGAGGCTGATTATCCAGTCCAACGGCATGGTCACGACGACCCCGACCTCTCAGTTCGTCTACCCGAAACCGGTGAGCGACGAGCAGGAGTTCGCAGAGGGTTTCGTGAAAGCCCTGGAGGACCTGCACAAGCAGAACCAGCTGAACGGCGGCGCGGCGACTCTCAACCGCCTCGCAACAGGCGCCGCTCTCGCCTTGCCATCCGACCTTCCGGTCTACACGAACTTGAGCACGTATGGAGGTGGTGCGCTGGGCACAGCTGTGAACTACTCCACGGACACGATCCCTTTCCCGCCGCCGCCGTCAGCGTCCTCAGCGTCGTCAGCGTCGTCGTCGCACGCGAACACGCCGACCGCGCAGCAGGCCACGCAGGCCACGCACGCGCGGATCCGTTCGCCCAAGGACGAACCGCAAACCGTCCCCGACGTGCAGAGCTTCGGCGAGAGTCCGCCTCTGTCACCCATCGACATGGACACGCAAGAGCGCATCAAGGCCGAGCGGAAGAAGCTGCGCAACCGCATCGCCGCCTCCAAGTGCCGCAAGAGGAAGCTGGAGAGGATCTCGCGCCTGGAGGACAAAGTCAAGACGCTGAAGACGCAAAACAGCGAGCTCGCGTCCACCGCCAGCGTGTTGCGCGAGCAGGTCGCGCAGCTCAAACAGCGGGTCATGAACCACGTGAACAACGGCTGCCAGCTGCTGCCCACCCAGGTGCAGGCGTACTGAGGATGCTTTTCACTATCATCAGAGCTGTGCCAAAAGAGCGGACACTGATTTTGGTGCTCATGTACATAAGAGACGATTTTTTTTATTACACACACACACACACGTTTACACCATTTTGTAGCAAATGAACTGATATGAACTCTTTGAGAACTAACCCTCCCTCTGGAGCTTCATTTTCTGTATGCATCTAATAAAACATGTCATAAGAAAGGGTTGAGAAGAGATTAGTTGATTCAGGTGTGTTATATGGTTTAAACTAAACAGCAGGAAGGTAGGCCTAAATCTGTCTTATTGACTGCAAGTCTACGACAATTGCATTTACACTACTAGGTGTCATAGGTCTCAGAGTCTGGGCCTAGCTACCTGAGACAGGAGAAGACTTAAAGCAGCAGCAGTGTTTTGCATGATAATGATAATGAGACAAACTCAATGAGTGCAACCAAACACAGATGTCGTGCATGCACACTTCATGTGTAAAGCCTTAATTGTGTACAAACACTTATTAACCAATGACCTTATCTAATTTATATACAGCTATTCACACAATGTCTTATTTCTTGCTGTTGTGACTTGTTTTTTTTTTTTTTGTGATTTACTTGTTTATTTGTCACATGTCTGATTACCGCCTTCAAGATTTCTTGAAATACTGTCAAATAAAAGTGATATTGTATTTGCTCTGTTGTTGTTGAGTTAAATTTTTAACAAGATGTCCCAGTCTCACTGGCTTACTTGGACACAGTCTCTGGTTTTACAGGTTATGTGTGCACAGAATGTGCTTGTTAATTTATTGTGCTTATGTAACCTCACTGCCATATTTTTATGTTATGGGTGAGGACAGCATAGCTGTAAGTATGAAAAAAATCCAGCTCTTTATTACAGTAAAGGAGGATATCTAATGTCTGTAAGTGGTACAACAACTGTAAAATATTTTTTAAAAAAAAGCAATATAATTTAAGTATTTTGAAAAAGTAGTTTGAGGTCAATAGCACAAATAAGTGAACATGAATAAAAGAGGTGTTTAACAGTACTGCAAAGCATTGAACTGTGACACAGAGATGAGCTGTATTTACCTGAAGCAGTGTTCCAACTGATCAGTTTGTCTAAGTTCATAACATGAACTCCATCAGCTTTAGAGACTCTGTGCTTACTATTACTTCTCGTTTATTTGCATAAATCATAATGCCAGGTCTATGCATAAATATAAAAATGCCATTCTGGGGGTTTTGTTGGAACATGTTCACATTTCATAGCACTCTGATATTTGATTGTGATATTCGTGCCAATACTTCACATTTCTCTGTGCTAATAGCTTAGTTAGAACTGTCGCCTATTTACCAAGGCATTAGTACACCTATTCAGTGACATTTAGAGATCCTGCCTTCTGTCTGTTAATGTGAGTTTCTATTAAAACCCATTATTCAGACAAAATTACTGCTTGAATGTATACTCAATAAGGTGAAAATCAGCAAGTTACAGGATGTGTTTAAAATGTAGAACATGAGTTATTATTCTTATGTTAGACTGAAACAGGGATGAGCATGATTTCATATTTTAGGATAACATCAATGAATGTGTGTCAGATGTGCGTCAAAAAAACAAAGTTTCACACTACTGTTAGATTCTTGAGAATTTCCCAGAAGAAGCTAGATTTCCACAGAAAAAGCTAACAATGACACTCCCACATTGTAAAATGAACAATAACACCACAATGTATACACAAGTCATGCCATTGCAGCACCACCCTGCTAAACATGTGAGGTGTGACACAGCTACACCGCCTTATCAGCATGTTTGATAGCAACAGTACAATCCTAATTTGTGGCACCTGGAACAGTGCACAATAATTTTGTGCAGTAGTTTAGTGCTTGGTTCTGGGGTTACTCTTGAAACACCCTGAAGTGCTAGTATGTAATCAAACACCTCATTCTGAATGCTTGGATTTGAGGGTGGAACATACAGCGAGGAATAAGAAAAGACTCACATTCACATGGATTGTACTCTTTTGGAAGCTTATAATTATATATTGTAGCAGATAGGATGGTTATAGATAGAAATCCAGTGTCTTGACTGAATGTTCACATGCCAAGCAGAGAAAAAAAAAAAAAGAAAAAGTTTTTTTTTTAGTGTATACAAATAAAATTTCATTTGCCAAGGGCTATCATAAAGTAAAACTTAATCAGGTCAGCCAAACCCTAAAACACAGCACTGAGTGAAACAGTTGAAACAATTGTCTGATGTCTGTTTTTTTAAATATTCTTTTTATTTGAGGTTCAATTTTGTTTTGCATTAGTCCTTTCTACATATAGAACCATCATATCGATAACTAATAACTAATAGTGCAAAGGTAAGTATAACACAAAAAACAGATAACAAACAGACAAAGAACACGAAGCACATGAGCAGATTTCTTTAATAAAAATAAAATGGGCATACTAGACTACTATCACCGTACCTCTAACTTCTGACATTTAATTAACTGAAAGACAGAACAGACTGCACCGAATTCATAATGTCATATAAGGAATATGTCATGTGCATTATTAGATATCCATTATTTGAGGAAAGTATTTCTGGCTGAATATCGATGTCTAGTTTTTAGTGGACTAGCGAAAAAGTATAATATTGTATATGTTTTTTTAAGGAAATGGAAATTGTATAAGATTTTGAGACATTAGAGGTCTTACAGTCATGTTGTTAATCAACATTGCATTCTCTATCTAATACAGAGGTGTCCAATCTTATCCGGAAAAGGGTTGGTGTGAGTGCAGGTTTTCATTCCCATTAAGCAGAAGTCTACTGAAAGCCAAACTCAACTGATTAAACAGGTGGAAACAGGTGTGGCTCCTGCTTGATTGGAATGAAAACCTGCACCCACACCAGCCCTTTGCAGGTAAGATTGGACACCTGTGATCTAATATTTTTGAGCATTTTTTTTAATAGGGACATCACAGTGGAGCAGCAGATAGCGGTGATGCCTCACAGCTTCAGGATCTCTGGTTCGATCCTGAGTTTGGGTTACTGTCTGTGTGTTGTTTTGCATGTACTTGTGTGGGTTTCCTTCCACTGTCCAAAACCACTATGCTATAGGGGTGTGTGTGTGTGCGTGCGTGCATGCATGGTGGCCTGTCTCTGAGGTGAATGCTCCCACCTTGAGCCGACTATTCCTGGATAGACCCCAGATCCACCATGACCCTGACCAGGATAAAAATGAATACCTATTTGTACCAGCAGCTCTGTCCAGTAGAGGGAGACACATGGTTGGCCCACTCACCCTCAGGTATGTAATGTCAGAATCTTTGAAACATATAGACTGGTTTTTTCCCCCTCTTGTGCCTTGCATTCAATCAAACTCCAAATCCACTTCTCTATGCTGTTTTCACCTGATAATCAGCAGACCAGCCATGTCCTCTACTGTGCCCTTCATGAATTCCTGCTTGCTAGCCATCCAGACTGTTTATTAGCCTTTCAGACATGTCTGCTCTGCTGACCTTAACTAGATCTATTGTAATTCTGAGAAAGACCGGGGTTAATTAAAAATCCCACAGAGTCAGCAGGTGATTCAGGGCTGTCCGCAGGCCTGCGACAACTGTATAAATTACTGAATAGGCGTCAGTGGTTGTTTTCGCTGGACTCCCTCTGCTCTCTCCTTCTCATGGTCTAGGTCCAGAATCATCTGCTTGACTGAAGTAGATCATTATTTCAGTGAGAATTGCCACATCTGAATAGCATGAAGCTGTGCAGGGTTTTAGTTTTCCTCATTAACAGACCATGTCCTTACTTCTTGAGTCATCCATGACATCTGGCTACCTAGAGCATAACCAAAAATGTACCCATTGTACTTTTGTCCCAGACTCCCATTTTAAACAAGGGAATGACCAGACCACACACAATAGAAGGTCAAATAAACAACTGAATTCATGCTGATAAAAACAATACCTTTTCTCGAGAAATGTCTTTAAAATAACACTTCAGTTTTTAGCACTGAACATTCCAAGGCAAACAGAACAATGTGGTGTGTGTGTGATCTGTAACCGTTTGCCATAAAGAACTAAATTAGTGCTTCCTCATCACTGTGAATGGAAGTGGAAGGAAATGCGTAAACAAATGGCTGAAATACGTTGCTCATTTTGAAACGATTCAGAAATCAACCTTACAGAAAATCATACACATGTGATTATGTGCATTAAACACATGAAAGCATATTTGACCATATTAAACAATGAAATTGCACATGTGAACTCATGTAAACACATTTCATCATGCGATGTGCATGTGGAAAAGAATTGTTCACGGGAGAAAATCACAACAAAAAATACAGCCATATGCCCTACATGTTGAAAATCACATGTTAAAAAATGAATCATGTAAGAAATCACTATAAAATACATTAATAGTACGCTTTTAAAAAAAATCACACATGAAAATAAAGGAATCATGGAAAAAAAAATCACATTTGAAAAAAAAACCAAGTGTAAACAATCCCACTAAAAGAAATGAATCATGTGTAAAAAAAAAACAAAAACATCCCATTAAAATAAATGGATCATGTGTAAACAGTACATGTGAAAATAAAAAGCCATGTAAACTGTCTAAAACCAGATGCGTAAATTTCACATGTTAAGTTGATGTGTCTTTTCTGTAGAGCTCTTCTGAGTGGATGAGAATGAGATATCTGGCAGATGCATTTAGCCGTCACAGATCTGATGTGTCCTATCTAAGTGCTCTATCTGACAAGACAACAATAGAAAGCCTTTAGCTGCAAAACCAACAGGCGGAAGAATAGCAATTCTCATAGACCATCATTAGAGGAAGACTTACCCTTAGTGACTGAGCTCTCCTTCCAGTCATTATTTCAGAGGGTAAACAGTTTCTGGAAGCCGACTATATGTGTATTGTCAGGGTGCTAAACTGATGCCTGATTAAGTGTGATAAATATAAATATATAAAAAAGCAACACTACAGCGTTTTCATACCTATCCACTGCATCTGTAGTGTATGTGTGCTTACCATGGACAAGAATTTTGATATGTTTTTCTGTACTGAGAAAAAAATATAAAAAATAATACTGACTCAAACCTCACTTATAATAAATGTCTAGGGGCAGCCAATGAATTTCATATATATATAGTAAATACAGTAAAGTTTAAATACACAAATATTTAATGTGAAAAGTTTAAGCAACACAGTAAAACTATTTCCAATTACTTTCATGTTCCTAAGGTTTTATTAATGTGTAATTAGGCTAAAACTGAACCACTGAACCTGTATTGCTTTATGATTAAAACCAGGAAATGATGTTAATATAATACACAGTGTTTCAAATCTCCATCGGGATGAGTGGAAAGTTCAGGAATAAACCTAGTTTTAGAGAATCAAAAATTGCAATGAACAAAAAGTGCTTGTCCTATCATCAGGAGATTACGAGTTCGAATACCAATGATGCGACAGCCATCAGTGGCCAGAAGGTAAGAGAATGAAATTGGTCAGGCTCTCTGGGTGGGAGAGATGACATTCTCTCTCTCTCCTGTCAATCATGGGTGTCTATGAGTCCGTGTATGTGGAAGAGGGTAGATAGCACTTTCCTCTAAGTCTGTTATGCTGTCTTGCGACTCATTTCGAAAAATATGTGGTGTCTCAGAGGGAGCACATGATAGTTTCCAACCTCCCCAGTTGGCAGCCGTCATGTGATAGGGGAGGGCTGGCTACTGAGTGACCAAACTGATAAGAAAAAAATACAGATAGCAAAACATTCTCAGCAATGAGCACTGATGAATCTCCTCTGAGAAATTAAGCTGCACTCTTAAAGTATTGTGTGTTTCGGTTATGGCTGAGATCATTCAGGGCAATACAGAAAAGAGCTTCTAGGATGCATAAGTACCATAAATACCATCACCATCCAGGCTATTCTTGGTCTTAAATGAATAAGAAAAAAAAAAATCTAGGACACAAGCACAGAAATGTGATGGAATTTATTGATGAAGGCTCAGGAGTGCCAGAAATGGTCCAGCTTTAATCACCACAATGTGTTAAGTTACTAGTGGCCTCTTTTGCACTGGTTGGCCTTCAGCTACTGTAATAGCATTTAGAGCACCAGGAATGCTTATCTTAAAAACAGTTTCAGTCCAGATCAGGTTTGGACTGCCCACGCAGAATAACCAAAGGTTTAAAATGTAATATAAATTACTATTCTCTAATAAGCCAACAAGGGAAAATAGTTTCTTTGTACTGTAATATCAGTGGCAAATACCGTGACCAATTAAGGGATTTAAGCAACACCAGTTCCAGTGGGGTGAAACATGATGATGGTTTCAGGGACCCGCAACTAGAGAGAAAAAAAATTCTGTAAGGTGTATTAATTAATTCAAAAATATTATAGCCTAAGGGCTGAGATAAATGTTGCTTCATGGGCCCAGAATTCCTGCATACAGTACACCCACGGGTTTAAGAAGTATCATATACTAATATGAAGCATGTCCAAATCCTACTCTCATGTGTGTAGTTTGAATTTCCAAGTTCTATATTCATGCGTCTATTTGTTGTCCTACTAACTTCTAAGCTGTGATTTTGCTTCCAAGTTATGGGTTGCTCTGCCAAGAAAAGTCAATACAAGCCAACTCATTCTGTCTGTTTTGACAGGTGATCAAGTATGCCTAACATCCTCAGCACCACTTTGGAGCTCAATGTGTGAAAAATTAAACTTCTTTCGAGAAATTAGCCTAAACAGTATTGAGTTGGGTGCGAAATTTGCTTCCTGTCAGCGATCGGGATTTTAACGTGTCAGCATTTCACGGTGCTATTCCACCTTTGCAGCAATGTGATGCTCGTTAATCTCCATCACAGTTAATGATAATGACAGAGGGGAGACTGGATGTCATTGTGCAAGTCCAAACACCATAAACACTGCATGCAGAACAGAATGCTTTCTAACAAGTGTGGGTTTTGTACATAGACCACCATGGTAACAGCTGGCGTATGCGTGAATGATTATAAAATAGCTGATCATTTTCAACTGATCATAAAAAACAACAAGCAAAAAAAAAGGTTGGTAGCACATGTGAATCGCAAGTGTCATCATGTACATAACATGTGATCATGGGAAAAAGAATTATCCATGGGAGAAAATCACATCCAAAAAAAAAATCTCGTGACCTTCAAGTTGAAAATTTGCATGTTAAACTAAATGAATCATGTGTAAGAAATCTCATGTAATATGAGCAGTGTTTTATGATGAATATTCCAACCTGTATCATTCAGTCTGTTAAATGTATTGTTAGATATGCACACGTATCCAATCTAGAGCCTCATATCGAACACTATGATATTATATGCCATATTGATACACTGCTATTTAAAACAAGTCATACAGTAACTAGAGCAATTGCCCACAAAATAATTTAAACTCTGCTCTTAGGGGAAACACTGGTTCAATTGTCCCTTTGTGAAAACCTTGCATGTAGAACATGTAGAACAACAGAGTCAAATCAAAAACAAGTAAAACCCTTAATTATCCAGTTAATTGTGAAGAACCCCTGAAGAACCTTTTGGCAAGGTGTATGCCTATCGAGGTTGGCTGCAGGGGTTTTGCAGGGCAATCCATGTACAAAGCCTTCAGCACATTGGGCATCACTGGAGGGTGGAGGAGGAAAGCCATCGGCAATATCTCAGAGGCATAAGGAGAGATGGTGCCTTGGGGAACAGCTTAATGCTACTTGAACACGAGCCATGGTCTGATCACCTGGACAAGAGTGTGCGATGCTGAAAGACCTGAAACACCCCGTTGCCCCAGAAACATCACTAATGACATGTTCAAGAGCATTGAAAGATGTATGCACACATCATAAAAATTCCAAGTAGAACCGTTTTAGGAAGTTAAGAACCCTTAATCATCCAAGTGATTATGAAGAACCCCTGAAGAAACATTTTTTTCCCTCTAATAGTATGGTCATTGTGTTTTTCTGTTTCAGAATCAGACATCTCTTTCTGTCTCTTTCTCTCCTTTCTGAAATATTAAAGAGAATTTCCTTCCAGAATGCAAAAGAACGGATGTCTTTTTTTGTCTCATTATTCGCTGTCTGTCGACCATAGCAACAGCCTACTCAGAGTACTTACAAACTGGGCAGCTCTGTACACTGCGGCTCTCATTCATTAAACAACAACTGCCGTTATCATCATCATTGATGTCATCATCAAGTATGACAACCATGATTCACAAACAAAGCAAGAAATAGAGGTAAGATGTTCTGAGTATATAAATTAGAAGGCAGGATTTGTCAGTGATCAGTCAGTGATCATTCAGTGATATAATTCGGTGTGTTACACCTATCCCCTGGGCATGCATGCAGTACACTGCAAAACAATGTACTGTATACTGTATATATAAAACTTCATCTGCAACAGATAATCCATCTCTCTCTGTTGCATTATGTTCGATTGTTTTGAACTTTATGACAGAAGGATTGGCTGTGTGGGCTTTGCTGCTGATAAAAAAATAGAATATTCTTTCTAAAGAAGTGCTTGCTTGAACCTTACAGCAAGTACGATGCAGTACTCATTCTAAGTTATTTACAATCTCAAAAGGACACACATCCTCACTGCCCTCTGCCATCATCTGCCTCCATTTTGGAAATGCTAAAATACAGAGGCCAGAACATACAGGTCATCGTCTTCCCTGAACAGACTGTTTCCATAGGAACATAGTTGTGCAAAAATGTGACCAGCAAATCATAATTATGAGCCAATTGAGATAACTACAGAGGTAAAAAAAAAAAAAAAAAAAAGTGGCATATTGCGTCTAGCTCTCTCTTTTTTTGGGGGGACTTTTTTTAAAGGTGTGCTGTAATTATCCACTAGTTCATGACTTGTAGTAAACAAAACCATACTTAGTTTAGCTTGTTGATGCATGTAACAGAAAGAAAGGCATATTCTGGGATTTGTGGTGTAGTGACACTCCGTCATGCAGAATTTTTTCAAGGTCTCCATTATAGACAGGCCTTTGGGGGATAGCTTTTAGATTTGGAGACAAAATGCAGACACCATCCCTCCCCCAATGACTAAGACATGGATGCACATATACAACACGTGCACACACACACACACATGCTCTTCTGTCATTTTTTGACAGGTGCTTCCACCAACCCCAGCACCCCACCCCACAGGTGTGTGTGTATTTTAGTATGTGCTGATTAGGGTTGGTGTGCTGGAATGTAGGATGCCTACATTTCATTTCGATCCTGTGTGTCCTTGCCCCAAAACGTAATGGGTGTATGTGATGTTCCTAACCTGCCAAAAAATTTTTCTGTCAGCATTGAGTCTCTTTTGCATTCGTGCTGGAGGGAGAGAGGGAGGCAGAGAGAGAGAGAGTGTGTGTATGTGTGTGTGTGAAAGAGAGAGATTACAACTACTTTATACAGTAGCATATCTTCTGATTCATCCTCATATTTTAGCTCAGCTGTAGCTCAGTGTTTTTTAGCTGAGCTTTGCAGATGTAGCTATAAATCTGGAGTATCCTCAACTTTTGTTCCAAACAACTGTCATGAGAGATTACTCACTTATTATGACTTACATTCATAAGTGGAAATTTCTTGATATAAATCCACAGTTAGCAATGTGTCCTCTTTACAAAGTTTTTTCCTTGAGAAGTTGCAGTGTATTCGGCTGTGAGAATTTGAATCCAGATAAACAATTCTCTATGTGCGCATGTTGTGGTCTGGGATTACTGTCTCTCGAATGCCTGGAATCAGATAAGCACAGGGGAGAATACTGTGAATCACAACAAAAGATTTCCAGCTGCATATGCTTTGAAGTCTGTCAAACATGTATGGAGAGGGGCTTCGTAGAAGGGAAGAGTTATTTCGAAAATCCCCCCTTGCACAAAAATTGTGCCTCCTTCTCTCCCTCCCTCCTTCCCTATCTCTCTGTCTTCCGCTCATGTTAGATCCTGCCTGCTTTGACGGTGCTTGAAACCCCACCTCTCTCTCTCTCTCTCTCCCCCTGTCTCTCTCTCTTTTTCTCTTTCTCCCCTCCCCATCTCGGGCAGTGTGGAATCCTGGCTGTGTTTAATTGGCGAGTGGCAGGCGGGCTTGGGAGACAGAGCAGGAGTGTGGGAGATCTAAGGAAGCAATTGGGACTCACATGGAGAGGCAACTGCTCTCACTGGCTTTACGAGCTGCGACTTTGACTTTCTGAAAGATAGAAAAAGAAACGGGGAAAGGGAGGAAGAAACTCAACAGAGAGGCGGAGAGACCAGTGAGCTAGAGTTTGGGAGGGGGTGAATTGACACAGAGAATTTTTTACACAGTGAAGAGAGAAGGGTTAAGGCTATGGAAAGAAAGGAAGGGAGAGATAGAGAGAGGAAATGACAGAAGGAGCAACAAAGTGCAAACAGAATGAAGGATAGGTACAGGAAAGGCTGCAATGGAGTGAGAGAATAGGGGGGGTAGGAGAGAAAGAGGCCCACCGCTGGAGAAAGGGCAACAGCACTGACTGCATACGGGAAATGACAGAAGTTGAGGAGAGAGAGGGAGAGAGGGAAAGAGAAAGAGAGAAAAGAGGGAAAACAAGGGGAAGTTAGAAAAGCAAGGAAGGGGGAGGTGAGGCTTGAAAGAGAGAGAAGGAAAAAAGTGGTGGAGGAGAAGTTGAAGGAAACAGCATGTGAGAAAAGGGAATAGAATGGGGAAAAGGACAGAAACATGGTAGAGGAGTGAGAGAAAAAGACCTACGCAGATGAGAAAAACAGCCTTAGTGAATGGCCTGGGTGGGGAAAGAGAGAGGAGGTAACTGGTTGTTTTGTAAGTCGTCAGCCTGGGCGTCTT
Source organism: Pangasius sanitwongsei (assembly GCA_037576675.1). NCBI lineage: Eukaryota > Metazoa > Chordata > Actinopteri > Siluriformes > Pangasiidae > Pangasius > Pangasius sanitwongsei. The sequence continues at coordinate 15,260,883 of CM075023.1, forward strand.
TTAGTCTCCTACTGCTATGCACTCAGAGAAGGCAGCAAAAGGACAACGTGCCCTCCATCCAGCCAAGGACTACTGCCAACTATGCCTACACCAGGGACCAACGTTAACACATCACAGGCAGGAGCTTGGTGATGGGCAATGCCCACATCTGGAGCCCAGTCTAAGGTCACACATGTGGAGGGAGGACTTGCCTCTACCCTTTCCGCTTGATCTGGAAACACTTGAGGACAGGACGGGAAACCATAACCATCATGACCTGCAGAGGCGGCAAGTCTGCTTGGAGCCAAGCCACTATACTGTGTCTGAGAGGTGCAGCCCACCATGCTACTTGTGGAGGGAGGTGAGGGTACCTAGGTGGGACCTCCGGCTTCCCCCCTCTACATGTGTGCGGGAGAGATCAGCACTGGCACATCTTGGACAGGAAGTCGCTGATGAGCGAGTGGCAGGCAGGCTAGGGAGACATAGTGACTGTGGCTGTGGGAGGGAATGGTACCATCGTGAGCTGCCACACCCCCTCAATGGTGGCCCCATGCTGGCAAAGGTCAGGAGCCCGTGGTACTACAGGGAAGCTCAGAATGTGTCAGAGGAGCATCACTTGTACTGCGTGAGCGAGAACTATCACCAGAATACTCATCTAAGAGCACTAGAATGGGACAATAGACATAAATTTGGATACAATGAGCACTGTGAAAGGAGGCATGTTACTTTTGAGGGTCATGATGATGGGCACAGTACAGAGATTAATGGACCAGCCAGTCCTATCAAGAACCACTGTAATGGAGCTAAGGCGTTCTTTTCAACTGAGGTTCCCCAGAGCAAATTTGCACTCTCCAAGACATCAGGACCTAAGCTGCCAGTGAGTGGAATCCATGATGGAGAGTCCGAACTGCGTCAAGCAGACAGGGCAGAGGTTGGGGGGAGCCGGAGTATCCACAGGAAGAGCCAGGGAACAGTGCGTGAGCAGATCAAACAAGTGGTGACGGAGTTAGAGGATGTGCTCAGTGGTCTCAAACAGGTTCAAATGGAGATGAAAGAGGTAAGAGGAGCAACGATGAGTTAAATAGACCTTTTGGTCTTAATAGTACATGGATGTTGTCAGTAGCGCAGAAAATATTTTGCACATGGTTTAGAGTCATTAGCTTAAGAGGTTTCTAAGTTGCCACTACAAGTGTGCAGTAATGAACGGCTATTGTTTGCACCCCTATCAGCAGCTACATTTTCCTTATTATACTCTTTGATGCATAAAAAACTGGGGCAGTGGTAGCTCAGGGGGTTAAAGTTTTGGGCTAGTGATCTGAAAATTGAAAGTTCAAATCCAGGGACCACCAATGAGCCATTGTTTGGCATCGAGCAAGACCAGTAACACTCAATTACTCAGCTCTCTGTTCACACTGTATCTTGTTTCAATTGTAACTTGGTTCATATAAAAGAATAATGCACTATACAATCCATATCGCCCATATTGTTAGTATTAATCTTGGCATTGTTTCAGGTCTTTGTAAGAAGGGGCCTTGTTAGGTAAAAACCTGGCCATCGTTAGAACAATATCCAGTGCCAGCTTGTGTTGATGACCTTTAAGTGTATTTTCTGTAAGATATCTTGGTAATGAATCCAGTGTGACAACTACAAAAAGATAAGCTACCACTGAGCTCTGTAGAACATGAGCTCAACCCAAAACAAGCAGGAAATAATATATACAGATGCAGATGAGATCAAAGCCTCTCCTTATTACATGGTATGGGGCATCAGTGCTGGAAATCTTTAGGTAGTCTTAATGGACATTGTATGTTTATCTGGGTATGCTATTGGAGATCTGGGCCAGATAATAAAAGCAAATCACAGCAGATGTGAAAGGCTATTTTGACTTCAGAAGATTGGACTATTACTCTTTTAAAAGGGTCCTAGGCTGGACATAAGAAAAGGAAGCACAGCAAAAATCAATAGCTAAAGATACCTATGCTCTATGTACAGTAGATCTGCATTAGTAATAATGGGTCCTTTAGTTGCTGTCTAAAGGTCAGTTAAGTGGCTGGGGGTAATTTTAGGGAATAAGATTAAAAAGGACTAACTGATGAGTTGCTAAGACCTGGTGGGTTGAAATGATAGGGTGCAACCTTTCTTTACTGATGTCTAGTTAAGAAATGGTAGGGTAATTCTATTTAGAATCCTTTCAAATAAATTGCCTTGATTTATGAGAGCATTAGACATACAATTCATAATTTAACAAGCAGTGTCAGGTAGGTCTGCTTGGAAGAATTTAGCCAACATTCTCAAGATACTCTATATTTGAATATAATGAGTTAGCAGTTAATTATTCACTGCATTTATGATGTGACAGTGAAGGGAATGCGTCACCTTCCATAAAAGTGTAACTGACAAATTAATTGTACTAATTATTCTGGTTTAAGAATTGACAATACTCATTGACAAGTGAATTGACAAGTGTCAAAGTCACTTCACATATATGGGTTTTACACTGAATAATCCTTTAAACATATTTCATATAATCAGTTTTAATGAACATGTTTGTCTGTGTAGGTGGTCCAACAGATTGATGTCCTGACTTCCAGCATCGACCTGGGTGAGGAGGAGCAAGGACCATTCAATGGTCTGCCACAGGAATCCATGCACCAAGCCAATCGTATTGGAGTTGTGGCACTTGTCCATAATGCAAACAGAGATGCAGAATCACTGCAAAGAGACAGGATGCGTGCTGGTGTCAAATCACAGACCACTCATTCCCTATCAGACCATAGCTTGGCCGCTGTGATTTCCACTTGCCCTGACAGTCATCCCACCACAAAGAGCCACGCAAACCCATCCTCCCGCGTTCCTGGTCTGGTAACTGTTGAGTCTGCAGCCAGCAGCCAGATGAATCATACGTCTGCTCTGGAGCTTCAGAAGACAACGAGCACTGCCAATGGAGACTGTCTGCGAGCCAGACCTCCCAGAGCCAAAGTCAAAGAGCTCCAGCATCCAAGAAGCAGAACAGATCATACAAAGAATCTCGACCCCCCTTATCCTCTAGCACCGATTAGCTTGGCTAAAACTCAGAGACCCCCGCCGTACCCACAAAATGGACTGGTTAAAATACCCTCAAAGGATTCAAATGTCCTGAAAACACCTCCATACCCTGGAAAACAGAAACAGCTAACTTCCACCATGGTGTAAAGGTGGGGTGAAAAGGGAAGTTCCACTGGCTCAGAGCTCTGACTGCACTCATGAGGACAACACACACACCCACACACACAGACACACAAAGAACGTAAATAGGATGTTTTTCCCTCAGCATCCTCATGGTTAGGTAACGCAGGGTGAGTGGACAATGGGTGCTCTTAAAAGTCGATTTTCAGTATGAATATGTATTTGCATTTGTGTGAGTGTGTTGCCATAGTACTTGACTGCTTGAGGGGCAAATGTGCTGTAATGTATGGCATTTACTCATAAAGCATGAAATTGATTTGTAAAGATACTTGGCCTATATTGAAAGAGGAACAAAAACCATCAACCTCACTAAGACTCCTTCTCCTTTAGTCATTCATTCTGGGAAGCAGAGGAGGTTGTTGAAGTTGAATCATTTCTACAGAAATTGAAACCCTGCCATTTGAGAAAAGGCAAAACACACATTTGAACAATTTGTTCCATCTGTTTGCCCATAGACTGTGCATTGGTTCTCAGGTTTCCATTTGTGTTGTTGTTTTCCTGCGTGCTGGAGTCAGTGGTTGTGAATTCTGCGTATTTCAGACCTAATCAACTCAGGCGAGTGTGAAGGTGATTGGCTCATTGAGGGCCCGGGAGCATGCAGCTTTTCCATATTATTCATCAATTCTGCATGCAATCAAGCATGTTTTAGAAACATTCTAAAAATAATGGATTATTTACAGTATTTATGAATAGAGAACAAGAGTTCAAAAAGGAGCATGAAGCGATACTAATGTTCTGCTTTAGTTTAAGTGTTAGTTGATGAGAGTCACATGACTGATTAGCCTGTATGATGAACATGTGGAAATTGATTGTGTTTAAATTAGAGGATCACATAATGACCTACTGGTGCAATCAATTGGAAAGTATTTGGTGTGCTTCAGCTTAGCAGTGGCTGGAAATTCGGATTTTAAAAGCTAAACATTTATCTTGCATCACTCTGGTTTTAGTCTTCAAACTTTTGAAACAATCCTGTCTGTACAGGAATAGTCTGATTTTTTCCCCTGCCATGTTTTGAAAACAGTGGTTGAGGCTTGGCAGAGGCTGCTTGACATCCTCTGGTGGACGGAATGTGCTACGACAGGCTATTTTTCACTCTCTAGCCATGTTTGAGTCAGTCTGGTTTTGATTAGACACCACCTGGCTTGGTGATGGCCTGAACGAGGCGGCTTTGTATAGTATTTGCATTGCAAAATGGTAGCTGCACACAGCTGGGAGAACATATGACTTACCTCAACACCCAAAGCAGGAAGCACAGAGAAGTAAACATGAGCTAAACAAATGCTCTGTCCACCCATCCCAGCAGATGGTTTAATAAGACTTGCTTAGAGTGGACATTCAGTGCCTGATGACCTTCGACCAGATAAAGAAATAGGTTTTGAGTCTTTAGGCCTCACCAGTGACTGCCTTTGCAGCAGTGGCTGCTATGAACATTTCATTATTTCCTGGTGGTATTCATTAAAATGCAATCTAACTTCCAACAGTGTGACAGGAGACCTGTGTGTGTGTGTGTGTGTGTGTGTGTTACTGTGCTAGCCTACACAGACTATAAAGTCTACATGGTTACGAGTGTCTGAGCATATGGTGCTCTGGTAGCCTGACCTGATTGTGGTTTATTAAGTTAACATTCCAAATGTCCCTGGATCTGGTGTGTTAAAATTCTGTGAGAATAGTTTCACTAGAACTGGCACAAAAAATCCTTCTGCCATACCACTAATTCATAATTCACTAAGTCATTGCCCTCTGAATGACTCAATAAAGAGATTAGGATGCCTAATTTCCATATCAATTAAAACTAGCACCACTAATTAAAATCCAGTCCAGGGAAACAAAACCGTATCGTCTTTCATCTACTTTTTTTATATGAGCACTGTAAAAAGACCCTGAAAGCTTAAAAGACAATAAAACGAGATGGCTTTTTATTTCAGAGCACCATGTGAATAATAAACGCTGTCTTTCCGAAAACCTTGGCCTGACAATACTGCACTTATTTTCACTCCAGACTCACTAAGATGTACAGACACTTAGGATGATTCAGTAGATGACAGGATGCTTTTGGGTATTTTCAGGAGGTCTAACGTCACCAGAGTGAGATACTTGACTGGAGTGCACTGGGTGCAACAGGCATGCAAGATTACTCTATCTAGTCTGAACATACAAGCTTACTCTATCTATGAATTTGAAAAGCATAGAGGCTGTATTCATCATATGTTAAGCTTCCTCTGTCTGTCTCTCTCTCTCTATTTTTTTGTAAATGAAGCTATAAAAGGCCCAAAAACTACCTTACATAAGCACCATTAGTCACAGAACACACAGTACCACTGTAGGCACACTCTTTTCTGTTCAGTTTCTATTCTGAGAGACCCACTGACTTGGTCTTTTAAATCAATTATTATAGATTCTGCAGGTGTCCAGGTAGTTTTAAGAGTTACATCTGACTGGCATGGCAGGTTACTATGGTTACAGTGTTAGTGTAAGGACCAATTTTTATACCTGTGAGACAGACCAAACAGATCAAGGACATTACATTCCTACATAACCTGTATGAAAACTGGAAATAATAGAAAAACTATACATTGATATGACGGTATAAGAAGGTGATTGTTATGAAAAGTGAAAGGTTGTTAGGACAACCTAGCAGATTTACTTTAGTCATGGCTACCTGTTTTTCACTCTCATCCTTGATCGATGGCACTTTATAAGCAGCGTAACTTGTTCCAAATGTATGCTCTGGCACCTCTGGTGCTGCATTTAAACCGTGGCAAAAGCAACACTCAGAAAAGCTCTCGCCTAATCAGCTTGCTGTCCTCCAGCACAGAACACATTAATCACACTCCTAAATCACAGTGTAAAACAAGAGCAGGCTTGGTGTAGTGCCATCCTACATTTTTGTAGCGGCACTAATTTTTTGGCTCTAATGTGATCTATTGCTCAAATCCAGAGAATAAAAACTACAAATGAACGAGGCAGTAAAAGTAGCACTTAGGTTTGTTGATGGACTTCTACATTTGTGTACAAAGTCTTCATGCACTTAGGACAAAATTAAGAAGACAATTGTGTTAGGCTTGGAGATGTTAACAGTAGTCAACTACTATGTGTTATTATGTTAATAGTGAAAGAAATCCAAATGAAATCAGTTCAAACGTTTGCATCTCCTGCTCTAAATATGATAATTTGCATGCCACAAACTTTGCCTTTACAGCTCCATCCAACTTCTGTTGTGACCTCCCCTGCTTTTTCCAAATGTCATATGTTTCAAATGAAGTCTCCAGAATAACAGAGTCATGGCAAAACAATTTTCACCTAGAAACTGGTTTTGGGTCATCAGGGGGTGTACATTTTTGCTTTTAACAGTCTGAACCATCTGTGCCTAGTTATTGATTAAAGCCTAGATAAAACTGTGATATTCTTACAGGTTTTTGTGGTATTGTAGCTTTTTAAGTGATGAACAGTGACTTACACTAAATGTTTTTTTTTTTTATTGCAGGGATGCCACAAAGAAGAGATGCATCTAACAGCAGAGCAAAGATGTCTTACTAGAACTGAGAGTATTTCCCATGGAAAGCACTAGAAATGGCCTCTCTCTCTCTCTCTCTCTCTCTCTCTCTCTCTCTCCAATCCTGACTGCACTACATCCAGCAGAACAAGCTGCCCTTTTTGCCATACTTGTGAACCAGCCTCTGAGTTTTTGCCCCTTAAAGGTAGCGCTGCAGAGGAATAAGCTGCTCCCAAACTGGAAAAAAAAAAGTCTGGACTCCCAAATATTATGCAACATATTCCCAAAGCTCGCCTGGGATTCGAAGCCTGTGAGTGGACTGTTCAGATGACCAAAGAGAATTGAAAGTCTTTTATTATTCTTTATTACTGGTTAACTGTTTAAGAGCAAAAAGCTACAGTGTAAAAGGATTATATTAACCTGTGTCTCTGCATCAGTCTGTAAACCCTATCCATTATATTGCAATTAGTTCATGAGCTATTTAAAGCCAATATAAGGCATTTAGTTTTGTATTTAAGCTGTATCATTGATATATGCTGTCCAGAAGAGGGCGCTACAGTCCATAAAAGTGTCCCTGAACTTTTATGACGCTCACAAGAAATAAAAAGGAGACATTTGAAACGTAATCTGATAAAGTGATGTCATTATTTCAAATCAGCCTACAAGTAAAATTCATACAGTGTCTTATTTGTATCTACCTTTAAAATTCTTTTTAAATAACCTGCTATTTTCTGCAGCATGAAAATTGATTTAACATGCATCAATACCAGAAGAAGTATGGCTTCTGTAGAACATTTGCACAGTTGAGTACAGTGTCTCCAGTCTTGACAGTGTCTGTGTCTGTATTTATTTAAGTCTTGAATGAGAATTTTATCACTCTTCCCTAAGAGGACCTCTTCCCCATTGTGCATCTCTTCTACGCCAATCCCACCGAGGGCTGTGTCTCAATTCTTAGACCATCAGTACAGTATGTTATAATTAATACTGCTATAATGTAATAGTTACACTCATATACACTCTAACTTGTGCCTTTAAGTGCTGCACATTAGCAGCCCTGCTGTCACGGGCGGGGCACGTTGTTCCATGCCTGGGCTGAGTGAGTTCTCACGGGAAGCATTGACATGTGGACAAGGACAATTTGATCAAAATATGCAGGTTTAGTCCATGTTTTGTACCTGCAATATGAACAACATAACTGCTTGTCAGCCAGGCTGCAAGTACAGCCTTAGTTTCAAAGCTATCTGTAATAATGCTATTGTTGATCAATTCAGAAGCAGTTATTATTCCATATCCACATCACATTTTCTAATCTGATTGGTCAGAAGGCGTTGATGTTTTTTTATTTTTATAACATCAGGTCTGACAGTAGTTCTTGCTGTAAATTAAATCACAGGATTATTAATGAGATAATTCCATATGTTATCATCTCTATAGTAACAACTAACACAGGAATTTGAATGGTGCACACTCTTTGGTAACAGATTAAACAGATTAAAAGCCATATAATCTTTGATATGGTGAAGATTTCTGTAAGGAGACATGTATTTAACATTAAAGGAAGGAGTCAGTGCTTTGTAACAGTCAGTAGGTTTTCTGCCTTTTTGTCTTATTAACTTAAAGAGAAATAGAAAAAAGAGACACTGGTCATAGAATGACTGTTTATAGCTGCGGTAAATTAAGTGATAACAGGAACTGACTTGTTTCAAGGATGCTCGACAACATGAAATGTAACTATAAATGGTTAAAAATACAATGTAATTCATTAATAACTTTAAAAAAAATGTAATTGTTCACAAACTGCTGTAGTATAAGAGGAATAAAACACTTGCTGTTATTGGATTATTTTCCTATAACAGCACACCCCGCCGTCTTTTATTCCTTATATAATGTAATGTGTATGAGAGTTGTGGTCATTATTATCCTTTTAGCAGGATGGGCTTGTGTTTGTTCTAATTTGAACACTTAGTCACTAATATGTGGCCACTGAAATACAGTGCTGTAAATATTTGGTCATCATGCTTTTTTTTTTTTGGGCAGCATGTGCTGCCGCAGAAGCTTGGCGCTAAATTCTGTAGCAATGCCAACATGCTAAAACAACAAACCAAGTCCATTATGCTCATGACTTGTGTTTACTCTATAACCAATGTCTATCCCACCAACTGCTGTCTTCCTCTAAATCTCATCTATCATTGCTGCTGAACTCAGACAAAGCTCAAAATTGTCAAATGGGGAAGAATGTAAAGACCACAGGTCCCTCCCTCATGGCTCCACTTGCTGTCCTGCAGAAGAGCGATGGTGTATGGCATTGACAGGACCTCAGGCCTTGAGGCTACCTTTAACATGGGCTCAGGGTTAATGCAGAGCACATGCTCATTATTCTTAGTCTGGGACATGGACCCAACTATACAATATGCAGCTTATTTTTATTTATTTATTTTATTTATTTTTACATTGCCTGAAATCAGTCATATAGTCTAAATACACATACTCCCACTAGAAAAAATAATGGTGTCATTAATTAAAGATTAAGAGTGTGTTTTTGTTTCATTTGACTTCGCACGTTCAACCAGTTTGCAAGAACCCAAGTGAGAGGTTCAAAGTAGATGGGCTGTGCGTGTATTTTATATTATGCTCCAAAGAAAACTCAGAAAAAAAAGATCATTTCGAAAAATGTTGTTTGGCACTGGTTCGTTTATAGTGCACAGGCCTAGAACTAAATCATGTTTAACAAGAATGCAACAATTCTACATCTAAAGACTGGCATGTGATAAATCCTTTAATATTCCACCTAATTAAAAAGGTTATCTCCGCTAATATTCCATTTTTATTGTATTTTTTAAATAATATAATATTCCATACCCATTTTAACAAGAACCCGTGAAAAAAACAAGGTATTTTACGCTTATAAACCAAACGAAAGGTCTTGTTCCTGTTTGAGGAATAAAAAATTAGCAGTGTTCCCACAAGAAAATACAGTCATAAAGTCAACGCTTCTCCGGACCCCTTGTGTTTATTTCTACAACTCAAAACTAAGCAGGAAATGATTTAGTACAGCAAACATTGCAGTAAATGAGCAGTGGAGCTGTAGAATTGGAAAGTGATGGCTAACACAAAACATCAGTGTACTCAGTGGCCTCGGTCATACCTCAAGCATTAGGTAAGGGTGATGTTAGACAGGCTTTGACTCTGTATCTATCCTCCCTACATTATATCCATGCATCCAACCCACTTTTTAGTAGTCTTGTGCGACAGACAGATGGCTGTGTTTATGAATTCTCTGTCTACTTTCCCTCTCTCCTTTTCACAATGGTATGTCTATCCATGTGGAATGTCAGACTGCTGTTTGCACCAAAAACAACACCCTAAAACTAATGTTCATTCAAACAACCAACCTTCTGACTTTGCCGTCTTTGGCCCAAGAATAATAAAGTAATCAAGCGCTCCAGTCTCGCCTGTCTAAGAATAGGTGAGCGACTCCCGGAGATGCTCCGAGCAGACGGTCTGTTCATAGTGCTGGAGGAAGGAGAAAGGAGGAAAAGCAGAGCGAGAAAGAGAGTGAGGAAGAGAGAATAAGTGAGAGAATGAAGCTGAAGTACTCATCAGAGTTGTTGAATGACAGGGGTGTGCTAAGAGTTACACCAAGTGTCTATGCACAAACAGGACTCTGGTGGAGCCTGCAAAGCCATCGTGTCTCTTTCTTTCTGTTCCTGGTATAAATATATTATTAAAGGAAAAATCCACCCTGAATGAGTTGCATATTAATTTTTTATAATTAACAATGGTGTCAAAGATTTAATAGAGTTTTTGAAACTTCTTTCATCAAGATATGTTTTTTTTCATTTAGGTTAATGGTTTCCTACATTACCCACAATGCTGTTTGACTACCTGCTGATAGCACCACCAGTGGGATTTAGCTCTCGCTTCATCTCTACTTAAAAAGAGCGATGCAGCAGTGCTTTATTCCTTTAGTCTGTTCAGCTCTCTCAATGTCTCATCTGCAAACTCTGCTAAAACAGATCAGCTTCCAAATCTTCAATTGTCATGCTTTCAAAGCCGGCGTGAATCTGATCTCGTACATCAATGACTGGCCGAGCCGAGTCTCTGCCGTAACTCAGCGTAACTACATTGCATAACTGCATTGCGTTGCATTCTGCATTGCATTCTGAATCTTTGAGTGGATGTCACCTCTACTTCTACACTGGGTATGTGACGTAATATGACAATATGACATTGCTGGACAATGTTGTGTGAGAAGCTCTTGTTCTTTTGTTCTGAGGAGCAAATATTGTAAATGCACTAGCAATGTCCACCTACTTCTCATATAAGCACATTTAATGGTTTCAGGATGGTGTTTGATCTGCATTTACCAAGTCATAGTCTTTCTAATGATAAATCACTGAAAATAATTGCTCATAATTAACATGTAAATATGTAGATTTGGGGATTTGAAGTTTAGAAGACTGAACAATGAGCATTGGGACATGGGCCAGGGAAATTCAGACAATATAATTATCTGCCTCCACATACATGTCCCATAAACGTCAGCGGCATTGTCAGGATTTAAACTTTATGTCTCCTGATGATCTCCTTTAGCTACTGCTGCGCCACTTGGAAGCCAAGAATTAAAACTGTATTGTGTGCATCAACATGACTGTCACAGTGAAGTGAAAAAGAAAACTGGTTCCAATAACCAGAGCTTGTCTTTTAGATAGTGATCTAGCTCTGTTGACTGTGTGAGCTCTGTACTGCTACCACAGCAGTCTGTACTTCTCTAACCTGATTGCTAAAACTGATGTGGAGCTGTGCTCTGTCAAGCTAGCAGCTGAAATTATCTACTTGGATTAGCTGCTTGGGGTTTTTTTGCAACTCCAAGGCTGAGCAGTTAGCTAGCTGGCTAGTTCAGTGTGGAGATCAAAACTTTTACAGCTGGTCTGTGAGTTTTCATTACCTGACCTGTGTTCTTTATATATTTGGTTATATGATCTGATTTGTGTTTTTAAGCCCCTCCCCCACGTTTTTTTTTTTTTTTTTTTTTTACTAACTAGCTACCGTAAACTGGCCAGCCTCGTACCATCAGCAACTAGCATAAGGTTTCTTGAAACATTATGTTTATAAAATTAGGTTTATCAGACAATCTTACACACTGCAGTTTTAAGACATTTAATGAAGCAGATTTAATCCAACTGGCTGTTTTTTGAGAAGTCATTTTCTTTTTCTCTCAGATAGCTGTACTGTCGTATGCCAATGTCCAGTTACAATTAACCTGGTGCTTTGTGGTTGCAAATGTACCAACACTCTTATAATAACATGCAGCCTGGAATAAACAGAGTAAACAGTGCTCTAAAACAGGCTTATGGACCAACACTGAATAATAAGAAGCATAGGCATATTCATGGTTTCTGTAAACAGGTAAAGCTGAATGAAATTACAAGCCAAAAATACAGTCAAGCATGTTTTTATAAACCCTGTATTTATTACGTCTGAAGGCAGAGTGGGAGAGTCCGAGCATTTTTTGGTTTCCTCCACACCCAGAACATTATGGTTTCACACCCACATATGAGTACATGTAGGCAGAAAGTTAACCAAAAGTTGATTTTGGTGTTGTACCTGCAGAGAAGATTCCAAGGGGAGAGGCAAACATCCTGGCTGGTTTTGGCACATAGCTTCTTCCTGTGGCCAGAATTTGACGAGATCATCATCTGCAATATCATGCCTGAGTGGGGAAATCCACTCTACTGCTGTGTGAAAATGTTCAGATCTACAGATGGGTGACAAAACAAACCAGTGGTATGCTGTGGTTGTATTTTGCTGCCATGTTTTGGATTCACCTGTTTCCTTAGAAGGAAATCAAAACAAAGCTTGTCTCTTGCCTGATGGGTGTGGTCTCTTCCAGGATGACTCTGCCCCCATTCACATGGCAAGAGGATCACTGAATAGTTACATGAGGATGAAAATGATGTATATCATATGCTATGGCCTTTATAGTCACCTATAGGAGATTTAGGAGTGATGTTTTAAACAGCACTACCACCATCAAAACACCACCTGATGTTTCGAAAGGATGATGTTCCTTTCCTCAATACAGTTCCAGAGACTTGTAGAATTTATGCCAAGGCATACTGAAGCTGTTCTGGTGTTCTCGTGGTTCAACACCTTACTAACTGACTTTATGGTTCTTCCTTTAATTCATTACCTGACTAGCAATAAATACAACTAAAGCCATCATTAGCTTGACACACATTATTTTGGACTTCTGTAATAAGCATCCTTAAAGAAACTTAGAGTTGTTGATTCATTCCATTACTTTCCTCTCCTTTTCTGAGCAGATAATGTCTGCCATTTAGTACCATTTTAAACAAGAACACTTTAAAAACACCAGGCTCTTGTTTTAGTAAGCGTTTTGGACACACTCGCCAACCAACGCACCCTAATAAATCATGTTTTCAGTAAATAATTACAGACTTACTCCAATTAGGAAAGGAAAAACCACAGTCTGTGTAGTCCTGTAGTGCAGACAGAAGCTGTCTCACTGCCCTGAACTGTTCACTTTTTGTAACATGGTTGAGAACATGCATACAGCCGTGAACAGTGCCAAATGTGGACGCTGTATGTTAGTCTTGGTGTCTGCGAATTGTATAAGTAGTCAACACTGTGGATGTTATCGCTGCTGGATGATGATCAGGATTTATCCCTTTCCTCTGCTTGTCTGTGCTGACTCAGGGGCTGAGGAATTTCTCTGCTCTGTGTGTAAGATGGTGTGCCAGTGATGGGGCTGGCACACACACACACAAATGTGCAGCGTCCGGGTTACATGCAAACACACATACACACACACACACACACAGAGGCAACAGACAGATTCAGAGAACCTGATTCACTCAGTAAAGCTCCAGGCTACCGGCTCTAACACACAATATAAAATACTTATATTTGGGGAAAAATCAGTCGTTTTATCAGGATGATTAAATTCCAGCTAAAACCATTTTGTCACAGATTGTGTCTCAAGGAATCGTTAATTAGCTTGTAATTTTTTCACAGGAATTTTGCAATGAGCCAACAAAGAATAACATTTGTACAGTAGCTGTGGCTAATCTGTGAGTAATTTTAAAGGAATACTCACTCACAGTAATCGTTTCATCCTGGTCAAGGTCGTGCTGGATCCGGAGTCTATCTATCTGTCTATCTATCTGTGATTGTGTATCCCAGGAACACTGGGTGTGAGAAGGGAATGTACCCTTGATGGGACACTAGTCCATCACAGGGTACCATGCATACTCATTCACACACAAGAGGCAATTTATCTTAGCTAGTCCACCTACTGCCATGTTTTTGGAACGTAAGATGAAACCTGAGAACCCGGAGGAAACCCACACAGACACAGGAAGAACATGCACAGAAAAAAAAAATCTGTCCTCAGGATCAAACCAGGGATCGCGGAACTCTGAGGCAGCAACATTACCTGCCGTGCCACTGTGCCACCCGTTAAAGTGGCAGTTCAGGAAAAAAATTGAATTTCATGCAATTTTCTACTTTCCATAAACGAAGTGGATCAAACAAGGTATATTATTTGGCTTCTTTACTCTACTCTAACTACAGATAATGTGGCCAACAAGTAATGGAAGTCTATGTCACCTAAAATATTTTCCATAAATACCTTCCCTTCAAATTTCAACCAGTTCTCCAGTGGTTAGCCAATGTAGTTTAGGACTGTTAAAATGAAAAAACAATTTTAAAAGTAATATGGCAGCCATCTTAGACAGCGAAATCACTTTTTTACCTTAATGTAATTTGAGATGATAAACCCTCTCCTCACAAAGTTTGAATACATGCCTAAATCATTGACATAGTTGAGCTACGCAATTAAAATATTTGATTTTTGGAGGGAGAGTCCATATTTCAGTCCACATTTTAGTGAAACTACATTATCATCCGCATGGTTGTCCGTGATGGCTGAAGTTCTTACAGCTTGATGGTAAAGTTTTGTTCATGTAAATTACAGGCCACACTGTGTTCTATACCAGAATGGCAAATCTGCCTGAAATTACTGCACAACTGAATGAGTTGAGGCAGATATTTACAGAAAATAACAATATACGGCTCCAGTGTGAGATCGGCTAAATCTTTAGTCAGCGAGAGAACACAGTTATTCAAGATAGTTAGTCAGGATTTCGATACACTTGGTGATGAGCAGCATCATACACACAACACACATCCTAGTTACGCAACATCCAGATAGATAAAAGTGTTTCATCGTATAAGTGTATAGTATGTGCTCAGTGGTGCTTTATATAAGAGGACAGTGGCAGACATCCAGCAGATGCTTCCTGCTGAGGTGTCCATGAGCAGCTGGACAAACAGCAATCTCCTTCTTCTCCCCTGCGTGATATATTTGAGAGAAGCTCACCATGGGCAGCCCCTGACGCACACAGGCTAACAGACTCAACAGCTCCTTGTCTTCCAGTGTAAAAGCTCACTGTGCAACATGCCTTGTGGCGAGTTCCCGACCGCTACAAAAGACCCTTTGCAGGCCTCCCTACTGACATCAAGGAAAGAGTGAATTTGCTGTTTTCGTGCACCGTGCTCAATATTTACCGTAAATAGCAGCAGGAGAGAATGGGCCTCATCCGCCAGTCAGACCGA
This sequence comes from Pangasius sanitwongsei, assembly GCA_037576675.1. Classification (NCBI taxonomy): domain Eukaryota; kingdom Metazoa; phylum Chordata; class Actinopteri; order Siluriformes; family Pangasiidae; genus Pangasius; species Pangasius sanitwongsei. Next base: position 15,276,220 of record CM075023.1, read on the forward strand.
GTGTCCATGTGAGTCAATATTAGGCAGGAATACGGAGACAAGGAAGAATGGAGCTAGGAGAAGGGAAAGCAGGGGGATTTTCCAGACATCTTTAAAAACAGAAAAGGAGGGTATTCTGGCCGAGCTTCAGCTTCCAGCTGGCCAGGACAAACTGTCCTCCATTTAAATGGTGCTCTCATTAGACTCAGATTTAGCTTTTGGCGTCCGTTCACATTACTGCTCATGAAACCTTGGGTTTCTGTTAAACTGATGAGCCGCATAATGGAGTAATTATGAGCTGCGTAATGGTTTTAGCTAACGTGTGGCTGCATAAATGTGAGTTTACAGAACTTGAGCCATATGAACTTGAATACCAGGTCATCTTACAGTAGTTATACCCCACCTCGTGACGTGAATCCCATTCAGAATGTGATAATGTGTGCCATGGTGGACACATAGCAAGACAGTTTAATACTGTCCCAGCTCAGTCTTCACGAGTCACTGTGAACAAACACACAGAGGTCCTCATACCGTCCTGTCTGCAGACGGTCAGACAGCCTCCAATTGTACTTTACACTCAATGATCATTGCAATTACAACCAATGTGGACATAAATCCAGGTTATTGTCACAAGCATAATGAAATCATTATAGTTACATTTACATACAAACTGATTTATATTTTACTTAATATACAGAGAAATAGAGATGTATAACAGATATACAGATCTTCTATGCTTAGGACAGTCACATTTTATTGAGAAAACTATGTGGTGATATTTGGGTGCCCTTCATTAGGGAAGCCTCTGTACAGTTGACTTTTTTTTTTTTTTTTTTAACTCAAAATGCCACCAGAGGAATGTGTATTAGTTCAACTATGGTGCATACAGAAAACAATTTCTTCATCCATCAGTTACTGGAAATGACAAGAGGGAATCATTAACATCTAAAAAAAATACTGCATTACTGTGCTCATGTTAAACAAGATTTAAATATTTAAGTGATTAAAATCAAGGAAATACACCCCATTTATCCAGACAAAATGAACTTAGTTGGCAAGACTTTGTCCCAGACACACTGCCTCGTTTATGCAGAAATTTCCCAAATGCTGCAAGGTCTACTGTCTGAACCAATTAAATCCTTGGTCAGACTTCATTTTAATCAGCAACAGTGTTTGTTTTTACAAAGAACGCATGTCCAATATGCCTGTTTTTTCAATCCTGATAGTTCATTCAGATAGACAAACAGACTTCAGTGGGTTTATAAATGAATTCCAAAAGAAACATAACTCAATTTCAGTATTAGTTTCTGTGATGTTTATTGTGTATCAGGGAAACAGCCTGAGCCATGGAATGTCTTTTTTTTTTTTTTTTGGATGCCTCCTTGCATTCTTACGCAGCATGAATGAAATACTTCATGTAGTTACCGTCTGTTTCTAGTGGTCTACTCTGGAGTCACCAAAATTAAACACAAGTAGAAAAAAAACATACTCAGGTCTTAAAAGAAAAAAAAAAAATTAAGAATACTATACCCTTACATCTTCATATGTAATAAATACAAAGAACTTAAAAGCAATTGTCTATACACATAAAATAACACAAAGCACATATCTGTAACAACAAGCTATAAATTAAATGCATTATAAAAATGTAATTTCTTGTACTCTAATACAGCAAACAATATTTTATTGCACTAAAAATGAAACAGAAATATTAACACAAATAATACATATACAGTACACCTATTACAACAAATTATTCCAACATTATTTCAAGTTTTTGTTGAATACTCTAATAAAAGGAATTACATATGAACTGCCAGCTTAAAAAATACAGAAAAATGTGGAGGAAAAGATTTCCTAACATGTCCAAGATTTTAGTTTCTGTGGGGGAAAAAATGAATTAGTCGCTAATTCTTTAAAGTATGTAATGAATGTAATTATAATTCAGCAACAGAATAAATAATTTAAGTTTAAATCAAATGTCAATCAACCGAATTAAGTAAAATTAATTAAAAACTAGTGATGGACTAATAATGATCGAAATAAGAATTATTATACAATGAGAAAACATTCATCTCACCTGGTTATCCTGCAATTTCGAGTCTGGACGTGATGACCGCTGTAGAAAACCTCACAGCGCACCACATTGTTGGAGAAATCAGACTCAGAAACCAGGTAGTTTGGGTTAACTGTGATCTACAAACATGGACAAAAACAATACTTTAAAGCTTATCTGTGTGGTTGTATATGAGTGCTAGATTCAATAAGCAGCACACTTCTCACCTTAAGGATGTAGTTACCAGGAGGAACATCTGTGATGTCGATCCACTGGCAATCAATGTTAGCAGCATAGGTGTCATGGCAGCCGGGGCTCAAACCCTACAACACATAAAGTCATCAGTGTGCTATATGTGTGTGCATGAGTATATTACCTCATTTGTGTGAGTCTATGTTTGGCTGTGTTTATGTGCTGTATGTGGGTTTACCTGTGTGTGTGCCGTGCAAGCGTAGCGACGACGGAAGCCTGGGTTACAGCCAGTGTCCTCCAGACAGAAACTGGCTTTGTGTCCCTCTGCCACCTTACGGCCAGTGTTTACTTCCAATAAATCATAGAGACTGAATGCATCCATGCTGTGGTAATGCCTGTTGAATGTTCACACAGGAAGATGGATTTATTACATTTAAACCTATAGCAAAATGCTGAATTTGGCTCCTGATGAACAGTTTAACGCCTGATGGGCTTCTTCAGTACAAAGGTAATTGTATAATAGTGCTTACTGATGACAGCTGTGCCATTCCCACTGGTGTCTGGGTTTTACGGGCAGGAAGTCTGCTGTGCCGAGGTTTTGGACCTTCTGGGGGAAGCGTAGCAGAACCCTGTAGTCGAGGTCCCTGACTGTTGGTCTATAAGCTGACCTTAGGAAGAACAAATAACACCAATAACAGGTGGATGAATGAATGGGGACATAAAGTCTTATGGGTGTGGTCTGCACTGATCAGTGATAATTCATACACAGTTGTTCATATTTGTTGGTTACTAGATCTAAAAAAATCACTATTTGATGTATACATGTCTTGGATAATGTTGCAGCTTCAACATTATTTATTTCAATAACACACGGTTGAATACAATGGATCTGCATTGCATCCATGCATTCTTTTTAATAGGACACTTAATTAGTGATCACTTACCGCGCGAGACAGTTCTCTTCAGCTGCGCACCGGAGCGCATACATCTGCATGCGCTGGATGTAGGAGCCAGCCTGAATGGAGTACGGATCTGGCACGAGGTCCGGGAGCCCTGCACACATAACGAGATGAACAGTTATTGGTTAAATCTATCATTCCTAAAGGAAAAAATTCTTATTGTCGTTCACAGCTCACCGTTGTGGAAATATCTCGTGCCGTACCCAGTTCCAGGTGGAGGACGGCGCGTGCGCGCGGTAGCAGCCCGTCCGCCAGATGGATACACGTTGTAGAAAACGCTATTCCTGTGGTTTTTCTGTGGGTTCCAAGGGTCGTCGCCGATCATGTTGTCGGGTGTCGCTTCTTCCTCGCTTGTTCCGAGAGAACCAGGCGCTGGAGCGACGGCATCACCGACGCTCTCCTCCCCAGTGATCGCAGGATCAGGATAGGATTGCTGCGCGCTCACGCTCTCCACGCGCGCGCTTTCCAAGTTCGCGGGCGCTGCGCTCGCTGGATGCAGCTCTTGAACTCGGTTCGCGCTGTTATCATCCTCCGTGGTCGGGGTCGATCTTCTCGGGACGCCGCTACCCGAGTAGTCTGATGGGTGCGCTGAATTAGTGTTGTTTGATGCGGCGGCGTTGGCGTAACGCCTTGCGCCCGGTGCCCCCGCGAGTCCTTGCCGTGGAGGTGCGCCCAGATTCGCGTGCCTAGCACCCGTTGCACGGCCTCTCGCCAGTACGTAGTGTCTTCCGTCCGATCCCATGACCGTGGATGCCGTTCCGCTGGCACCTGAGCGCGACGTCGTTACGCGAAAGTGCGCCGAAGCGTCTCGCACTTCTCCAGGAGAAAGGGGACTGGCCGCCTGGCTTCGGCTGCTCAGGTACACGCGGGACTCCCTCCTGGAGTGTAAGGGTGAGTGGTACGCGGTGCCTGTACTCAGTAAGCTGTACACGTGCCCGTTGTTCTCCCACTGGATCCTCTGCGTCCACGGGCCGACTCTGTCCCGCGCGTGCTGCCCGACGACCAAACTGACCAGCGCGCAGCATAGAAGCAAAACGACCAGTTTTACCATCTTGACCACAAAACGATTAAATCTAAAGGACTGAAGAGATGTTTTTCTCTCTGAAGACTTTAACTGAAGAGTAACACTACTCCACTACCTCACTGATTTCACTAATTCTGCCCCGCACTCTGGCCTCCTCGAGGAAACTAGAAGAGGGAGCACCGGCCAGGCATTTGTCAGAAATGATCTAGTTTACACACGCATGCACAGACTGGGTTCATCTTCGACGAGAAAACTGACTTAACTCTTTCCCACCCGAGCCCATTCCGGCCCATAATTGTATTGACCCGAAGCAAACTTTGCGCACAGGCGCCAGGTTTAGGTCACGTGTCTGTCAACGTGGGGAACGTTGTCTCCGTGCTGGCATCTGCACAGGCCAAGAACTGTCCTGTTATCCAACTGTAAACATAATACGCCTACTATGAGACTTGTGGGCAACGTCCCAAACCGCATACTACAGTGCTAAATAGAATGTCAAAACTGGTACGAAACGACAAGCTACTGTGCTCGGCTGGGGTGTAAGAACACTAGCCTTATTCTAGCATTGGTTTCTGGACCATCATTTTTATAGGGGTGTCCTAAATGGTGAAATAAGGGATGATTGCATCGAGCTTGAGTGGACAGGGGGCCCAAGGAGACGACATTTGGCTAGAAAAAATGATCTGTTACCAAGTGTATACAGTGACCGGACAGGGGTGGTGAGAATGGCACACAATTTGAGGCATTCAGGAACAATAAAATTTGTCATTCTTGCTACCTCTTTTACAAGGCTAGAAAACATTTCCAAGTATTTGAGATTCAGATTTATTTTCAGATTCTGCTGAGATTCAGAATTCTCATGATATGGAAAGTAAATTTAGAAGAATACATTTATCCTCCATCCACATCCAGAATGATGGACAAGGATATCATGAAGATATTTGGCTCTGAGTGACTAACAGGGAAAACTGGATGATTATTAACAGGGATCCCAGTATGATGCAAAATGAATGGCCACATAATGACATACAGCACTGTGCAAAAGTCTTAGGCACCCTATTTTTTTTAGTACAAACTTTGTTATAGATTTTTATCTTATGACTTCTACATTATTGATTCAGTACAAAAACATTTTAGATTTCCAAACATTAGTTTTCCAGCACAAATTAGTTACAGAGAAATGTTTGTATGTCAGTAAAGAAAGCAGCAGATTACATAAGAGACCACTTTTCAGACAAAAAAACATAATGAAGGC
>CM075023.1:15281781-15292289 GCA_037576675.1 Pangasius sanitwongsei
AATTTCATTATTTTTGAAGGCATCTTTGCTCTACAGCATTTCTTTACATGTGCCTAAGACTTTTGCACAGTACTGTAATTATATATAGTTGGCGTATAGCTCCTAATATTCTAGGAATTTGTGCAAAATGCTGACAGTGATGATGTAAATTGAAATAAAATATATTTAATTCGAGAAACTGACCTCTCTCTTTTATTTTAAATGTGGTAGCTTCCACCTGTGTCACCCATGTGGACATACTCCTTAAAGCATACATTTGACTATCCTTAATTTTCCAAACCCCAGTCCTAGAAAACCCCCCTGTCCTGCACATTTGAGTGTTTTCCCTGCTCCTGATTCAACTAATCAGCTAATTAACAGCTCATTCTGAATTGAAGCGGATGTGTTAGAGCAGGGAAAACACTAAAATGTGCACGACAGGAGCTACTCCAGGACCAGGGTTAGGAACCTGTGATTTAAGTTAAAAAAACAAACAAAAAAAAAACCTAATTGGATGCTCATCAGCCACCCACAAGGTGGCGCTACACGTTCAGTTATTGAAGAAAAACAATACCTGCTCTTGAATTATAGCCTGTAATCCATACAATATCAAAACAATCTGAACAAATCTAAGCAAAGGAGCTTGGCTTGAACTTGAGAAATTTCAGATAACTGGTGTGAACAAAGGATTGAGAGTAACTCCATACCAAACCTTTAATTCTGCAATATTTCTAAAATTTACAAAAGTGGAAAACTATTGGGATATCTGAGGATACCTGGGATATATTTTCTTGAGATGTTGCACTATATTTCCCTTGTGATCACAGGATTTTCACCTCTGATTGTGTGAATAATACGTGATCACGTGAAAAAATCAGCAAGCCTTGAAGTTGCGCGTGTGAACTCAAGTAGACACGTGATGTCACGTGACCAATGTGTGATCACGTGAACAGAATGACTCAGGTGAGAAACTCGGGGCTGCGGAATGAAACTGCATGGAAAATGAACACGTGAAAATAAATTAATCGTGTGAGGAATCATGAAAAAAATACAGACACTTCGAAAAACAGCATGTGAACCCTGTGATTATTCACACTTGAATATCATCGTGATAAAGAATAAATCTGTGTCATGCCTACAACAACCAACATGATATAGGGCTAGCTACATCTTGAATAGAGTTATGACTATAAAAAATAATAATGAATAAATAATAATTGGAGATAAACAGCTGTGCGTAAATGCGCAACGCGTCCTGCGTTCCCGTATCACCTCCTCCTGGAATGGCCTCTGGAGTAGCTCGATACATGTGTAATTAAATTTCTGATGACATACATTGGAAAATAACTAGACAACAGACATAAACAAACAAGTACACAAGTAGGCAAATAATTATTTTGAACTGCATATTCTTATACATTTTATAGCTCACATCTTTACGCATATACACATACATACATATATATATATATATAATGTTATTTTTTAATTCCACCTGTCCTGGGTGGCCTACAGTTGCCAGCCAAATAGGGCAAAAGCACACCAAGCATCTGAAGTCTATTATTAACCTGTAAGCTGATCTATTTTTTCCATAATAACCCCGGGACCACCTCCTCCGTCCCCCTTTACAGCGTATAAGAAGTGCAGATCCAGGAGAACTGTTTGGCTCAAGACACTTCCCTCCACCAGGATACTAAGATACAATGTAGGCTACAGTAAGTATAAAATATTGCATTGAGTGTTTAATTGTGTATCTAAAAGTGGACAAAAAAATGAGTAAAATCCAATCACAAGCAAACGTTTGGACGCTCTCAGTTGTAGTAGAAAAAAGGACTGCAAATTACTGGAAATAAAATATATGCAAATATGGGAAATAAAATTGATCAAAATGTCTTGAAGCTCCTGGTCAATAACATTTTGTGTTGTTAAATAAAATAAAATGTTGAAAAGAAAATCCCCTTATGCTCCCGACATCAAGCTAATATGTTTCTACACTTTGAAATTATTTCGTTTCATGAACCTAGGTTATCCAGAGCGACACATCTTTGCCTCATGTGAGATTAAAACGAAGATGGTCTTAAGATATCCCCCAAAAGGAATATGCTTGCCTTATTTTTCAATACGCCCGAAGCCGCGTAAAGAAACAAGGAGTTGCCAGCTAAATGATAGCGACCTGTGGGCTGAAGGTCACCTTTACTTTCCTTCTGATCATATGGAGTTACGGCAGGTGAGAAAATGTGCAAAGGACGCTTTGGTGGTAATCTGCGAGTTCATGCTGGGATACCAGAACTTCCTAAACGCTCACTCAGAGGATTACTGTGGGATTAACCATTTCTGGCCATTTGATCCAGTGTTGCCAACTCTTTTCAGGGGAAACGTAGATAAGGCATGCTTTAAAAAGACTCTAGGAGACGCCAAATGACGTCATATGCTAATTTGTCATGATCATTTGCATATCAAAACGTGTTACATGAAGAAGGAAGATTTTCTGAAGACACTTAGCACAGAAGCTGAGATTTATCAAATCATAATAGATTAAAACTTACTTCTTATGCAAAGACGAATTCTTTGGTCATGGTACCACTAAAGGAATATTTACACATTTACAAAATACTATAATTTCTATAGAAAAAGCAAACAAAAAAGCAGTGGTAGTAAGGGTTTGGGAAATAGACACAAAAGAAATGGTTATGGATGGAATAACTCACTTTTATTAATATCGCCTAGAAGAGAGAAGTGCATGGGTGGGACAAATATTGGTAATCAGTGATTGGTCATTGGGAACAATGGTGATCAGTGATTGGTCATTGGGAACAATGGTGATCAGTGATTGGTCATTGGGAACAATGGTGATTGGCTTTTGGGAACAATGACTCCCAGAAGAGCAACTCAGTCAGGTTTTAAACACTAGTGGTGAGTCAGCTGAACCTGCTCTCTCAACGCTGTGATGTGAGCTCGGGAGCTGTATCAAGTGCTGAACAGTCACACAACTTCTGCTCAAAAAGTCACCTGATTGTCACTAGATTCTTTCGAAATAAGGTCTAAAAAGTCAAAAAGTCACTAAGTTGGCAACACTGATTTGATCCACTGTTTAGCTTAGGTTTAAGTAAAATAATATATTATAGGACATGCAAGTGTATTCATATTTATTCATTTGGTAGGTGGTTTTATCCAAGGAGATTTGCAGTTGAGCAGAGCAGATTAATGGCGCTACAGTAGCTGTTTAGCAGTGCTAGGATTTGATCACACAATCTTCTGATTATCAGCCCAAAGCCTTAACTACTAAGCCATCACTTCATCATGTCCATCCCTTCAGCAGATTACCAAGTTATATGCTGTAAAGCAGCTGACTAATAGGCTACTTTCTAAAATAACCTGGCAGCAGAATATCGTATGACCAAAGATGAATTTGACATACTGTGTTGGCACAGCTGTCACAAGACTGAGAATCAAATGTTAGCGCATGCCTTACATATCACAGATTGTAAGATTTTTACTATGGCCAGTCCCCTTTGAGATATGGACATGTAACTGCTTCAGCTTAGGTCATAAATATAATGTCAAGGAAGTCTCCTAAATCAAATAAAAAAAAAGTCCACCCCAAGTGCTTAGTTTGCCATTTAGGGCAAGAACACGAGTGGCAAGCTACAGGAACTCCAAAAGCTACTGGCCATATGCAGATATGTTCTATCATATTCACACATCACACATCCTCTTGATGAGAAATCCTGAATGTCAGTACTCTGCGTAGGAAGAGCTAAGGAATGATAGAAGGTCAAGCACAAGAGAAGGTCTTAATATGTAATGAAATGTTGTATCATCTAAAACATGCTTCTTAAGATTAATGTGTCCAGGTGCCATTTTAGATCTTTATAGAAAGCTCAATCTATAGTCATGTATATTCTGTTAATCTCTGAATGAAAAGTATACACAATGGTGACACTTCATATTATGATTCTCTCACTAATATTATTTACACTCTTAGAAAAAAAGGTTCTTCAGTGGTTCTTTGAATAGTTTTTTTTATTTTATACTTTCCTAAAAGAGTTCTAGTGTGGAACCCTATCTGATAGAGAAACACTGTTTTAAATTTCAACATGGAACCATTAAGGGATCCCCCAGAGGGACAATTAAAGAACCCTTAACAGAGTGCACAGCATTAATTGACATTAACAAACCATAAACTTCAGCATCAATGCACCATAAGTAAATTTAACAAAGTAATTAACACTTGTATTAAGAGTTTTTTTTAATTGGACCAAAAAGACGAATAATGAATAATAATGAATTAACCAATATTTATTCTGTCTACGATTAAAATAAATCCACAAAGACCAAGATGCCCCAATATAGTAGAAATCATCTGCTAATATGAATACTATTCCAACATTTACACCATGAGGCCTGAGTTTAAATAATCATCAATATTTGCTTAAATAACCTTTAATTTGTTCATTGATAATTAATGTGCTCTTAGGTTTAGTCATAGATGGAGTTAATGTAAATGCATTTGGTTATCATTTAAAAAAATGTGTTAATCTGTTTGTTAACTTACTTTGTTAAAATTACCATTTATTAATGTTGAAGTTTAGAATTTATATAATTAACAAGTAATAATGTTAGATAATTGTAATCGCAAAAGTTTATAAAACAGTATAAGCTGCCAGGCTTGCTTACTGAAATTCATTTGGACACAAAACCTTCTTAAAATGACCTCTGCTAATAAAGCACTACTATTTAGGACTACTATTAAGCTATCAAAACTGTCTGAAGAACAATGGGACTACGTGCGACTGGCTGTCATGTGACAAATGTGCGAAATATTCACAGAGACACACATATACACAGCTGTTGCTGTTATCCAGCTATTCCAGTTATGAAGGTTTGGGATTAACCTTCAGCTCCTATTAGAAATCTCTCTCGCAGCAGGTTCTGAGGCGCTGAGTCAGAGCCCAGTTGTATATATTGTATTATCGTGATAAAGCACAGAGAAATGTGTAGGCCTGTAATTACTTCACATTAACCCCTTAAGCTCCCAGGACCCATTAGTAGTTCCAGACTCCAGTAACTAGTTCAGTGTAGTTACTGAATAATTCACAGTAGTTAATAATCATTTCAAATAACTGAATAATAATTATGAAGTTTGAGGGGTTAAATCAGCAGCCTGTCAGGCAGCTGTCAGACATTATAATGCCAAAATGAGCCAAGTGCATTTGGGAGATCAGTGGTGATTATTTCTTTTGGCAGTGGAAGTTTACTGGTTAAGGTTCTGCTCTAGTGTTTGGAAGGTTGTAAGCTCAAATCCCAGGACACTAAAGGAGAGCTGCTGTTTGGGTCCTTGATCAAGCTTCTAACCTCAGATAGCTCAGTACTGTGCCTGTGTTCCTCCTTATTTGTACATCAATTTGGACAAATGTGCCAAATATATAAATTACTGTGCAAACATCTAGTCAAAAGAAATGAAACATTTAAACATATAAAAAATTAAGTATAAATAGCAGTTAAAGAAACAACTAAGCCATAGTTTACCTTTAAAAACTCACAGTTCCTATGGAGACTTTGGCTTCTCCATACATTATTACAATATCATTTAATATGTTACTTACTTTAATGACATACAAATGTTTCTCTGTAGCTTTTAATTTTTTTTAAGCATGAACAGTTGGAAGTCAATTAGGTCATTTCTCCTGACAGGAATGCAGAATTCTTATTTAAAAAAAAAAAAAAAGGATATGACATCGACTTACAGCCCTGTCCCCATGTAGCTATCTGCGGTGTCCCTCCAGACTACCTCTGTCTGCCAAATAGCAAAAACTAAATGCCATAAGCTTTGCGTCTCTTGTGGCTCATAGGCAAATACTTTTACACTGGAAATCACCTAATCCCCCATCTGAACATGCCTGACTCATAGACAGAATGTAATTTATGAATTTAGAAATAGCTAAGTATACACTCAGTGCCTCTACACACAGATTAGATAAATCATGGCAACCTCTGATCTCATACTTTGATTAGAATCTGCCTATATTTATATCTTAAGTGAATGTACAGGTTGTATTTTCTTGCAACATGTACAGTATCTTAATCCTTAGTTAATACTGACAAATGTATGCAGTAAACTGTGACTAGTTGTAACTCTGTTATTAAAGACCGCCAGCAGGTTGGGGTTCATTATTATTTCCTGTTTAACTTCTGTCTTGGTTATTGTTTTTTTAAAAACAAAAAAGGTGTGGGGCTTTTCCACAGTATTGGATATTAATTAAAAAAAAAAAAAAAAAGGAACAGGGACCTTGATGGATTTGACTATCAATAGCCTGTATAAGCCTCCTACATGACTCTACAAGGTCAAGTGTTTTACCTGATTCTCGTTGTATAATTTGGCATTAAATGGCTTATGACGATAAATATCACCTTCTCCTCCCACCTGAATCCTGTCAGACCAAAATTGGGGATAACTTGATCTAGAGCTGAACTATCAGTGAACCTTTTTTCCCCTCTCGCCGTCTGTGGTGCTGGAGAGAATGCCAGTCTGCTTCTCACCTTTCACCCAGGCAGATCTCGTGAGTGCAGAATGACACCTCGGTCAGGGAAAGTGGGGCGATGGTGGTGCTGGTGGTGGTAGTGGTGGTGGGTGTGTGTGTATCTGTGAGCGCAAGGGCAGATATATTTCAAGAGCCCATTCCTAAATATAACCTGCCTCTCTGCCACCCTCCTCCCAATTGCCCTGAAGTAGACACTCTCATCCCCTCATGTAGCTCTCATTACCATGCACAAGATAAGACTCGCTCTCTTATCAGCCAAAGGTGGCTTTTTATGTCTGAGCACGCCATTGAGAAAGGCACTGTGCATAGTGTAGGAAGGAGATTTTGTACCAAAATGAATGAGATTTGATTCAATATGTATGTAACATCATTCATAAGTATTCATACATTCACATTAACATTTACAGTCCCTCAAACTTGCAGATTTACATTCCTTGCTCATGTAACCACATACCTTTCATATCAGTCTCACTATTTTTAAAGCTGAAATCGGTCATAACCTCTTTAAGCTATGACATTTACAAGATGTGGTTAAAAGTGATTCATCATATGTACATACTGTATGTGTATATGCAGTCTGTTTTGTGATGTTTCAAACAGGAGGAATAAAAACACAACCACAAGTAAATCCAATGTCTTTTTTCATTGTGAATGTTTTTTTTTTTCACAATTTATGTTAAAAGTGAACAGCCACCCATGCTATACAGCCATTCATCTATATTCCAGCAGCCATAGATGCTTTTTTATATAAAAGAACAGCCACATACAATAGAGCAATACAAAATTGTTGGCGCATCTAAAATAAGTCCTTTTTCCATTATAATATTTACAACGTTCATATTCCATGGTAGAACTGATTTTCTCTTAATTTACTATTTACAGTTCTGTACACAAGCAACTCCAGGTGGTTTGACTGTGCTGAAAAAGAAGACAGAAAAAGACATGGTGGTTAAGAATGGAATGAAATAAAATTGAATGGAATAATAAAACAAACAAGCATGAATCAAGAATCAGAGCTTCACCTATAACTTATTCAGCAGGGTGTTCTGGAGGTCCTCGTAAACCTGGTTGTAGAGCTCATCCTTCGATTTTGTGCCATCCAGATATCCTGTAGGCACAAAAAAAAAAAAAAATAAAAGATGAAAGTTAACTACTGGTTAATCATGTCTCTTTATATCCACTGATTGATTAATCACTTACGAATCGGTATGCAGTTGCTCTCCATCTCTTTCCTGTGTTTCAAGTACATGGGCCACACGTGACCGTCAAACAGACCGGGAGGGTCAGGAACTGTGTAGGTTCTTGTGCTATGGTGGGGAAACAACCAACAACTCAACAATGAATAGGCAAATTCTTAATCCGAACTTCTCAATGTGACTGCTCTATAGTGTTGCGAGTCCTACCTTCTTCTCCTCTTGCACTCCTCGTATGGAATGGTCACATAGTAGCTCTTGTCAAAGATTTCAGTCAGAGGTCTGCAAAGCAAAGTTAAACGCTGTAGCTTATAAGAAACCAAGTCGAAAGTCTACTAAAATGCCAAAGAAATGCAAACCCACTTGTAATTATAGAGCAGAAAGCCCTCCACAATGAGTATGTGGAGCTCTCTCTCAGGATCAGACCCGTCAGTTAAGGGCGACAGGGTCACGCCATGAGAGCGAGCAAACTTCACTGGGTTCTCAATCCAGCCTTTTACAGTGTTCACCATGGCCTCCATGTCCAGGGCTGTGATCACTGCACAGGGGCGACAGACAAACAGAGAGCACGTCTCACAAACCACAATAATGGCTCTATGAAAGATAACATTTTTTTTGCCTTCTGTATACTTTTTTTTTTTTTTAGAGAGAGGTTAATGGTTAATATTAGGATGTTATAACATTTACAAACAGTCAAATAGTAACCATTACAAGAAATTTTAGGTTTTAGGTTCATGTTACAGAAAAAGGGTAAACAAATATGGTCATGGAAAGATGAGTAATACATTACTGTCATTTATTTTTCCTACAGCCGAAAGCCACTCTTACCATCCCACTGTCTAAAGCCGTCCTCCCCGACCTCTATTTGATCTTGGGGCTGCAATAACAGTGACCAATAAAACATTGCTGCAGATCGCGCACGCAGTGCTGATCCCACCTGGACATACGACGCCAAGCCCTCAGGCTAAACATGGCTGTCTTGTTCAGTTCAGTTTACTTTGCGTCAATTAATTTGGTTAACTAAACCTCAATCAGGCAATTAGGCCTTGACTGGAAGTTCAATGTAACTGAATCGAATATTTAGGTTTACTGAACTGAATTTACATGGGTATAGAAAGCTCAGTGCAGATTTACTGATTATTTGTTATGGTTCTTAAAAAAAATAATGGTACAGTAAATTGGTTTCATTGATAATGGAGAGATTCATGTAAAAATGTAATTGCTGTGCTGATGTAGTGTGCGTTGTGTATGCCATGAGTACAGTTAGTACTCATTGATTAAAAAAAAAATTAGTGACATAAAAACAACTCTAACACAAATGAATGTCTGCTACCTCTTCATCTACGTGTGTGATGCATCTAAGGTTAATCGGGAGGTAAAATCGAGACATTCATTTCAAGTGTGTTTGAGGGTGGCTGTCCAGGAGAACACCAGCGTAGGAGTGTAAGAACCACATGGCACGGACAACAAGAACACACCCACAAAAACAGTACACAAAAATCCTACAATCCTCACTTTACCTGTATGTTCCCTACGGTCATCCTATACCACCACATGTGGGTTACAATCATCTGCTAACCTTACAAATCTGTAATCTTCCAAATCAATAGAAGCTAGACTCTTATATGCATATTCAATAACAGGTGGAGCAAAGGTGGACATTACATACCTTGAAAAAGTCATCTTGATGTATTACACAACAATTTGGCAAGATCGTCACAAGCCTATTGGTCAGGGTGGTTTTCCCACCATTGGTCACACTGCAAATAGGAACAAACACAGATTTTTCATTCATAACTGTATAATTCATTTCATCAGCTCCCATATCCCCTGTAGTTCATCAAAAATGTATGCAATCCTTAAAAAAACTTACCCGCCTATTCCAATGATACACTTCATTTTATAAAAGATTTCTCTTGGTCTTTGTAATGTCAAGCAAACACGACGAAAAAAGAAAGAAAAAAGTAGTGGGAATGCTTTATTTTCTCTCTTTCCTCCTCCTTTCTCCCACACTCCCCTCCTCTGTACTATTTCATTGATCGACTTGGCTTTCTTGTTAAATATATAGCCGATTCCGCTTTGCGTCACGCAGCACATTGCCCCGCCCCTTCTTTCCGCATAACCAATCATGGTCTTCGGAACGTCGGCTCTCGTCTAATCACAAGGCAGATCGCTGAATTTGCATGCCAGCTCCGCACCTGTCGTGTTTCGTCACACCACGTGGAAGCAGACCAAGAGAGCGACCAGTCATTAATAACCACAGAATGCTTCAAATTTTTTTTTAAAACAAAGCTTCCATGTCAGATATCACGTATAACTACCCAATCATTCTAGATACATGATGCAGACGTGAGAAAAGGGTTTTGGACCTTACAAGCTTATAAATGATTTAATATCATGTTCATAAGCTAGTTTACTATGGTGATGTGGCACTAAGGCAGATCACACTGTAGATATATATATATATATATATATATAGATCAAGATACAGTCATCTTCATATATATATATATATATATATATATATATATCAAGATGACTGTATCTTGATGTCAAGAGAAATCAAGATGACTGTATATATATATATATATATACAGTACTGTGCAAAAGTCTTAGGCACATGCAAAGAAGTGAAATTAAATGTTTCTACATAAAAAAAAATACTATAAAGAGCAGTAAACAGTAATAAGTGAAACAAAGTCAATATTTGGTGTGACAAAAAAAAAAAAATAGTAGTCTCAGGTACAATGTGTGCAGTTTTATAAGGAAATGAGCTGTAAGTGTTACTGAGCAT
>CM075023.1:15292389-15312170 GCA_037576675.1 Pangasius sanitwongsei
ATATATATATATATATATATATATATATATATATATATATATATTGCAAGCACGCATATACATATATATGTACTGCAATGTGTGACTTAACTACAATAAGGTCTGCCCCCCCCCCCAAAAAAAAATAAGACCCCTAATTAAAACACCACCAAAAGAAAGTAAAGACAAAAGTGTTCTTAAAAATGACATCTGCTTAAAATTATATTTTAATTAAATGCTAAAGTATGTTTCCCCAGCCATGTCAGAAAGACACACATAAATACTGAGTGCAGTAGGTGTTTTATCCTAGAGTTGAGTTGCATAAACATAGCCTAAAGCATGGTTTTCTTTCTTTTTTGGGGGGGTCAGAGGAAACCAAAGAACCTGGAGGAATCCCCATGCAAACATGAAACCTGAACATGCAGAGAAACTCTGCACAGACAGTAACCTTAGCTCACGATCGAACTGGGGGCCAAGAAGCTGTGTGTGTGTGTCTTTCTGATAATGCTGGGGAAACATTAGCATTTATACTCCTGGGTTAAAAAAAATGGGCCAAGCCCAAAATGGCAAATATTAAGCTTTTAATGGTCTTAACAACAAATCATTGGTCAGATCATTAATCATCTAATGGCTCTTTCATAGCTACCAGGGGCAGGTTTGGGGGCCCCTAGGCAAAATATAGGAATGGGGTCCTATTCAGTTGCACACATTTACCTTGATATTCTATTAACATCAATATTTAAATTTTCAGCATACCTAAGTTAGCATTAAAATTAAAATTAAAAAATATATATAGTTTGCATTTTTAGGGGGCCCTTGGCTTCAGGGGGCCCAAGGTGGTTGCCTAACTTTGCCTAGTGCTAAGTCCGGCCCTGACAGCTACTCCTATTTTTTTTGCACCCCTTTTGTAATCTGTCACTGCCATTTTCAGTAAAACCTATAAGAGGTTCTTCTTTTTATTTGCTTAGAACTAGCTGGCTAACAGCAGAAAAGAAAAATGTGTTGAACATGACAACCTCTGTTGGCGATGTCCCTTGTGCTACATACAGCAGGCTCTGAATGCTGAGTGCAAAGTGCCCAACGGCCCACACTTCATTTTTTGGCAGTTGTTTTAATAGTACAACACATCATGGTGAGTTTCTAACCAATGGTACACAAAGTGTTCAATTTTAGACATGCAATTTTGCACTCAGCAGTTGAAGTCTATTGTATGGACACTATTCTGTTAAATTTAGTGCTGTTATAGGGAAATAATCAACAACAGGATGGGGTGATGAGGCCCAAGAATTCACAATAGCTCTGTGGTATAATAATAATTTTTCCATTTACCAAACTGCAAACTCTTCCATTTGACAAAAGGTTAAACAAAGATTTGCTACTTTTTTCAACAAATGCAGAACTGTAAATAAATCCTTTATTCATTTGGGCTTGTAGAATGCATGGCTTTGTGTAGACCTCTTTTTCAGCATTAGTACGGTAAACAGACTGTGGTATTTTATCATTTTATAATGTCATGTAATAAGGTGTTTGCCGTATGGGTTTTTCTTGTCCTTGAAAAGAAAGGAAAGAAAGACAGCATTCAGGTGTTTTGGAAATACACACCAGCCAGCACCAGACCACAGCAACATACCACACAGGAAAAGGCTTAGAAACAAGAAATGCATCACAAAGCCATTCAGTTATGTGCGACAAATGTTAAAACTGTGGTGTCTGTGGTTGACTCTTGTAAAACCAGATTGAAAAAAAACCCAAAACATAAGCACAAGAACAACAAGCTCAAGTTGTACTGCGGAGGTGTATTTGGAGCCCTTCTTTTAAAAACCTAGGCTTGGTCTTGGCGTGGGCCTTATGATCTACCATGCCTTACATCGCAACACTGGATCACTTTACTCTGACTCCTGCTTCTGTCACTTCTCCAACATACCACAAGTGATCGTTCAACTACAATATTGATAAATTGAAAACATGCCTTCCTGAAATCAAAGACAAAACAAAAGGTTTCATTCATTTTTTTATTATAATAATTAAGAAGCACTTTGCTTGCACAGGTGATGAACTTTTGTCCAAAAGGTCCTGGTTCTCTGGAAACATTTTTTTTACTACATATAATTTACGAAAGTACACTATGTATGTATGTATGTATGTATATATGTATTTTTCTTTCCCAGTATACTTCAAACATGGAAGCTGCTCTCGTGAGCTATATCACATGGAAATGTTATAGCTGAGTTATGTCGAGGCAGAGATCAGAGGCAATTAGGTGGAAGTGTTGCTGGCACAGAGGGAATTTTCCCTACCAAGAAGTTAAAAGATCCATGTGGCTGTTAGTGGAGCGGGCCCAGCTCTATATTTATCACTCTGCCACTGTCTGTGTATTGGGGGGGGTGGCATTTGGGTGGTAAAAAAGGTGCCACTGCGTCACAGATGCCGCTGATGCAACCAATAGGATGCTTGTGGACATGGGATCAATCCGGACTGGTCATGCAAGTTAAACCTGACAATCGTCAGTACAGACGTGATAGGCCAGATCACTGTGTCTTCTGCTCTTAATTAGATCAAAAACATTCCCAGATTCCAAGAGGGGCAAATAATAGGAACACTTCACCCTTCTAACTGGTAGAAGAGTTATTAGCACATGTGTCACTTCCTTTGTGGTAAAACTATTTCTATTTATGACACTCAGTAGATTTATTAGCAGGGAAGGGCAACAACCTTGGATCACTGATTAAAGTGCTTATATTGTGTATCAGTGCTTATAGTTGAAGTAGTTTTGAAACAGCAAAACAAATGTGTTATCTTATCAGTAAAGCATAGGTCATCGTCCAGGGTATTGCTCAGTGTTGAAAGCTATTGTGACAGATTGTTGTTATTATGATTAGAAAGACGGCCCTCATGGCTTTTTTCCACCAGAGCAGAACAACTTTGTTTACAGAAAGCAGCACCGAAGAAGGGACAATGACATTGTTCGGGTTTGTGTTTTTGCTCTACTAATGACCCATCCTGTAGAATCGAATCAACAGTTACATGCCACAGAATTCCAGTGGACGATGGCAAAAAGATCCACATGGCTATTTATTCACCTACTGTAAATCTTATTGATGAGTCCTTTGTGGAATGAGTACGTGACTAGATACTGAGTGACAACACATTACATCTACATAAATCATTTAGTTGTCATTATATAATTAACTAACTACAGGGATTGTCCCACTTTGGGTTAGGTGCCTTTATGAAGGGCACAACAAAGTCTTAGCCAAGACTGAACCATGATAGCTAATATCATGCTTTGCGGCTTTGCATCCTGACAGGTTCCACTCGAACAGCCACTATCAACCTACAACACGTGACTGAGTTGTTTTGCAACATCTTTGTTGATAATGCATTTAACTGATAGACGCCTCTCAATGATGTTTACCCGATTCATCAGAATGGTTTTACTAGCAGGGATTTCATAATTTAGGAACACTTGAAAGCACACAAGGAACAGATCACCTTGTTTGATTTAACTTTATTATGTCATGTCTGCTTCAACAAATATTATCACGACATTCACGCTAAACCTTATCTATGAAACAGAAACACATTGTGATACAAATGTCTTACTTACAATGCACTGTACAGTATGATCAGTATGTACAATAACGTGGCTACAGTCTTTTAAAATATCCCTCCTGAATCAGTGGAATGAATTAGAAATCCTGTAGATACATCATGGAAATTTTAGAAATCCTGCAGTTACCTCACTGAAATTTTTAGAAATCCTGTAGTTACATCATAAACATTTAGAAATCCTGTAATTACATGATGGTAGGAAATGAATATTATTGAGATATGTGTAAGCTAACATTCACTATTAAGGACTATTGCATTTATTTTTTATTATTACAGCCATGACTTGTTTTTAGGAATGCATTACTATATCAGCTTTAAAGCCTAAAAGCCTGTAATGAGTTATTTTTGAAGTGTTATCCTTTGCTATAAAGGGAAAACTTGTACATTGGGGGAAAAACCAGACGCATACACTATTTTACAGTATACAGAATATTTTACATGGATGCTGGATTTCATTTATGCCTTCTACTACAGTAGCAAAATTCTGCTGGTGTGAATGATGTCTGGAATGATGATGAACTGCACAAAATATAATAACCTAATGACTGTGTGTGTTATTAAATATGGAACTTTAGAGCAATTAGTGCAACTGTACCAGTGCAACACAAAAACATGGCTGTCCATGCTGAGTTTCTCCACATAATTTATACACTGCGGTCATGCTTTCTGGTCGAAGATGAGACTGGATTGATATCTAGTAAAAAGTCACATTTTTTGTGCTTTTTAAATAAGTTGCTTGAGTTTTTTCATGTGTTGCAGTACATATAGTCCACTGTATTTTCAGAAATGTGTCTTTTGTTCACGTAAAGAGTCATGCCCCAGGTTAAAGTAGAAATGCTTACTGCGCAATTTAATAGGAATACCTGTACACCTGCTCTGCAATCATCCGATCAGCCAATCAATAAAATCATGCAGATACAAGGCAAGAGCTTCAGTTAATGTTCAAATAAAATGTCAGAATGGGGTAAAATGTGATCTCAGTGACTGACCGTGGCATTGTAGTTGGTACCAGGTGGGCTGGATTGAGTATATCAGAAACTGCTGAGCTCCTGGGATTTTATGCACAATAGTCTCTAGAGAGAATGGTGTTTTAAAAAAAAATTAATAAATAAATTAAAAAAACACCCAGTGTGCACCAGTTCTGCTGTGAGAAACACCTTGCTGATGAGAAAGGTCAGAAGAAAATGACCAGACTGGTTCGAGCTAACAGGAAGGCTATGATAGCTCAACCACTATATACAGCCGTGATGTGCACAACACATCAAACATTGAGGTGATTGGGCTAAAACAGCAAAAGACCCCACTCCTGTCAGCCAAGAACAGGAATTGGAGGTTACAGTGGGCACAGGTTCACCTAAACTGGATAGTCGCTTGGTCATTTTTTAATCTTCAACCTTCAGGAGATTAGCAGATCAGTGCTTCTGCCATATGATTGGCTGATAATTGGATAATTGCATGAGCAGGTGTACAGCTGTTCCTATTAAAGTGGCAGATAATTGCATACATAAAGTCTCTTAACAGATCCTTTTCAGACAGAAGGATGATGATGGATTGCTGGATTGTAGAAAACAGATGCGGATGTTGGTGTTAGAGGAAGAAAGCTCACACAGCTCTTTGTCCTTTGCTTAAAAGATTAACTGCAAAAGAGGTTAAAGACAGCATTATAGCAACCATGTTCAAAAAGTGTATATGCTCTCAGCAACTCAATACTTGCTGAAAAAATACCTGCTTAAAAAAATAGTCTATGTGGCAGCCCCAGATTCTGTAAATAAGAGGGAGAAAACTAAATATGTGGCAAGTGTTCTGGTTTAGGGTGATGTCTTTTGGGGCATGGCCTTTGGTACGCTGAAGCTACACTGTATTTGTTTGCTGCTAACTTCAAGTAACTTTCACCAAAATCACTGACTGCACCTTTAAGTCAATCACTGTATGACATTATGAAGAGTGTTACACTGCAATTAACTTGAAAACTACAGCCTATGTTGTCACTAATTAACCAAATCTAAACTCTCATTATTACTGATCCATTTTTGCCTGAGCTTTTCTCTTACATCCATTTGTCAGAGCGATGACCTGGCTTAATATGCCCTTCTACATTTCAAACAAGTCACATGGACATTAAACTAAGCTGCAATAGCAGCTTATGGGTCATGACGTGATTTATGAACCAGTGTGCTGATCAGGTGTGTGGCATGAAGGGCATTTAAAAAGAAACGATAAATCACTAAACATAGTGGGGAAAGAATTAGAGACAGTGTGTGTGATCACCGAAGCATCGGCAGTAACCCATGTGCCAGTAAAAATAGCATTGATCAGACCAGGAGGACTGGTGTGCTGAAGAGGGCAGCAGATGTACCTTATGTAACATGCCTCACACTGGAGTTTTTAAAAAATTCCACTGGAGACCAGAGTAGCTCATACGTTCAGGGTGGAGTTGTGCGCTCCTAACTTGGAATATTCACTGTCAGCCATTAAACTGGCTCAGCTGGAGGGCCTCTCCTGTTACAGGTCAGTTTTCTTACCTAAAGTCATGGACAAGCCTCCGCAGCCACCGATGTGGGCCTGCAAAATGACACAGACCAAACATGAACATGCATGCTGCAGTCCTGTGGTGCCGTCATCTAGGTTTACACTGATATAATAATTATACTCTACTTAATATTTCATCTGAAAAAAATACTTTGCAAAAGATTCTACTTGACTTAGATATATCTCTTAAGTGTATTCACCTATCTGGGACTGATCTGTCACTCTGTCTCTGGTCTTCCACAAGCCTATGGAGGTAGAGAAAAAAAACATAATTATTTCTTCAAATGTAAAGTTATTACTCTTAAATTGTACAATATGATGCCCAAATCTACTGTATATACTGTAGCATGTAATGTAATATTAAATGTTTAACCTATTAACCTCCCAGGTCATGCTGTCAGACATACATGCCTCACTTTTGGTTTAGATTAGCTATATGTATTGAATAATATTTAAGGAATAATCATTAAATAATATAATTTTCAATGGACGATTAGCATACAATCTAAGTAGTTAACATGCAGTGTGAATTCTCATTGCTGCATGATAATAAGTAAAGGAGACTCTAGCTCTTTACACCTGGTCTGCCTTTTCAGCATACACTTAAAATATTCAATTCATGAAGTTGTCTGAGCTGATTCAGGTGCATATCTGAACTGTGCAATGCTGTAAACTCCAAACCTAGGAATAAGTGTGTGTGTGTTTGTATGAGGGGTCAGTTGGATGTGAGGGGCTCCTAGATTCTTGTAAAGGCTAGAGGACACTCGAGCAGTACTTGACTGCATGCCAACCAACAAGCCTCAGTTTTACCTTTCTGTCTGGGCCTTGGGACGCTCCTCGTCATACCTAAGGAGAACAGGGGAACACACTTAGTTAATGCACTGACACACGCCATTGACACTATACTTTTCAACTGTCTGGGACCCTTGACAATGCAAAGGATCCTTATTCACTGAAACCTGAGACTATCAACAGTCTGTCTTTCATTTCTCAATGACATTATTACTTTGTGACTTTCCAAATGCTACTGGGAAAAAAACATTTAAAATGGGTTATTGTAGTAATATTCATAGACTTATGGTCATTGTGAGTGATTGTAAAGTATCTAACTATTTTATTACATTGCTGCACAAATACCTCACACAAGCCTAGGATTATGTTAAATATCACCATGTCAACTTTTTTAGAGTCCTAGCTCTAAGAATACAAAGGTTTTGTTTATAATATTTTGGAATGCGAAACTCATGAGACATGGCACAAACATCAGAAATGGTGGTCGTCAGGTTCTGGCAAAGGTTTGAATGCATTTTTTCTTATTTATGGGGATCCAGCTTTACCAACATGCACCAAATTTGGAAGGCATAGGGGTTTCATAGGGGTTTGGGGTTTCTGCCCAACGAGAAGTCGACTATTTTGGATTTTGTGCGTTTTAAGAAGTAGCAAACTTATAAATACTTCTCCTAGGGAATTCAAAAGGTTTAAACCAAATTTGGTCAACATGATGCCAAGTTGTCTGTGATGCTAAATTGAGAATTAATTTTGGATACCACAAACTGTGTTGAAAAATCATGGCAAGGCAATTAACATGACACGTCGCATGTCACGTTGTACAAAGAGGAAGTGTGGCATAATTCCCCTGTACATCATGCCATGTGGCTCAAACATCACATTCATGTTCAAAGATGGGGTATACACATGCTGGTCATGTACACACACCAACAGTGATCAATTGTTATTGCGCAACTAACTGGCAACAGGAAGTGAGGCTTATAAACCAGACTTTCAGTACTCCAGTTTTAGGTTTCTGGCAGCCTTTTTTAAACTTTTGATTGTCTCAGAAGCTCCACCTGCTGATGATAAGTACTCACTGCAGCACACACTCAGGGATCTGCACATGCTCCATAGGGACGATTTGAGCCAACTCCTCCAGACTCTGCACATAGCGAACCTTATCCAGGAACTTCACACTGGCCAGAGAGTGGAGTTTGTTTGTTAACAAAGACATGGCTAAGGTAATGATACAAAGACAAATTATATTATTTAGTCAAAGAAATGCTCTCACCTAATGAAAGGGCGTGAGATGGCCAGAACAGTCCGAATAAACCAGGATGGGTGTGCAATAATCAGACATTTGAGATTCTTCCTTAACCTTGAAATAATGGAATATAACAAAATGTCCATCAGAGTGACGTTAAAACAAGCTGTACTAACCCTAGAGGCTTGGATATTGGCAAGAAGTCACTTTACATCAATACCTTCTGTCAATCATCTGGTAGCATCTCTTGAGCCAGCTGATGCCAGGCATCCTCCTGCGTGGAGTTGCTCCATTCAGGTATATGATCATATAGTCCTCAGCTACGAGTAACTCCAAACTGCTGATCACATACCTACATACGACAGACACATGGGAATATTCAAACCCACCCAAAACCACCAAACTAGCACCAAACTACTACCAGCACTTCCAAATGTGACTCTACAGACCTAACATAAAGCATCTTTTACCTGACTGAGCTTAAATTAGGCTAAATTAAATAAATTTTTTTTCCGGATGTGTTTGAGCACTGGCTTACAGGAAGAGATTCTCCATGATGTAATGGTAGTCGGCACAGCCGCTGTCCGGGAGGTAGCAGGCCGCAAACACAATGATGGCATTCAGACCTTCTCCATAATAACCTGCAGGAAGCAGAATATTTGGTTCTGTGTTTCACGCAACCTGATCACATGTGACATTAGTACAAATTTGTACAGTGTAGATGTAATGTGCTTGGAATACAGCATTTGTGCAGCAAGCAGCATTTGCCACCACACTGACCTGGATAAAGTGCTTACTGGGTATGAATGAACGAATGAATTTAATCTAAATTTAACCCTCATATCATTCCATACAGTGTTGGTCTTGGAGTACCTTAAACCTTATTTCCTGTCATGTTTATTTATGTCACCAGGGGGAACATTCTTTAATCTGATTCTTTAACATTAGACTTAGTGACGAAAAGGTTGTAAGATTAAAGGTGCGATTTTAAGGGTGTGGTATCATGACTACCCATCCACCCATGGGGAACAGTTCCCTTAGGATGAAGGTTGAACTGACCTCCGTGAGTGACCACGCGCAGGTATGGTCTGATGACCTGCATGTCTATACGGTGCTCCTGGTCTCCAATGATCACAGTCCTCCAGAGGCGAGAAGTCCCATCTCCCTCCTCAGCCCCCTGACCTGAGCCATCACCCGGACCCACTTTAGCTCGCGCCACAAGGGCATCATCTGTGGGAGAGGGGTCGCGGTTGAATGAAAATGCCATACTAGGTGTAGGAATTCAAGTTCGCAAAATACAAGAGCTTGAAAAGAAATTAAATAAGGATACTTGGTTGCAGTAACACTGTTTCATACAGACCTTCCCACTCCAACTCATTGCCACTGGTGATGAACTCTAAAGAGTCTGTTTCATCTGGTGTGTCCATGTCTTCTACATTAATGTCCAGATCGTCTGGAGTGTCCAGGATGTCGTCGGACAGGAGGGACCCTTCGCTCCGGTCCAAGGACAGATTTATGTCTGGGGCAATGAGTGTCCTTCGCTTACTCTGAGCTGCTGAGCCTCCGTGACCTCCGTGCAGAGAGCCAGGGGGAGCTGAGACATGAAGAGAGGGAACACACACATGAACACATTTTATTCATTCAGAAACCGTAAAGCCAAATGTCTTATACATGGACCAATCAGTGGGTCCTGACAGCTTTAGTTCTGTTAATACTAGCCTAGTTGCATTTGTGTACTATCCTACTTGCATACTAACCTCCTTCCATGCTAGTTTTTGTGTACTATCTACTTGCAATCTAAGCTGCTTTACAAATTTGCATGCTATCCTACTTGCATATTTGTATACATGCATACTAGGATACTTGCATATTAGCCTACTTGAATGCTTGTGTACTTGAATAGGTGATTATTAGCACACTAATCAACATTACATGCTTGCATATTAGCATACTAGTTTATTTGCATATGTCTATACTTGCATACTAATCTGCTTTACATATGTGCAACTAGCCGAGTTGCAACTGTGTATTAACCTATTTGCATACTAGCCACCGTGTGTACAATCTACTTGCATACTGAGCTACTTTACAAATTTGCATGCTGTCCTACTTTTATAAATGCATACCAGAATACTTGAATACTAGCCTACTTGAATGCTTGCATACCAGCATACTAAATTGCTTGCATAAATGCATAAAATCCGGAATACACCATTAGAAGATTTTTAAGCTACATACATGTGCGATTGTCAGTAAGGCCATCAAGGTCTCCATCCTCCGGCAGAGGCCTGGACAGGGACAATATGAAGGAACAGGGCAAGATGTTTAAAACAATGCACAGTACTTCTTTTCCGAGAATTACAAGCGCATGGCATCCATTTTAATGAAACAGCTACACTTTTTTTTACACTGTGCAAATTCACATTCACACAATAGTCTTGGCACAGTAGACATTTCCTAAAGAAGTTACTCCCTGTGGAAGGAAAACAAGTCATTAATGTATCACCCGTAGGCACATTGTGGCAGAGTGCTTGTGTATCGAGGAGTGGTGATGTGTTCAGGTTTGTCAGCTTGCACAATAGAAGAGCAGACAGCTTAAGGCTTGCTGGCAGTCTTAATTGCAGCTGCTGTCTCTGGTGACATGCGTTCTTACTCTCTCTCTCTGTAATTAGCGCTGTTTAACCACTGTAATATCACACTGTTTAATGATAAAGGACCAGGGTGGCTTGTAGTAGAGACCGAAAAAAGTCAGATCAGAGAGTTGCTCATGTGTTCTCTGCTAGGCATTCGTTCATAGACAGAACCTTACTAGACTCATATGCCTTAATAATATATGTAATGATTAGCACAGTAAGCATGTTAATATGGCTATACAAGGCATTGACATTATGTATGTATTATGTTATATTTATAGACTGGGCACTTTAATAGGAACACCTGCACACCTTCTCATTCATGCAATTATCCAATCAGCCAATCATGTGGCAGCAGCACATTGCATAAAATTATACAGATACAGGTCAAGAGCTTCATATGATGGTTGTTGGTGCCAGACAAACTGGTTTGAGTATTTCAGAAACTCCTGGGATTTTCTCACCCAACAGTCTCTAGAGATTACACAGAATGGTGCGGAAAACAAAAAATATCCAGGGAGCGGCAGTTCTTGTTGATGAGACAGGCAGTTCTTGTTGATGAGATCAGAGGGTAATGGCCAGACTGGTTTAAGCTGACAGAAAGGCTACATGGTGAGCAGAAAAGCATCTCCTGAGGCGGATGGGCTACAACAATAGCAGGTTCCCCTCCCTTCAGCCCAGAACAGGAATCAGAGGCTACAGTGGGAAAAGGTTCACCGAAACTGGACAGTTGAAGACTGGAAAAACAGTCACCTGGTCTTTTTTCCAGTCTGGTGTATACTATACTTTCAAACTTGCATACTGGTATACTAGCATAATTATGTGGTATAAGAGAGGTTTGAGATTTCAATTTCTGGACAGTGAGTTTAAATTTGGTCAGTAAAAATGTAAAAAGTGTGAAGGGAAAAGGGTTCCTTTTGAAATTATTATAATTATTTTCAAATCATATAGCATTGTGGTCTCTGGGACTCCAAACATGGAAGCATGGGGTTTAAACAAATGTCAGGTACAGAGTAGGCATAATGGCAAAACATCTCGGGGTAGTGATTGGAAATATAAAGGCTACCAGCATGCTTATTTACTTGTTAATGTAACCATGGATATTCTTATGAATTTAAAAAAAATCCTGGCTGGTCCACTATGTTAGGCCTCAAACAGTAGACATCCTGGTTTTCCTTCTTTAAGCTGTTTTCCTCCCATTTTTTTTTAAAGATTTTGAAAAGAGTCATAAACTAACACCTCTACTGACTGTAAAGTATTCTCTGAAGCTAAGCAAACTGTGATTTTGAAGCTTTACAAAATATTATAAACAAGTAATTTCTGAGGTTTTACAGTAAACTTAGAAATTGCTTGATTGATTGTATTAAGATTTAGACAGAATGCATATAGCTTACCGTGGAAAGTCTTCATCCTGCCACTCATCCTTCACCTCCAAGTTTTCCATGCGGAGAGTGGCTTCTGTCGTACCCATCCTCCTGTCCAGAGGTGCAGGCAGGTCACACTGCAACACATGCAAAACCAACTCCATCACCAATTCATCAGTGATTCACAAAAGCTTTTCTTCATATAACAAAATTTATCCATCATTGCTTAAATCTGGTTTAAGGCATTTACACCAATTACACCAAAATTACACCAATACTTTAGTTGCATTTATTTAGACATTGTCCCTAATAGCAATTATAATCAATTTATATTCATTATACAACAGAGTTGTTTGATTTTTGATTTTTGGTTAGTCAGAAGGTGTAATTTCTATAACAGCAGTTCTGACTGTAGTTCTGCTTGTCAAAAGGCAACTCACAAGTTTACATCAGTGCACTCATTATTACTTTATACTACTTTATTGTTGCTATAGTAACAACTCATTCACAGGAGCTTGTATGGCAGATGGATAAAAAAAATTACCCTGTGTTATTTAACAAAGAGAAATGTATATTGATATGGTGAAGCTTTCTGTAAGGAGAAGCTTATGTAACATTTTTGGAAGGTGTCTCCGGTGTTAGTGCTTTGTAACAATCAGGGAAATTCTTCAGGACAGAGGACTGCAATATTCCTGCTTTCTTAATAACATGACCAGCTGCATTTTATTTATTATTAACTACCAGAGAGAGGAAAAAAAAGAACCTGGTGATGCAACAACTGTTTATACCTGCTATAATGTAAATGATAACACAAACTAACTTGTTTTGTGGATTAAATATAACTATAAACTTTAAATGTAACTAGAAATGGACAAAAAGTACATTTTTAATTAATAAATTTAAAAATGTAATCATTGGTAATTTGCGGCAGTATAAAATGAATAAAACACTATATACTTACATATAAGATACAAAATAATCAAGATCAAGGTAGGAAGAGTAACTCCGATTCTCATTGTGCCACTTCACACCACCTTGTCAATGATTATTTTCCTATAACAGCACATGCTGAAGTGTTTAACTCCTCATATAACCAATTGGCACATTTATATGCACACTGTGTTTTTCCATATATGCAGATGAGCTCATATCTACAACTAGACAAGTCTACATACACACTGTGCTAGATCAGGTTCCCATACATGACTTAAGATGAATTAGACAGTAATTCATCACTAAAAGTCATCTGAAGTCTCACTCTATTGCTGTAAAGCTTCCTACAGCTTAGTGTTTTTCTCTTCTGTAATATGAATCTGTAATATCTCTGCTACAGTATTGTTGTCAGTTTGGCATGCATTATTGTATTCAGTTGTTTCATCACAATGTAGCATTTAATATTTGACATTCATAAATTATTTAAATGTCGCTCCCTATAAAACTGAATACAGATGGAAATTAGAGATAAGAATAATATCAGTGTGAGAGTGAGTCATGGTTGATGTGCTGGGCTGTGCGAGAAAAGGAATGATGAATAAAACCATTGCCTTGGGCATGTTAAATAAAATCGCTCAGCCAACATCATGATCACATTCACATTCTTGGATCATAACAAGAATAAGCAACAGATGACCTTGAAACAGGCAACAACGGAAACTGGGTATTTGCATCAATACTAATATGACTTTGATCTTTTTATCATTTTTAAAATTGCTTTATCCTAGTCAGGGCAGTGATGGATCTAGAACCTGTCCTGAGAACTCTAGGTGTGAGGCATTGGATGTTCTCCCCGTGTCTGTGTGAGTTTACTCTGGGTTCCTCTTACCACCCAAAAAACAAAAAACAAAAAAATGTTTAAAAATTAAAAAAAAAAAAGCATTAAGTGGATTGGCTACTCAAATTGCCCCTTGGTGTGAGTGTGTGTGTGTGTGTATGTGTGTGTGCATGGAGCACTGAAATGTACAGGCATCCTATCCAAAATTCCCATCTTGGGTCCAGAGTTCCTGGAATAGGCTCCGGATCCGCCGTGACCCTGACCAGGAGACCAGGAGAAAGCGCTTACTGAAGATGAATGAATAAATATATTATTTTATTTCACTTAATGAAAATGTTTGTAGTTTTACACGTGCAGCTTAAAACCTCCATGGTTGAATTAACGAATTTATCCTTATGGTGAATTACTTCTTCATAGGGTTTATTTCTGTCTGGACTTCCATAAGTGTAAACACTACACTGGGAATGTTCTGATGTGTGTGAAGAAGAAGATTGAGATGTAATGTGCTGTTCATCGTCAAGTCCACAGGATGTTAATCAACAGGAAGATATTAGTAAGTGTGGAGCGGCATCATGTCAGCAATATGTTCAGCAGCTGTGCTCGTTAGTGATGGCCCACACATGAACGTGTGCACTTGTGCAGCAGTGCGGGGGTTAAAGTTACTCCTCCTCCTGTCACATTGTCTCTCACACACATGCTATTAATAGGCCATGAGTTCATGTTATAGTTCTAATGTTGTTCTTGAGAGCCAAATAGAACTGAGCTCTCTAGTGGAGAATCCATTGAGAAAATGAAACTGATTAGTTGTATTAATTGTGAATGTGAGGTAATCAAAGACAAAGTGGCACAAAGGACACACACACACCCATATAAACACAAGCTGCCCAATTTGCAGACGAACACTTACACCACATACACACATACCTGCACGAAGGATACTCACACCAGAAATACGCCTCTCTCTGTGTGTTCTCTGTTCTCCTGCTGTTCCGTGTGTGTGCGTTTGTCTGTGTGTGAGTTCCCTCGCTCAGGCCTGGACTTGGTTTTTTGCCATGCTTAAATCCATAACGCTTCACTTGTGTAGGATGAGGAAGTCACATGTGCTATCTCTCTTCCTTTTTCCTTCTCTCTCTTTCCTGTGCTGGACAGACAGACTGGCACGGCTAGATTTCAGGTGGGTGTGTATCTGGGTGAGAAGATGAGTGCTGTGTCTATCCTGTCTGCTTCCTGATGCTCTCCTCTGTTCAGCAACCACACACTGCTGTCTTCATCCAGAAGAGGTGAATCCAGATGTTCTTTGCCTCCTGTGCCTCCTGCAGCATGGCTCTGTGTCCAACCGCTTCATCTCCACAAGGGATTGTGGTTAACTTGTCAGGCTACAGATACGATCCCTCTGCACTGGCAACCACCAAGCGCTGATGTGATGATTACGTAATCTCACCTGGGCCCTCTGCTTTCTCTCCTCCCTCTCTGGTTTTCTCTCTCACTACATAGCAAGGAAAAAAAAATCTCACCTTGTAATAGCACAGGGTTTATTTTCCCAGGCTAGGAGAACAGCACCCTGCCTCTTTTTTTGCTCCCAAAGATGGACGGCTCATTTTCACTGTTCCCTAGCAACAGCATCACTCTCTCTCTCTCTTTTACTTCTTAACAGCAAACTCCTCCCTCTTCTACGCGCCTCTTCCTTACTGTGCTCATGCTCTCCAGCTCCTCCCTCACACCCTCCTCTCTACCCCTCTCTCTAACTCCAGCTGTCTTATCTGTGTTGTCTTTGTGCCTCTAGAGCCCCGTGATTGGATGAGCCACATTCGCTCCTGCTCAGCTACTGGCTGAGACACTCTGCCTGGTGCGTCCAAACTCAGCTCAGTGATGTCATCAATTGTGTTCCCATGGTGCATTTATCTTGTAGTTTGCACCCTCACTGCAGTATATGAGTAATAGTGTATTAATTCTTACACAGAGCGAATAAAACAATGATTTCTGGGCCAGAAATAAGTAGTACAAAGACATTGTGTTTTTATCTTTAACAGGACTTGTACTTAAATGCCTAAATATGTTCACATTCTTTTTTCCATTTCTTTTTGGGATAAAAAATTAAGTATGCATAAAAAAATGAAATAATAAATAAAAAAAATAAAAATAAATAAATAAAACTGTTTCTTCTTCTTCTTCTTCTTCTTCTTCTTCTTCTTATTATTATTATTATTGGGTTGGAATTAGAATTAATTATAACCATTATTATAACTTTTACTTAAAACTCCTGTTAATAATCGTTATTATTATGATCCAGTGGGAACTGCATCACATATGCACTCGAGAAGGCACTTCATCACATTTTTGCTTATGTAGTGGAACCCTAGAGGGCATTTCTACATGTTTCCATTTGAATGACAGCCATTAGGGCACTTCATTGTGTTTCTCATGATATGGGCTCCCTAGAGGGCACTTTATCACATTTTATCTACCATGGGGGCTCCCTAGCGGGCACTTCATCACATTTTATCTACCATGGGGCTCCCTAGAGGGCACTTTATCACATTTTATCTACCATGGGGGCTCCCTAGCGGGCAGTTCATCACATTTTATCTACCATGGGGCTCCCTAGTGGGCAATTCATCACATTTATCTATCATGGGGGCTCCCTAGAGGGCACTTTATCACATTTTATCCACTATGAGTGCTCCCTAGCGGGCACTTCATCACATTTTATCCACCATGAGGGCTCCCTAGAGGGCACTTTATTACATTATATCTATGACAGGGGCTCCCTAGAGGGCACTTCATCACATTTTATCTACCATGGGGGCTCCCTAGAGGGCACTTTATTACATTATATCTATGACAGGGGCTCCCTAGAGGGCATTTATCACATTTTATCTATCATCAGGGCTCCAATATTAACATTTAGTAACATGCTGTAATGTGGAGTTATGTTTAATTATGTCTGGAATAAGGCAGATGTATTTAATTAACCTTTAAACAGACATCAACCACTTCACTGAAGGCATGTCTTTAAAAAAAAAATGAATGGAAGCAGTAGGAAAGCATATGTTCAGCTTTTTTCAGTTTGTGTAGATGAAATGCAGTGCCTGAGGACAGATACTGTAGGAACTAAAAGCTCTCAGTATGGAGTCCATTAGTGGAAGTCAGTCAGACGGTTACTGTAATCAGTCTGTGATTCTAAAAATATCTTTTTTTATTCAGTGCTTTTGTTAAGGTATGGAAATTCTCGTAGGGCTTATTTTTCTGGCTTTTGATTTTTTTGGGATTTACATAGTTTGAACCATGTAAACAGTGACACTTTATATTATTTAGATGACTATTTTGCTGTATAAGTGTCAACCGAAATGAAGACATGAGAACTCTCATTTGACACTGCATACGTGAATGAGACATTTTCCAGATTTTAAATGATTTCCCCAATCAGTGCCTTCTGCTACTTATTTTAAATGAAACAATGTACAAATACAGCTATGACGGAATCATTTGCGCTCTACAGAAGCTAATAAAGTGCTTTGCTTGTGAAGACCACCAGATGGAGATGGAGATCAGCTGAGGAACCAGAAGAAAGAAGAAAAAGCACATTTTAAAATTCTTTGTCATTTCTGAGAGCTAAACATAACATTAAAACATGACACTGAGGCATTGAGACTCTCCTTCTCTAGAGTGACCATTTTGGGAGGTATAGACAGGTTTAACAACTGTATCTAGGCTGTTTATCCTGACCTGAGAAATGCACGGCCCTATATGAACAAGAAAAGCCTGGGAGGACTATGAAAAAAAATGTGCATAATAATAATAAGGCCCAGTACATACATGGTTTATATTTATGTATCTAAATTTAGCATTGAACACATTAGTCAACAAATTAATATAAAATGTATGTTTACTGCATGTTTAAATCAAAAAAAGAAAGAAAACCAATGCAAATGAAATACAAACAGAGAATTAAAGTACAGTCTATGGAATATGACGTGCATGATGTGCAAAATCACTACATAGTACAATGTATATATGCATATAATTTGAGTTTAAACTTCAGGACATTTAATAATATGCTAATATAGAACTT
Source organism: Pangasius sanitwongsei (assembly GCA_037576675.1). Taxonomy (NCBI): domain Eukaryota; kingdom Metazoa; phylum Chordata; class Actinopteri; order Siluriformes; family Pangasiidae; genus Pangasius; species Pangasius sanitwongsei. The sequence goes on from CM075023.1 coordinate 15,310,385, forward strand.
ATCACTTTGGGCTGTATGCACAAACATTATATTTTATTATAAAACCTGACTCTATAGAGTTTATGCAAAGGAGAAAATATTATACATATTTGCACATTACAGTGTTTATGCATTTCCTGCTGTTTTTGTTATTGTTATTTATAATAATATTAATGTAAGATACCTGATAAGATAATAGGTGAGACCTTGTCTCAAGGTGAGCATGGCCCAGCTGTCTGTGAGCTGCTTGTAATAAGCTAAGCCCCTGAGCCGTTTTACCCCTGACACTGACACCCAGGTCCTCTCACACCTCGGGTTCCCCGCAACCAGTGGTTACTGCATCTTATTTCACTCCATCCATCTCTAAGACTCACTTTGAGAGCTGCAGCACCAATTTTGAGCCACAAAGTTTTTGGACTGTAATCATAACTGACCTTTCCAGATAGCCAATAACGTGGCCCCCAAACTCCTGAACCCTGGATCATGTCTTTCTTAATGCAGCAGATGCTGGGGGATAAGTTAAAGAACATGATGGGAGGAGGAGGAGGAGGAGGTGAGGACTCAGAGACCACAGCAGGAGACGGGAAAGAGACCGCCGCGTCTAAGGGAATGACCCGAGAGGAGTTCGAGGAATACCAGAAACAACTGGTGGAGGAGAAGTGAGTACATTTGCATTTATTCCTTTAGCAGACTCTTTTTGGGCTGATTTCAGAATTGGGGTGCAGTTTGTGTCCCACTCATATTACATATACATATATGTATGCAAAGTAAAGGTAAAAGACGTTTTAAACAAGTGTCCTTCAAGACAACCTAAGTGCATGTTTCAGATAAATGACTTAAAACAGACATAATGATTTCTGCATTAATGTGTGATTCACGCTTGTAACAGCTTTTTACGCAAGTCATCTATTATAGTTCATGAAAAATTGTGCTTAATAGCTGTTTCACCTAAACCGGTTCATCTCTATTAAATATTTGGAATATTCCACAAGTCACATGTTCAACAGGAAGTTGCACCATTTGAATTTCCTGACAATCATGGGAAGAAGAAAACTACACTATCTCATTTTATATATATATATACACATACACACACACACACACACACACACACACACACACATATATATATATATATATATCTCCATACATAGGGGAAATTAATCATATAATCATATAATTAAGTATATCTTCATTTACAAAACATCCTCTACGTGATTGCCATTTCTTTCTAAACACACACAGAGTCATCTCTCATTACTTTGGCGCCCAGTTTGGCAACAGTGTCGTGTGTGATGTGCTTGCCATGTTTCCTTTTAAAGTACGTTGCAGTTTTGCGACAGCTTCCATCTATCTGAAAAAAGAATAATATAAACTAAGTATGAAAAAATTTGGAAGACCTTTTGCAAAAAAGTGTTAATTTTCCCCTATGTATGGATACTTTTGGGACACCCTTATATTCTTTTTTATATATTGATATTTTTTATATATTGATATCATTTCTGTCATTAGCGTCATTAGCGTGGATGCTAGTTCACCATATTTTGTGATAATTGTATGCTGAAGAAACCTCAACTGTTACTTACAGTCAGGTCCGGAAGTATTTGGACAATGACAGATTTCTTTTGTGATTTTGCCTTTATACACCACCACAATGGATTTGAAATAAAACAATCAAGATGTTTGGCCACAACTAAGGTTTTTGCTGTCTCTCTTATAGATTTATGTTATTTTTTCAGCCTAATGATGGCCTCCTTCACTTGCATTGAGATCTCCTTGGACTTCATATTGGTAGCTCCAGTTGAAC
>CM075023.1:15312270-15332270 GCA_037576675.1 Pangasius sanitwongsei
ATCACATCTTGATTGTTTTATTTCAAATCCATTGTGGTGGTGTATAAAGGCAAAATCACAAAAACTCTGCCATTGTCCAAATACTTCCGGACCTAACTGTATTTCAGAACAAAATGCAGCCTGTCATAAATGGCTGAGATGGGTTATCACATTTAAATACATGGTTTTTTAGATTAAATGTTGAAAAAATATTTTTAAAACAAATGCAATGGATAAATGGCACAGCATCTGTGGAATCATCCTTTAATATAATGTGACTTACAAGTGATGTAAGCCCTGAGCTGAGACGTAAGGTGTTGTTCAAGGGTTCATTAGTGGCTCTCTGGAAGTCTTGGGATTTAAACTCACAACCTTTGCTCACAAGCACAGAACCTCAACCACTGAGTAGAGTAGAAGTCAGAGTCTGTATATGCCTGGAATTCTTAAAAGTGCTTGATTTGTAAAGATTTTCAACAGCATTCGGTAGAAAACAAAGTCATCATAGAATTTCAACTAGTTTGATTTTCCTTATGATGTTTTTACTGAACTTGTGCTGAGGTTTCAAGGTTTTTTTCCTTCTAATGTTAGCATTTAGCCTCTCTAAACATATTTCAGCACCAAAGCAAATTCTGCAAATGTCAGCAAATTCTGAGACAATGTCTAGACATTTGCTGTATAGTTTGTGCCAAATATCCTGGCATTACAACATTTAAAAAATGTTAAAATAATGCAAAGCTAGCATAACATTCTTAACAAGTTACAACAGTTAAGTTATGTGAGCTGTACTGATCTTAAATGCTAATCTCTGTTATAGTGGAAACGTCTAATGATTTATCTTGAATACACTAATATAATATATTTTAGAAAAGCTGAACAAACACTGCATGACCCTAAACCCAAGCTTACTCTCTAATTTATTATTTACTTATTAAAGATCTAGGAAAGGAATGTGGTAATGTGGTTACATGAGTATATATATATATATATATATATATATATATATATATATATATATATATATATATATATATTGTTTTCAGAAATAGTTACAGACATTTTTTTCACAGGTTTTCCCCAAAAAGTATAATTCTTAAAGAAAAACAGCTCCAGCACCATGGCAACCAGTTAGGAAATGTTAATTTTCAAATCAGTTTTTATTGCCATATGATTAAGCTCAAAATCACTATAATATATATAATATCAAATAAACTATTAGCATCAGTGGAAGAAACAGAGCAAGCTTATCATCATGGCTTATGGTGTTAAATCAGATTCACCAGAACTTGAATTCCTAATGTTTGAAAGAAGCTATAAAATGTTTGGTCTAATTAAGGCAGTAGAAACTTTTCAACTTCAGTAAAGTACAGATACTTGAAATAGTTACTTAAATAATTGTACTTTGTTATAGTTTCTTTAGCAGCACAACGACATCTTGGAAAAGGGCCTACACACGTCGCCATGGTGTTACTTTAAGTTGTCTGTTTATATAACACCTGAGAGCATTACCCCAAGAACTGGGTCACTGAGGTAAGAGCCCTAATCTGGCCCTTTGCCAATGAAAGTGATACTGACATTGGTCCTTTATGTCCAGCATGCTTGGAATTATAGCAATTAATATAATATCATTAAACAAAAAACAAAGACATGTTAGTAAAGTCCATTTTGTTTTGAGGTGCCGGGGGTTATGCTATACATCCTGATCTGGACTAGGAGACAGTGTGCAGTGTTGTTAAAACAACCTTGCGGTGACCAAAGGTGCCAAGAGTTAAAGCTCTGTTCTTTTTTTATTCCTGAGCTTCCTGTTTCTTATTCCAACCTTAAATCCATGTAACCTTCTTACACACCAGGATGCGATGAAAGTGAGTGGGTTATTGCTTAGAATAATAGTAATTGAGAAGCACCTGGGTTTGAAAATGGCCGGTTGTTACTATAGTGACAATAGCATGAGAACTGTTTAAAAGTATCCTAGGTTCTTTAAAGCATTACGAACTCAGGTTCAGGTTCTGGTGAATCGGATTTAATGGCAAAATCCACAAGCATGCTTTTGCACCACTTCTTCTGCTGATGCTAATAAGTTGTTTCATGTTAATACAGAAATTCAGAATTATTGGCACCCTTGATCAAATGATTTATGGTAAATTTGTGATGAAAAGGACGAAATGCGCATTTGTATCATATCTAAATATTATTAAAATATCACTTTGTACAATTAATTATTAATCCACCCTGTGACCTTAATAGTGGAGAATGATCTGTATTCAGACTTGGTGTAACTTGATATTGGGTATGGTTATCAGAGAAGGCGTTTATCAATAGGCTACCCTCTCAGAAATAAAGGTACCAAACTGTATTTTTCCTTGTCACTGGGGCGGTATTATGAATGGGCCATCTTTTGTACCTAGCTTTATGCAATACAATTTGGTACATTTAGGTAAAAACAACCACTTGCCTTTAAACCAGAAAAAAATCAAGAAATAAACATAAAGCGGGAAAAGATTTCATTATGAACACTTCAACACAGTCCAAAATTTTTTATTTGTTGAATACAAAATGAATAGAAATGAATCTAACAGCACACCTTTCTGTGATTTGTCACAGATGGATTCTTTTACTCTCCAGCTTTTAGTATTAAAGTTTCTTGAATGCATACAAAAGCTTGATCTGTGTGTGTCCCACTGACAGGATGGAGCGGGATAAAGAATTTGCTACAAGGAAAGCAGAAAGGGCCAATTTGAGAGTACTGCTAAGAGACAAATACAGGCTTCCACAGGTACGCCAACACACTTCCTCGCACCAGATCGCTGCCATCATTACGGATTGCGCATTTTTCATTCTACTTTTATATCACTGTCACATTAATCGTAACGAGTGACGATAACTTCTCTGTTCGCTTGCCGTTATTCGACAGAGTGCACAAGATGACGCCACAGTCCAGATAGCGGGCGACGACTTAGATGTGCCTGAAGAATTGGCCAAGATGGTGGAGGAGGATGAAGAGCAAGAGGAAAGCAATGATTCCTTCATGGGCAGACTGCAAAATATGGAAATAGACTTTGATACGATCAAAGCCAAAGCTCAGAGCACGATAACAGAAGTCAAGCAAGCAGCAGAAGAAAAGTGTGTCCTGATGTGAAATCACATTTACTGTGAGCTTTTTAACTGGCACGTCATGAAAACTGAGTAGCAAATACACTTTAAATACACTTATTTTATTGATTTTATTATCTATTCAATAAGTTTACTATGTCTGAATGAAAACTGTGGAAAAGAAAAAACAGCCAGTCTTTCAGTCACATACTGTATGATCACCCATTGCCTTAAATGGCGTTGTTTGGGACTTCCTGAAATAGTATAATAAACTCAATACAATAATCCCACTATAATTTTAGGATATTTTATGTCATTTTCTTCATTTTTACAACATGTGCATTACGCACTGATATTGTGTAGGTTTTGTTCAGCTTGCAAACTAGCTATCATTTTAAGCCATCATATTAAGCTATACTTTCTCCAGTTAGCAAATCTCCAGCTAAGTTATTATAGTATATAATACTAAATACATCTTGGTACTATAAGATAATACTATAAAACTATATCTTAAATAAATCTGAAGGAAAGATACTATTGTATTTGACTGATAAATTGAGCTAGCAAGCTAACACATGTTCCAAGCTATCCTCATACTATATATTCACAAACGATTTTGCGTAGATTCTTCTGCATATTTTCTCTAAACAGTGGATGAATATTAAGTCAGTGTCATGTCACTTTCTTAGTTAGCCTTGTGATATTTCATCACTGTGACCAAATACATGACTTTGTGATCAGTTCTATCTTTCTTAATTAACATTATTAAAATGTGACATGCTCATTAAAATGCCATTTATAATATAAAATTAAAAATCGAATAGGTGCCCAGTTTGTTTGATGACGTGCATCATTTCATATTTTTGCAATGCTTTGTAATGTATTGCTTTTTATATTCACACTCTGCTTTATAGCATATATATTCATCCCCTGTGAATCTGTGTGAAAGAAAACAAATAAAACATTTGCTTCTTTAAAATATATGGAAAACGCTGTATAATTATATCAGGAGGTGTCTAGTTTGTATGACATATATTATACATTTTATTCCTCTTATACCACCATTTGTCAATGATTACAAGTTAGTATTCATTAAGGAACCATGTGTACTTTTTATCCATTTATAGCTACATTTAAATTTGTGGAACATCTGTGAGACAAGTTAGTTCCAGTTATCACTTACTCTAAACTATAAAGAGTCGTTAAAGAGTTGTTTGTTTTCTCTGTATATATATTTTTAGGTTTTAGATATAGTTTATAGATAGAGTTGGTTATAGTTTATAGCTGTAGTTCTGTATTATAGTTCAATTTCCTTTACAATTTTCAAGCCACTATTACTTACACCCACAATATTCTGTATAATTCTGTATAACACACTGCCATAAAATCCTTAGCTTTCTGCTAAGCTAAATTACTGAATTATTGATCCTAAACAACAGATAGGTTTAAATAAATATTAAATATAGTATTTATATTATAAGCATGATACTGGCATTATTATTATTATGTCTAGAGTAAATTTTTCTCTATATAATCATTATAGGAACTAGGCTACGTGACCCAGGCTTTCATACTTATGCATACTTCTTTACACTTCTTTACCTCTCTCTCTCTCTCTCTTTCCCCATCCCCCATCCTCCTCTGGTAAGCTGACACAGCTCCTTTATGCGTTAGCTGCTTTGTCGCTAATAGGATCAGAGGGGCTTAAATTGTCTTCTGATAAAACTAAGAGGCTTGATAACTGTGCTGCACCCTCTTAACCAATTTGCACTCAATTAGGATAATTAGGAAACAAGCATAGAAGGGCAGCCTTAATATATTAATGTGATAAAATGATTATTATCCTCTCCTGTGTTGATATCTCCGCAGCAGCTCTAGAAAAATGAGTTTGACAGCCAGGCCTGGGCATGATACAGGAAATGCCTTGGTTAATTTTTACATTTGTGATGCTGTGATGTGTTGCAGTTCAAAATACTTGATGCTTTTTTGATAATGGAGTTATAACAAAGTTGGGAATTATAGAACTGCTGTACATAACACCTATATCCCTGGTCATTCATGCAATTATACAATCAGCCAATGATGTAGCAGTAGTCAATGCATAAAATCATGCAGATACAGCTTCAGATAATGATCACATCAAATATCAGAATGGGGGAAAATGTGATCTTAGTGATGTTGACCATAGAATGATTAGTTGGTTGCAAACAGACTGGTCTGATTATTTCACAAACTGCTGGTCTTCTGGGATTTTCACGCACAACAGTCTCCAGAGTTTACACAGAATGGTGCGAAAAACAAAAAACATCCAGTGAGCAGCAGTTCTGCTTTCTTGTTGATGAGAAAGCCCAGAGGAGAATGACCAGACTGGTTTGAGCTGACAGGAAGGCTATGGTAACTCAAATAACCACTCTTTACAACCGTGGTGAGCAGAAAAGCACCTCAGAATGTTCAATAATGTTCTACTGAAAAGACCAGGTGTCGTTACAACAACAATTTGCCAACAATTAAAATCTTTTATTAAATAAATATTTATATTTAAAATGTAATGTTGTGGAACATCCACAAAAAAGGTAGTTTCTGTAAACACTTTTAGTAGTTATAAACAATTGTTCGATCACCAGGATATCTTTTTTCTCTTCTTTGAAGTTAATAAGACAAAACAAAGCAAACTTGTTGTGTTACTTAGAAACTGAAAAGCCTCAAGACTTACTGATTGTTACAAAGTGCTAACACTGGAGACTCCTTATAAATCTTAAAAAAAAAAAAAAAGTCTCCTCAGAGAAAACCTTTCTTTGCTAAATAACAACACATTTTTTTTAAAAATCAGTTTATTAATAGCCTAAGACTATGCAGATCATCCGCCATTACTGTTAGTGTTACTGGTTTGGCACTTGCCTCCACAACATCTCTATATAATGTGGTTCCTTCGTGACCGAGGTTACCTTATTACCTCATTGTGTCCATAGCCCTGGACGTGGACTAGCTGTGGTATCACTTTACTAAGACAATTAGAAATCAAGCCTCCTTTTCTAATGTCTATACCAAAGCCTGAGTTCTCAAGCTAGAGGAAAGAAGTGCTGAGTTTAGACTGAAAAAAAAAGATGAATGAAGTTAGACTACTGGTGGATCATTGGTACATTAGTGAAATTGCTTCTGGTGAATTATTATCAATAAATTATTGTTGTCAGTGATAGATTATTAGCTTTACTACTATGAGATGATGAAATTTGCACAGTAAATAGATTCCTGGATAAAAAGTAGCGATAAAATTACATCACGCTTTCAGTCCCTCCTTCTCAGTGACCTACTAATCACCAGCTCCTCCCTTGTCCTGCCTCATCAGGACTCAGTTACCCTGTGGCACATTTTCTGCAAAGTCTCTCATTTATTTACCAAGTTTTAAACCACATCAGTACTTTTTCAACGTCTTTAGATTTTGCCCATTTTTTTGTATTGTATTAAAGATCCCACTTTTTGCGACTTACATGTGAACAAATCCAGTATGAATCGAGTGTGATTTCAGTCCATTGAATACTGTTGTGTGAGTGTCTCTAACTAGGCCATGGTGTGTTGAGGCCAGCGATGGGGAATTTTCCCTCAGCCAGATGGTCTGCTAGCTTTGTGCGCTAAAGCTCCTCTGTGGGAGCACTATCCGAGTCAGTCACCGCCGACAAATCTTTTCAGGTCTTTTCTTCCCATCTGCAAGCTTGTAGCTGGCTCGGTCCAAATGCGCACACACACACACCTACTTTTTACACTTCTTTTAACATCAGGGTCAGAATAATGGACACATGGTCAATTACTTGACTTTGACATGACTTTGTTTAGGCTAGCACAAAACTAACACTGTGCTCAACATTAACACATTCTATGCCAGATTAACAGGTTGAGGTAGCGTTTAACACATATTACTAGACAGCGATTACTAGGATCACACCACTGGCTTATTCCTTTTAGAACATTTTATCACTAGTATTTCAATCTTTTCATGGTATAGCACCTTCCAGTAAACTGTGTTCCAAATCGTGTTTTAAGATCAGAGCCTTCTCCCACTGTTTTTTTTTTTTTTTTTTTTTTTTTTTTTTAATGCACCAAACATCTGGAACACATTACCATTAAACATTCATCAGGCTCCATCTATCACTGATTTAAAAAAAAAAACATATAAAACATTTTTGTTCATTATATTATTTGCCTAACTTTTAGTGGTGTGTTAACTTTACATTATGTTTTGATTATTGTAATTTTATTGTATTTTTACACATTTAGTTGTTATTATTCACCTTTTCTGACAGTGCTATTATTCATTGCATTTGTATCATTATTATTATTTATTATTTTATTATTTTTATAGAGAATATTTTTATTTTACAGGTCTCTTTTCCTCCTTTTCAAGCCATTATTACTTAAACCCATGATATTCTGTATAGATCTGTATAACACATCCTTATATAAAAAATCCTTAGCTTTCTACTAAGCTAAATTACTGAATTATTGATCATAAACAGATATTTTATTATTATTATTATTATTATTATTATTATTATTATTATTATTTCATTGTTAGCTACATTTGGTTTCTTTTTTTTTTTTTCACGTCACACTGTAATGGACTTTGTAATGGACTAGTAGTAGAAATAGTAATAGTGGTAGTAGTAATTACCTTTTTTTTCTAATGACATTTCCAGGTGAAAATAAATGCTGAACAGCAGAGTGCTATTGAGTAAATATTAATAAAATACACTGATGAACCTATTATTGGAAAATCGATATTTGAGTATACAGTGGAAAAGCTGTGAGGTTACATCACATTATTATTTATCTGCAAGTGACTTGTACTTTTAGAAAGTATCTTTCATAATCATGATTTAATTATGTACCTACTGTAATTAATAATCCAAGCAAATAAAAAAAAGGTGAAAATATTACAAGGCAGCAAGAGTCGATTATTTATTGCTTAACCTGAACAATAGTACTAGAAGTTTTACTAGATGCATTATGAACAAATCTACTCCGTAGTTGTTTTAGAGTCATAATGAGCAGCACAGAGAGTATTTTTTAGGTATTATTTTATCTGATAATAGAGTTGAGGACAAGCAATAAAGAGCATCAAAAATTATTTCTGAATGTCTGCGTTGAATTTGTTGCTGATTTACTGCATGCACAGCTTTTTCTTTTTCTTTTTTTTTTCTACATCATGTTCTTGATATCCTAAAAGGGAGCCTGCGAAGCTTCTTAAACTTATCTTTAGATGTCATTAAGGTCAGGAGGGAAATCTTGGCAGTAGTGCCGGATTGTTAGGACAGCGTTGATCCCTGAGACAGTTTGCCAACTCAAGCCTTAGTGGGCTAATTAAGAGATTCATAGAAGAAACACAAAATAGCAAGAAATCCAACGTGGTCTAACATCTGCAAATTTCCAACAATACACATTGGGAAAACACTGTAAAAAAATAATCCTGTAGATATTACAATCAAATCACTTGCCAGTATGATATTGTAACAATTACAGGCTATAACTGCACCTACTGCAAAATGCACAATCTTCAAGAAAGGTTCAAGAAAAGTACACAATATTCTATAAAAGTCAATTCAGTTACTATTCTAAATACATTGTATCTTAATGTAATAATCTTTACAGCAATTTTACAGTAACATGCTGACAATTTGAGGAACAGCAATTGTTTAGTGTGACGTTATGAAGATTAAAATTAGGGTTAGGAGTTAGAGAATCTACCTTGTCTTATGACTTCATTTTTATTAAATTAAAGTAAATAAATCCAACCCCATCATCACTGTTTGTTCAAATTTTTATGAAGTTCACTAGATCAGATTCGAGAAATCTAATCAGTGAGTATGTTAATGAACAAGCAGGTTAACTGAGTTAAAAAACAAACAAAAAAAAGTTAAACCGTGTGTGCTAACTGTATAGATCTCACGTTTTACTTTCATCGTGGCAAAGTGGCATTTCAAGTAATTATACTTAAAGTGACACCTTTGAATCAGGCGACTTTTCATTTCAAAACTATAGTCAGTGAGAATATAACAGTCCACAAACTCTGTGACGGGAGTCATTTTCTGAGGAAATTTAGTACAGAAAAACTTTATTTGAGAATTCAAGTATAAGTTCCCTGTTTTGTGGTTTTGAGGTGCTGTTATTAAAAAACACAAAGCAAACTTTAATTACAGACGAGTGAATGGAGGTTTATGTTGCTCACTTTCTATGGAGTGATGTTATGGAACACTGAACAGCATTTAAAAAAAAACCTCAACATCTTAATACATGTGTGTTTTCTTTGTTATAAGAGGGATTAGAGGACATTTTCAGGAGGACGCCATTATCATTTAAACAAAAGATTTTTGAAAGAAAGTTTTGTCAGAGCTTCATTAGCGCCGGCCTCCCTCTGTGTCCAGAGCACTGCTGCCGTTTAGAGCAATTACTCCAGCAGTGAACAACTGTCAATCATTCTTAAAGTGGAAGGATTCCAATTAATAAACCTCTTAAGTCTTTTCCTCTTGCCTCTCTTCTTTCTCGTGTGCTGGAGCCAGAGCGCTTACTGCCGAGACGCCTAGGCCATAAAGATCAGGACCTTTTGGCACTCGGTGGATGGGACATTTTTTTTTTGCTCTTTGGAGTGTGTTCGGTTGCTATTGTGTCTGCAGCGAGTTAACGCTCGTTAACAGTCTGTAAGAGCTGAATAAGGTGCTAGGCGAGCAAAAGAGTTCTGCTTGCTCTCTTCACTGTCATTCGTAAGGCGACAGCTCAGAGGAAGAGACAGAGATGTGGAACGACTAAGAAGGAACAGGTATGTTTGACAAATTTCCAAAGAACGTAAAATTTGCTAATATCAAGCTAGTGGCTTATACTAAGAAAAGACAAAAAATACATTGCAATCTGAATGTTAATTTAAATTTTATTTCAAAAACTGTACTGCTTTCTAAATTTTTAACAAACATTTTATAAATGTAACTTCCTTGGCTCTGAAAATAGTAACCACCTGTTGAGAACATACATTTTCAAAGAGAAAGTCTGAAGAGAAAGAAAGAAAGTTCATTATTATTTTCGTATTCTGTGGAAATAATAAAGGTATAGTAGTAATGGTGCAGTAATTATACAATAGTAATAATAAAACACAACTAAAAACCATCAAACATGCAAGTAATTAGGTTTTTCAGTAATTCAGATTGTTTATGAGAAACAAAATGAATATGCCGTAAAACTTTGTTATGTCTATGCTTGATATCATGTATCAAATATACTGCAGGACAGACATGTTAAAGAGATGTATACAGCTATATGCTGTGAAAAAAGGAAAATTATTTAGATTTGAAAAACTGGCACCCACTGTCCTAAAAACTGTGTCCCACTGTGCTCATATACCATGTGCCCAAAAAGTAACACATGAACCAGACACTGTAAATAAAGAAAGTAAAATCTGGTTGTATAGAAACATAGAAACTGATGAAGCATATAAATGGTGGAAGGTCAAAGCTGTCTTTTTTTCTTTAAACTCAGGTTCCGGGAAATACAGCAATGGTTAAAACTCAAGAGACAGAGAATATATCTCGCCACTGTTTATGAGATCAGTTATGTCTCAGGATATACCATCTTGTTGGCTGAATCAACAAGATTCAACCTGAAGTCAGACGAAGAGCTGAAATTGTTCAAAAGGTTTATGTATATGTGCAAAAATGATCGCTTGTTGGACTTTTAATTTAATTGTTACCGTGTACGGCTCATTTGCACCATTTATTAACAATGAAAAGTCACCAAACAAACACTTGTGGTACTTTATTTCCCTCGCCTTTCTTTCTCCATCACTTCCTAATTCACCATAATTAACATTATAACCTCACTGATCTTTTTCTCTTCCAACAGGAAACCACAGAAGCAACTCTCAGAAGATGGTTCCTTTTTCTATCTAGCCTGATAACTACATCCATCATTTTTTTCAAAATTCAACAACTTTCCCTGGACATACACTCCTGCCCTCGAATGCATTTGTCTCTGGATTCCATAAACATGGCGGACGATGGATACCTCTCGTCAGACAACTACCACGACCTGGGTAAAGGAGGCGGATCAGCGATGGGCGGGCGCTTGCACAGCATCGACGTCATTCTGGGCTTCAGTAAGGAACAGGACCCTTTGCTCAACCCTGTGGGACCTGCCGGGGGCCATAAATGTGATGGAGATGTCCTGTTGGAACAGGGGAAACAGGTGACCTCTGACCCTTACGCTCACCTGCCCAGCATGTCTGACAACTCCCATCAAGCTGCCTATCATGGTGAGGAAATAGTGTTTAATCATGAACATCTCAAATTTTATTAATACAATAAATACATTAAGCTATGGATCAAAAAATGGTTAATGTCCATAGTAGAGCTTCATGTCAATTTGTGTACTATTTATTAAATAGATTTTAGTTTCACTGGGAGATTTGACACCTTTCTTATTAAGAAAAAGAAAGTTCCTATAAAACATTTATAATAAATGCCAAATATATGCAAAAACATATATAATAAAAGCATCTAACACTATTAATTATAGTGTAGATGAAATTAGCAACAAAAAAAAAAAAACTCGTAAATGGTTTTGTTTTTAAAAATAATATCAATTGCCTGATAATGTAAGTTGCAGTATTTGCATCATAAAATGCAGCTGTCAAAAATACAGCCTTTAAGAATGCCTTTGACAAAAGAAGAATGTATTGAGATCATTCTCATGGTTGGTTCAGAAAGCTGTCGCAAGGTTGAGATGGATTTTAACAGGAATCATGGTAAGCACATCACACATGACACTGTTGCCAAACTTATTAACAAATTCAAAAAGACTGGGGGTGTTGCATAAAGCAGAGAAGTGGACGTCCACGAACATCCACTGATGAAGACACATACATAGTTCCCTATGTATGGAGACTTTTGGGACACCTTGTAGTTGTTTTCCTCAAGACTTGAGCTAATACAACATCCCTGCAAATTTATAATAATTCTTATAAGGTGAAATGAAAAATCATAAGCTAGAAAAGTTAATGATAGGGATAGTGATGGGGTCGAATTTGTACCTTTTCTTACAACTTCATATTCATATGAAATTCCAACACATCACCCTCATATTAATTTCTTGAGAGATCAGGTTGGCTTATAGGAGCTAATCAACTAAACTATGCATGAGGAACACAAATGAATTCACAGGCCACTAATCACAGAAAGAACCTTATCAAGAGTCACACCTGCCACTACCAGAACTGCACACTTACAGCACACTAACGCAATGATCTGATGATAATCTTGCCTTAACTTAATTAGATTGCTTTACGCTCAGCTCCTGCTACAACATGTGGCTGCCATCACTCTTTATTTGTTTCTTGGAAATAAAAATCTTTACTTTTGCCAAGCAGGTCCTTGTCATGTAGACAAGTGGGCTGAGAGGTTTTAGAGCAGTTGGATTAACAGCCAAGGCCACATTAGCTGTCGCAGGTTTAGCAGGTGACATCTGTTTGCCTGTTCAGGGATTACTGAGGAGAACTACACAGACAGAGAGATGTGAAATAACTCATGAGCTCATGTCTTGGTCAAAAGAGGTTTGGGTTTAACTCATAATTACTGTATATGATGGTATATTATGGTAAAGAGTTAAGCCATGAGAGGGTGTGCATTATAGGGGTAAGGGTGTTCTTAGGCATGACGTCTAATGCATTAATATTGAATTCTATTATCGTGATGCGATCACAGGCATGCGTATATCGAGGATTTTATAATGGCTCAGCCAATCAGATTTTAGAACTGAAAATATCTGTTTCATAATTTAAAACTCAAATAATTTGTTCTCATAGCATATTTTTCACATTTTGTCCCAGTGGAGAACTCTCTTCAAGGGTTCTTTATGTAGTTACAGTACATTCTTGACTTACTAAAGGGGCTCTACTGGACCCCTTTCTGATAGGGATACACTCTCTTGTATAGGGTTCTCCATAGAATTCATCCCAGAGGAACAAACCAAAGAATGCTTTATGGCGCTGGATTTTTTTCTAAGAGTGTGATGGTCATTTTTATACTAACCCAATAATTTGTTGTACTTTCTTACCATTGTGATCATATTACATTTCTCTTTTAGTTTGTCTCTGCTAGTTTGGAGAACGCTCCAAGAATCATACAAAAACAGTTTTCCCTTTAGATAAGTTTACAAAATAGACTTCCAAATCCAAATAACAATTGAGGAACCATTTTTTCTAAGAGTGACTTTAATTATTGTTTGCTTATCTGAATCTTCTCAACACCTTTTCTAGTAAAAAGATCGCACTTGTTGAGAATAAAGAGCAACCTGGTCTCGTTTTTGTCTCTATAGATACAGGACTCTTCTCAAATGATAAACATGAAGCTGAGGTTGGGGATCTTCAGCATTGTGGTGTGGAGAGTGACAGCAGGTCTCCCGAACCTCTAGAGGAAGACCAACCCAAGAAGAAACACCGTCGCAACCGGACCACCTTCACCACTTACCAACTGCACGAGCTGGAACGAGCTTTTGAGAAATCCCACTACCCTGATGTGTACAGTCGAGAAGAGCTGGCCATGAAGGTCAACCTCCCAGAAGTTCGAGTGCAGGTATGATTGGAGTAATGTGTTGAGACAAGCTTCAGTGGTCATCTAGCATTCTCTTAATGTGGCATAAGTTGATCAGATCTAGTAGCACCAGGTAAGGTGTTAAGCCAAAAAGATAATGTGTTAATGGGAACCACTAGACAGTGTAAATAGCAAAGTCTTGTTATAGGAGCTTTGTTTAATTGGCAGTTTAAGAGTCCCACATGAGACCTCTAATCCTGGGGCTTTAGCGTGTTCCTGTTTAACAAACTGTCCCTTTGTCTTACCTTCACCATAATAGATCTTTATGGATTTTTTCCTAGGTCTGGTTCCAGAATCGACGTGCAAAATGGCGGCGTCAAGAGAAGATGGACACCGGTAGCATGAAGCTCCATGACTCGCCTATGCTGTCCTTCAACCGGCCTCCCATGCCCTCCAATGTCGGGCCAATGAGCAACCCCTTGCCCTTAGACTCCTGGTTATCATCACCCCTCTCCAGTGCCACTCCCATGCACAGCATCCCAGGATTCATGGGTCCATCCCAAAGCCTGCAGCCCTCCTACCCGAGCCACCCGGGCTTCCTTAACTCAACTCCAGGCATAGTGCAGGGAATGCAGCCCATGCCTCCACCACCTTACCAGTGTGCACCGACCTTCAATGACAAGTATCCACTGGAGGACATGGACCGCAGCTCCAGCATCGCAGCTCTGAGAATGAAGGCCAAGGAACACATTCAGTCCATGGACAAAACCTGGCAGCCCATGTGATTCGGGGATCGGATTTTGTAAAGATGTGTACACTGTACAGTTTTATAGAACCTGTTAGAACTGTGTGTAAGCAACAAATATGTTTGTTATTCATGGTATGAAACATGGAAAGTCTTCTGAGGTTTAAACTACGCAAAGCCATGGAAAAAAATGGACAACTTTTGTTGTCTGTTGCTCATGAAGAAGGACTACTACTGGTTTAGATAGCAATTCAAAGAGGTAGCTAAACTTTATGCACTCTGAACCATTGACTTTACAAGAATGAAGGAATTCTACAATCAAGCCAGGAATCTGAAAAAGCAAGCATAAACCCCTACGTGTTTCTTCTTTGGTCATTTCCAGTTTGATCATGTTAAAGGTAGCTCAGGGAATCAACTGGGCAAGTAAACTGGGCAGTAAGGCTGTAGTCAAGGCTGCCATTGTCAAGTCCAAGCCCAGGACAAGCCGAGATCGAGTCAAGGTCGAGACCAAGTGAAGACTGAGTCTGAATTAAAGTGAAGTCAAGATCAAGACCAAAAACCATTCATTCCTTTTTGAAGCCAAGCCTTTACTTCAATTACTTGGCTTCATTTGTATATTGTGCCAATGATTAGGCTGTTAGACTGAAAGAAATTACTTGTCAAACTTTGCGCATGCAATCAAGGCCAAGACCATAATTAGCAAGGCCGGTGCCCAAGTCCAAGTACAAATGCCAATAAGTTGGACACAATTCCAAGTCAATACAGAAAAGGTCTCGAGACCAGACTCGATCCCAAGACTGGACTCAAGTCCTACAACTCTACTGTCAAGACTTAAAACATTAACTACTTTTACGCAGACTAATGCTTGTCCCTATTTCAAACAGGCTAATGCTTGTCATTAATTCTGGCAGGTGTGCTTTTTGGCTAGCATCTTGTACATGCGTGGCTTTGACTTTCAAAACTTCCAGGTATCATTATTCCTGTCCAGATTATCACAAACAACACATCAATTTCAAGACATGATGGACTAATATGGCTCATCTTCAGAAGATCTATGAGACAAAATATGTGAATTAAGGATAATGATGTAAGTTCTTTAGTATAGCATGCACTTGGATGATTGACTGGTTTTCTATAACTTTGATTTGAGAATAGGTATAAAACCATGAGCACTACTTGAGTTTGTGTCATCTGATTAAAACTGAGTCGGAGAGTGAATGATTATTTTTAAACTATGGCACAAGAACACACTAAAGTGTAAAGTTAGGGAGTATTCACTAGTGCCCTGGAGTATTTTTAATCATTCATATGTATCCCCAGTGTTGCCTGAGCCTTGGTTTTGTCTGTACAACCATGGATTAAATGGCATTTTGAAGAAATGACCTATCTACCCCCAGAGCTTGCTGAAGGATATGAGGTCATTAGCTGATTGTGTAGCTGTCATAGTGAGTGCATGTAGGGATGCGGAAGGAGAGTCGCTTAGTCTGGCACCACTCTCTGTTCATTTGTTGCTTAGTGTTATTGATCGCTGCTCTTTGTCTAAGACTCTAAAATAAAAAGACAAGATCTGGACTAATAGGCATCACTTCGGTCGAATGACCTTAACCCTTTACATGCAAGGGTGTCACCAAGGAGGGAAGACATTTTGCTGAAAATATATCCATAATCTGATTATTTGGCTCAAATATCAAGTATTTTTCTTATAGTGTAATTGTTACAATTTGCCTTGGAGCTCCAAATTGATCATGAGAGTGAGCAGGATATTGAAGTGATGCCTAAAACTGAGTATATTAAGCAAAAGGAATCAAAAACGTAAAGTAACAATGCTTAAGCAGAGTAGCAAGGGTATGATACCATATTTAATCATGAACTCTAAAGACTGACATTCTTTATATTTTGTATGCTATTTTGTATTGTTTTAGAAAATGAATGTAATTCAAAATATATCATACTCTACCTTTTTGTGCTGACTCGTATGCATCAACCTGGGTAATACTGTTATAACTGCAGAGGTTTTTCTGTATTATATGTAAACATTGTGGTTTCCTGTGAACAATTAGGAAGCAAGGAAATGACAAAGCCAAAGAGTATGGTCTTTTGTTAGCTATGAAAATATTCATGTGAAAATTTAGACATTAGCTGTTTGGATCTGTATGAATTATATGATTGCCTATGCAGTTTTGGTCACTATCACTCTATTTTTTTTTGTCATATTTTATCTTTAGACATGAATATTTTGCACTAACAATGTCAATAAAGATAGTTCACTCAAGACATAATTGGATCATCTTTGTAGAGATATAGAACTGCTTGATTTTAAGTTATGAATTAATACAGAAGACAAAAATGCTTATCTAACCATCTACAAGCATGTGATAGTGCCCTCCCCATAAAAGATGTCATATTGCTTAATAATTTAGCAAGTTACCATGATAGACTTACTTTAAATTGCTTCTTGTCTCAGAGCTCCATGGTTTAGTGATGTGGGGAAAAGATAGGTTTTGTATTATTTTGTTTGGGTTATAAATCAACAGTCTTCCGAAGTTTTGCATTTTATGTACTCGCTGTTCGATTTTCAATGTGAAAGTTAATTGTACTAGTAAAGGTTTTCAAACAAGACCTTTTGACCAGTCACATGTTGTGTTATTCAGTCCCTACACTAATTGTAAATCTGGTCACTCAGCAACAGGTTTTTGAGACTCATCAAAGTATCTGTACTGAAAAAGTACTATGTCATGGATGGGGGTTGAAATTGGGGCATTTTTATTGAATTTTAAGTGAAAAATGGGCAAAAATAGGTACAGACCTCTAAAGGTTAGTTCATAAAAGTTATCGGTGTGAATTAATGCACTTAGCTTGTATTAGCAGCTTATGAATAATAAATAATTACATAAATAATTTTTTTACAATATATTATTAATTAAAATGACTGTTTTTAAATTGTTAATTTTTAAATTGTTAATTAATTATATTTACTTATATATGTACACATATGTATTTAATTTTATTTAATATAATTAATAAATTATAGACTGATAAATATTGCACTGTATATATATATATATATATATATATATATATATATATATCTCACTGTGCTTTGTGTAATTTTAATTGTTTAAAGGCCCAGTGTTTAAAGCTAGCTATGCGTAACTCGTACCCCTTCATCATCATTAATCTGGGGTGAGTGTGTAGTGACCTGCCCTTGCCTCGGACCCAGCTATACCCCCCGCAACCCCCCAGACCCTCTCCTCGCTGATGCTGATGGGTTGATGGCTCAGATCCAGGCCGTTAGGGAGATGAGCCTCCACTCCATCAGCCCTCTCCAGGGGACACAGAAGGGAGGGGCAGAGATGTGTGGAAGTAACAATATTCATGGACTGATAAATGAATGTAGGCTTACTAGTGCAACAGGTTGGTCTATGCTGGGAAAACCCAGCTATTCGATACCCCATGGAAAGTTGACTGGTCAGAGGAAGTTGATTAATTTCATATAACAGCAATTCAATAATTCCAGCTGTAATTCAAATCCCAGGTTTATATTAATTCGCTCATTCTAATACGTTATCGTTTCTATAGTAACAGCTCATTCACAGGGAAGTGTATGGTACTACTAATCTAAAACTAATAATGCAGTTTTCTGTAAGTTTATTTAACATATAAGGAAGGAGACTCCAGTGTCAGCAATTTGAAACTGTCAGTAGGTTTTCTGTGACAGGAGAGGTTTTGGGCTTTTCAGTTTTTTGTAACATGACAAGCTGCTTTTTTTTGCTTTTTTTTCTTAATTAAAAAAAAAGAGAGGCTGGTGAGGGAATGACTGTTTATAGCTGCTATAACCTAAGTGATAACTAAGTGTTACTAACCTGGTTTACAGACGTTCCACAACATTAAATGTAACTATAAACTGATAAAAAGTATGACTTGCTGTTATTTAATTAATAATAATGTAGCTGTTGGCAAATTTCTGTGGTATAAGAGGAATAAAACTCTTAAAATGCTCAGCAATGGGTGGCGTGATGTGTTACAACACCAATCCTTTCTTCCAGCCTCAGGGCCAGTAACTGAAGCTCAGACTCATCACAGCAGGCTATGTGATGCCTCTGAGGAAGCTTCTTACTGGGGTGAGGCCTGAGTAAGCAAGAGGGTGTCAGTCAGAGTTTGTGAGGTAGAGACAGACAACAGTACATTATGGCAGGGTGTAAACAAGCCAGACATTTAATCCACTAAGTAAAGACTTGACTGATTGAACGGAAATTAGGAAACAGAACAATGTTAAAACATGCAAACAGAAATATAAATTAATATTTAAGTGTGCATCTCTAACAACAATTAACAAATTATAAACTATAGCTACATTTTTATTTTCACACAGAAAATGCTCATCCAGTACCTAAGCTTTCCGTTTCTGAAGTGCTGGAAAGCACTAAGCTTTGTCTTTTTTTTGCATTCAGATGGTGGTCTGATTAGAATGAATAGCTTGTGTGTGTTGTTTTGATGTTTGTGCTCAGCCTGTGATTAACTCGCTGATTAGGAGGACATGTTTTATGGTGGCAATAATACAGGCACTAAGCGGAATTAATTAGGTTTGATTTCTTCTTTATGGGACCTCAGGGGCCATCATTCTGGGATGATGGGAATATTCCTTCCTTTTTGTTTATTTTGCTTTTTAATATCTATTTTATAGATATATTTTAGATATGTATTTTTAGAACTAGAGATGTCATAATTATGTGAACATGTGAAAATTCAAGCAACTCAACCAAAATTTGTGGACCTCCACAAGTCCGGTTCCTCCATAGGAGCAATTTCCAGACGACTGAAGGTACCCATGAGCATCTGTACAAACAATTGTATGCAAATTTTAAAAATCTTGGGACCACCCAAACACTGCATCATTCAGAAAGGATCCACAAATTAACTCTCAGCAATGAATGAACTTTGGTCCAAAAGGTTCAACTGAGCCCAAAGACAATGGGTGCATCATTTTGTGGGGGTGTTTTCCTGGAAAAGGGATTGGTAAACATCAGAAAATAGACGGCATCATGAGGAAGGAGGATTATCTAGAAATTTTGAACCAAAACCTCAAGACATCAGCTAGAAATTTTAAATTTGGTCACAGCTGGGTCTACCAGCAGGACAATAACCCTAAGCCTACGTCCAAACTTGTAGCAAAATGGCTTAACAACGTGAAAGTACTGGAGTGGTCATTACAAATCCCTGATCTGAATCCTGTAGAACATTTGTGGACTGGACAAAAAAAAAAATGGAGTGTCTGAGCAAGGAGGCCCACAAATCTGACTGGTCATGCTGGTAGATCATCTTTACCAGCTGAAAATTGTTGGTGAAAAAGAAAAAGTTTCTGAAGTACTAAAATGAATGGGACATTGTAGACAAGTTAGTTTTAAGAAAACAACAGCAAGATAATTAGAAAATTTCCAACATTTATTAATTAGTCTAGTCAAGTAATAACACTGAAAAATATCTTAGCAGTTGGTGAAGATGCCCCAATAGAACATATGCCCCAATGGTTTAAAAAAAAAAAAAAAAAAAAAAAAAAAATCAGCTTGCTCTGTACAGCTGTAGTCATTTATGGACAAAAAAAAAAACACCCCAAGATCTCAGCT
>CM075023.1:15337270-15343113 GCA_037576675.1 Pangasius sanitwongsei
ACGGTTTGAGCCCTTCAGCAATGAGGGCAAAAGCCTGGTGATCCAGTTCACTGTGAAACACGAGCAGAAGATCGATTGCGGAGGCGGCTACGTCAAGGTCTTCCCCGCTGACCTCAGTCAGACTGATATGCATGGAGACTCGCAGTACTATATCATGTTCGGTGCGTCTCGAGTTTAGATCGTACTCATTGTTTTGTGGGGGATTATCGGTGAATTTGAGAATGAATTAAGTTTTTAATTATCTCAACAGGTCCGGATATCTGTGGTTACAGCACAAAAAAGGTCCACGTCATCTTTAACTACAAAGGCAAGAACCACCTCATCAAGAAGGAGATCAAGTGTAAAGTAAGCGGTTGTTCATTTAGCATACCACTGTTAGAGTATAGGTCCACTACTGTAATTGTGAACACTGTTGTAATTTCTTTGTCCCAGGATGACGAGCTGACCCACCTCTACACGCTGATCCTGAACCCAGACCAGACCTATGAGGTGAAGATCGACAACGAGAAGGTGGAGTCCGGCACCCTGGAGGAGGACTGGGACTTCCTTCCTACTAAGAAGATCAAGGACCCTGAAGCCAAGAAGCCAGAGGACTGGGACGATCGTGCCATGATCGATGACGAGACAGACACCAAGCCTGAGGTATCGGCTGGCACTGCATTCACTTAAATTAGCTAATATCCATGTACATAATGCATTCAGGGACGATCATGTTGACTAACCACAGCAATAGGATCAATTTCTACTCTTTAAATCGTGGATGAAGCAGGATAGAGAAGTCGATTCATTTGTATAGCGATTTAATTTTGTAAAGATGGCCAGCCATTACCTGATTGAATATTAAAACATATGTGGAAGAGCTAAACAAAATTAAACAGTCATCTTGAGACACATCTCTTCACTCTGCCGTCCTTTTGAAGGTGCTTTCCAATCATTAGCACAGAATCTTCACTGACTCTCCACTGACTTTAGCATCTGGAACTGTAAAAAGTCATTTCAATGCACATCACCTAATTTATGAAGTTTCATAAAAATTGTGCTTGAATATATCTATATATATATTTATACCATGGTCTATCTGAATACTCGATTCTGATTGGCTGGAAGGTGTGTGTTCAAACCATTGAATGCACAGGTAGTTCTAGTCAGTTTAGTCAACGTTCTAAATTAATGCGCTGCCTATAAACACTTGTAACCATATTAATATAATAGTTACAGTTGAATACAGTAGTTAAACTCACAGCTTCGTTATCAGTAGAGATGCGGCACAGACGCACAATCTCTTTTGCCCACTCTCTAATAACTATTTATTAGAATTCATTGAAATAAATGTAATCTTATCGCACTACGTTATCTCTGTGTATGATTTAGAGCGGGCAGAACTCTAGATCTAGCAACCCGTACATAAAATAACTAACAAAAATTAACCGTTATTTTTATCCTTTCAGTCAAATTATGCACTGCAAACATTAGTGACAGCTTTAACTTTTCAATGCTGGCAAGTGACCATGGTAAAAGGGGGATAATCCATGGCTATATGTGTAATGGTTATTTTCATAGGACTGGGACAAACCCGAGAATGTTCCAGATCCCGATGCTAAGAAGCCCGAAGACTGGGACGAGGATATGGATGGTGAATGGGAGCCTCCCATGATCCCCAACCCAGAGTACAAGGTATAGACTCCTCGTGCATTGCTTGGAGTTTTATTGATTCCCTTGTTTCGTTTGACTTGCTTACTACTCCTCCAGTTATCCTATGTTCACACTAGTATACGTGTGCATCACAGAGCCACAGTTTTGAGATAGTTCTTGCTGCAGGGCCAAAAGCGCCAGGGGTGAAGCGGGACCTCCTCCTATAAGCCTAACCCTAACTCCTAACCCACTCCACACTGTATAACACCACACTAAACACACTTATCTAGCATGAAACACACTCCACATCCTGGACTTTTGGCTCCAGGTAGGAGGAGTTGGATCAACTCTGACTCTCAAACAGCCCATTTTCACACTGCTCAGCATATTAGTTAATTTCAGTGTAACTGGTTAGCTTTAGAAGCTGTGTATATCTACTACAGTTTGTGCACTCCCACAAGCGCCAACAGCAGTGGTCACTACAAGACTAGTGTGAACAAAGGGTTAGTGCACTTAAGTCTGAGAATAAAGCAGGTTAATAAGAGCTTTAGATATCGATACCATTACAACACGTTTTGCATTGACGGAAAACCTTTTTGTTCTTTTCATCTTTTTCGTCTCTGCAGGGAGAGTGGAAACCGAAGCAGATCAATAACCCCAAATACAAAGGAGTCTGGGTGCACCCAGAGATCGACAACCCCGAGTACAGCCCTGACTCTGAGATCTACAAGTTTGAAAACATTGGAGTTATTGGGCTGGATCTGTGGCAGGTGTGTTTCTCTACTTAGGATAATTGAAACTATTTAGCACTTCTTATCTGGGAGTTGTAAAATGGATTTATTCAAAAACAAGATAGCTGGCTGTATTATAGTACTCTAACATGAATATACAAACTCTTGTAAATATCAGGTCAAGTCCGGGACCATTTTTGACAACTTCCTGATCACAGATGATGTGAAAGAAGCAGAGGAATTTGGAAAAGAAACATGGGGCGTTACTAAGGTAATTTCATTCAGTTTGTACTGAAGACGTTTTGTCCTGGGAAAGCTTAGAACATTTGCTCTAAATATTGATCTCTTCCTTACTGCAGGGTCCAGAGAAGAAAATGAAAGATGAGCAAGAGGAAAAGAAACGCAAAGAGGAGGAAGAAAAGAACAAGGACCAGGACACGGAGGCAGATAATGATGATGAAGGAGACGACGAAGATGATGATGAGGGAGAGGAGGAGATGGAGACAATGGAGGAGCCCGAAGCAGAGGGAGAGGAGGACGACGTTCAGCCTAAAGACGAACTATAAACCAGGAAGTGCTTCCTCAGCGCATGCGTTCTGGCACCAGGGATACAGCTGCAGGGCATCGGGTCAAAATGATGCCAATTGGAATGGGACTCTGTTTTTTGCGTTTTATGTGGAACAGAAAGCAGAGTAGTAAATTTCAGATTTAGAGTTCAACGTTGTGTTTTTGGGTGTATGTTTTATTTTACCTTTTTTTTTTTTTTTTTTTTTTTTGGAGTGGGGGAGATGAGGTTAGGAAGCAGGTGTAGGATTTGGGGGTTGAAATCTTTCATAAATCTTTTTCTTTTGCCTCATGGGAAAAAAAGATCAGACTACTTTTTGCCCAACATATCAGTTTCATTCTGTGGTATTTTTTATTAAAAAACAACAACCCTGAAGTCTTGAAGTTAACACGGCTGTAAATAAGATGAAGTTACTGGTTCACAACAGAGGAAGATTTCTACCTTGTGAGAATGTGGTGACTCGAAAAAGTGAATGTTTGCAGGAGATTATCTTATACTTAAAATCCACAGAATTTCAAACAGCATCTCTTTCCACTCTAGTCATTCTGTGATTTAAATTTTTTTCTCTTTGGCACTGATTTTTGTTTTGTACCACAACTTTTTCTGTCTCTAATCAAGACGTTGAATGTGATTCACTCGTTCCAGCTCTATTTATTTAACAGAAAGGTCTTATGAATAAATTTGACCCACAACACCATTCTTGACACACTGTGAAAATAGTGACCAACATGCCCAGGACAAACTGTCTAATAATACTCTTCAATCTAAGGTCATCAGAACCTAAAGCAGAGATTTCCACCATCAAATATATATGACCTTAATGTCATGGTACTTCTGGGTCACTTTGCTCAGTCATCATTTGTGTGTCTGTGATGCCAATACTTTTAATAAAAGAATTTATTAATGAATTCTGATCTGAGACTCGTTTATATACTAGTATGACTTGGTACAAGTTGAGGGGTCAAAGTTGAGTCTTTTTTTTTTATTTTAATTTAAAATTAAATTTGAAAAATGTTGACTGTTAAATTTTTTTTTTAATGCAGAAAATGATTAATCTGTTTAAATAATGCATATTGGTCCACTTAGTTGTCTGTCATCTCATAAAAGTGTTGACAGGACAAATTACATATAACAAAGTTCTTAAAAAAAAAAAAAAAAAAAGTGATAGAGGTGCAAAAGTCACATTTGGCATGTAATTTAAATTTTGTACATTTTTTTTCTTTTTTCTGAGAGGCATTTCTAAATGCCATTTCTTCTTCTAATTTTTACCACCATTATAATGCAGGCTTTGCCTGCGTGCCAGGCGAAATAATCCAATTTTCCACCTTCCATATAGGAAAAATCCACCCTCAATGATGTACATATCAGTATTCATAATCAATGTGTGATCTTCAGTTCTGCAAAAGATTTATCTTATGATTAAATTCTAATTTCAACATTTTTCATCTTCATGTTGGACTATTCTCTCTCGCTAATGGTTTCCCACATTTACCCTCTGTTCATCTCTTCAGAGTGATGCAGCAGCACTTTAGTCCTGAAGTCTATCCAGCTCTCTCACCTCCTCTTCTGTACACTTAGCTACAAGAGGTCAGCTTCCAAAGCATCAGCTTTCATGCTCATACCACTGCCAGTGCCACCTCGCTCATCATCCCATAGATCATTAACTAGCTGAGCCGAGTCAACGTAACTCAAAGTAACTGCGTATCACTGTATTGCAATCTGGAGCATTGAGTCCAGTGTTTGCACCAACGCTTCCACTATTTTTATGGTGGACTTCTCACTTCTCATTGTCATTGTAAGTTGCTCTGGATAAGGGCGTCTGCCAAATGCCATAAATGTAAATGTCCAATGTCCCTGGAAAATGTTGTGTGAGAAAAAAAGCTCTTGCACTTTTGTTTTTCCGACCTAAGCCTGACAGTTATCCTTTATTTCTGAGATTGTTTAAATTTTTCTTCTATTAAATGCTATAACAGCTCTAGCGATAAGAATGGCCCCCTGTGACATCAGCAGGGCACACAACTGCTAACTTCTCACAAGAATAATGAAAATACAGCATTAACCAGCAAATTAGCACCAGAATCACTGAACACATCACAAATATTTCAGTATAAACATATTTAATTTCTTACAGGGTGCAGTGTTCCTTTAAGGCTCTGGCCTACCCTTAAGGATGTGAGAGGCCAGGGTTTGGTCCAAGCTGCTGGTTTTACTCTCACTGTGATCTCAAGAAAGCTGCTTCACAAGGGACTGTGCTTAACGATGGCTAAAGAAAGTGAAACAGAAACAGCAGAATGCAAATGCTTATAGCGAAGAATTTACAGGCATGACAAACAAACTGAATAAAAGGGGATGTCTCATGTGGAGGATTCTTTTCTAAAAGAGACAAAGGTTTTCCTTTGTTACTAAGTTAGGATTAGAGCTAGATTTAGGTGTAGCATTGCATTAATTAGGTGCATTAATAATTATGTCAATGGAAGGTGCAGTACAGATGGAAGAAAAGTAGATGAATTTATTACTATGTAATATTTTTCACTTCCAGCCCTTGGCACAAGATGGAGACATTTTAAATGAAATAACAAAAAACTGTCCAAACTCCAAAGTTCATCTCCCTTTCTGAATGTGAAATAAACATCCTTCTTCCTTCTTTTCCTTCTTTTCCACTCAGAAACCATGACCACGTAAACCATAGGTCTAGAGAGTTAGATATTCACCCATATATCTTAATTAGGTATTCAGTTACAGTTTCAGTTTCAGATTTATTCCAGGAATACATGGCCTCTTGGCCCATTGTTCCACAAAATCATAATGACATGGCAGATAGTCTTTTCTTCATTCCATGATATATACTACTCACAATAAGTTAGGGATATTGTGAGAGACTCAGTGGATGTCATACATACGGTGTTTGTTTCACT
>CM075023.1:15343213-15398190 GCA_037576675.1 Pangasius sanitwongsei
ATGCTTTTTCAATTAGATGAAGTAGGTAGAAAAACATGGGTTACTTGTATTAGAGTTTTGCTGTATTTTTATGGTTTTTCTAGTGCCTGGGAGGCTCAAAGTGTAAGTGATACAAGAATATTTACAGCTATTCTTAACCAACGATTGAAAGAAAAAGCACATGAGGCACGGTAATTAGGTATTAGCATTTTAGTTTGAAATGATACAACAGAGCAGGGACATTCCACCATTAGAACGCCACTGAGGTATCAGTAGTCTTCAGTAATCAGCTTGCTTGTTACAGGGTTGAAGATCCAGGTTAACATTTGCCATTATTGAGTAAATGATGTTAACTTTAGAACCATGCGTTGCTTTCAACATCATGACAAACACATGTTTATAATTTAAAAAAAGAAATTAATAGTCTTTGTAGGTATAATCTTAGTAACAGAGTTCAGTTGTTAAACTGGACAAAGTCAAGCAATGATGGCACTATTTGAAAAATAGAATATAATGAATAAAATAGAAAAATAGAATAGAATAGAATAAAATCTGTTAGACAAAATATAGATGTTATATGTAATATGGCTGACAGTTGAGGGGACAAACGTTTCTCTTGGCCATGCTGTTAGAAAGCCTTATCTTTATCTGGGGAAATGGGTTTCAGTAATAGGATTGCACTTACATTATGGGACATGGCTAAAATGTATAATTATTATTATTACTTCAAATAAGTTAATAATGCAAATGAATCTTTTCACCCTTAAATGACACATATAACAATTTGACCATACAAAAGACATGAAATTGTATACTTTATTATTTTTTTTTATTACTATATTTGGAATGCAAATTTTGTGGGACAAAAGAAAAAAAAACTGTTTGAGGGATACACAATGGTTACTGGTACTTTAAGTTGTGTGTGTGTGTGTATATATATATTAGATTATGTGAGTGTATTCTTTAAAAATTGATGGTGTGATAAAAAAATCTACTCTATTGGCAGATACTCTATACTCTCAGCATCATTTCTAATAAACATTTTTAAATTTTTTATTTTTTAATAAACAATACTTTAATGACTATAATACTTCAATAAAATTATAAATTATTCTCCAATCATTAATGATGTAATGTTTATGAGATTTGAAAACATCTCAGATACTAACCACTACTGAAAAAAAAAAAAAAAAAAAAGTCGCTGATATGCAAATATTTGCATGCGCGTTCACGAGGCGGAGGAGCAGAGGAGCGGAGCGGAGCCGTGCACGCGCGCTGGCCAGAAGCCGGAAACATGGCGGCGCTCATGTCACTGACTCAGGTAACTCAGCCTTTTAAAGTTAGTTTTTTTTTTAATTTTAAGCTTTATGACAAATATTGAATGACTTTAAACTAGCTAGCTACGGTACACAACCCAAAGGGGCTGCTTTGTGGAAGCGCAAAATGAAGTTTGCTCCAGTTTTTGTGAGCAAAATGATAACAGGAGGCTAATTGTAGCTAACGCAAACCGACTGTGTTGTTCGAGGGGAGACTCGAGCTCTGACAGGAAGACGCTTTAAAAGCCAAGGCGAAGTGCAGTGTCTTTTCGTGTCTGATATCAAAGATTATATATGATAATGTTGCCTAGAATTGCGTTTTGTTTTGTTTTGTTTTGTTTTGTTAACTCCTGGACGCCCTCTTTAATTCTGACAGGTGTCTGTGTCTTACAAAACCGGCTATATTTAATCTAAATAACCTTAGTAAACTGTATTTACTGCTATTAGTGTGTTATTGTGGGGATTCAGTGATGAGATATGTCTAATATTAATATCTTAATATACTTCTGACACTCTTAACCCCTTAAGAAGAAGAAGAAGGTGATAATGATGATGAAGAAGAAGCAATTTACTTTAATTCAGTTCAGCAATAGTCTTATTGTTAAAGCCAGAGGTGACAGTGGCAAGGAAAAACTCCCTGAGAAAACATGAGGAAGAAACCTTGAGACGCAAAAGGAAATCCATCCTCTTCTGGGTGACAACAGGGAGTGAGATTATAAACATTACTCTTCCACAATTATACTATCTACTCTAAAGTTAAAGTATAAAGTTGGTGTGAGCATCACAGTCTTTCCGATTACAGCAGCAGTTCTTAGCTTCAGATCTACAGCAGGCAGATGAGATTATCCACTGAAGCAAGACGGAGACATAAACTGTTTTTGGGAAATGCAATCCTAAACCTAAATCTTTAGGGTGTCCGTGTAGAACCAGCAGCAGGAGCAGGAGATGACACACAAGTGCAGAAATCTCCAAGCAGTAGAATAAATCAGGCAGGTCAGGAGGGTGAAAGGAGACATGGCAAAGATGACGCAGTATTGTAGTAGAATGAAATACTTTTCTTCGAATATCCCAGCTTGGCTCAGTGGGTAGGATATGCTCTACATCTGTGGGTCAGCCGTGATTCGACTTCTGCCGAAGCATAAAGGGTTAAGGTCCTTCCTCATGCTTGGTGGTGCTGTGGCTTGAACTCACGACTTTCTGATCAGTACCCCAGAGCCTTAGTGACTGATTTATTTAATGCTCTTTTTTACATTTGTTTTTTTTTTATCATGCTAAACTTTGTTGTTCTTTCATTTTTTATATGTTCATTTTTCTCTTTCACTGTATCTTGTTCTTTATTTTAACCATCACATAGAGATTGTTTTTCATCTTATTATATAATAATATTAATAATAGAAATCTTTATTCTTTACTTTCTGTGTTTCTGTAGATATCAAATGGAAACCCAGCATATGAAACCTTCTACAGACAGGTAAAGTGGTACCGCTCACATATTTTGATGAAAAGTTTATATATATGTATATATTTTAAATGTTGATATATTTGTGGTGACCTGGGAAAACCTGTCATGTCGGTAAAACATTAAAACGTTACAAGTATCACATTTTGGCAATATTTGTCTATTTGTCTATAAAATGCAATTTTCTTTTCCAGTTTCACTTTTGGGGATAACCAGATTTTAAAATGCCAGAACATAACCTCTGTTTGAAAGACATACAAAAGAGAAATATTTCAGTTCAAGAAAGCCTGTAGTTTTCAAAACTATATATATATTAGAAAATGTCAAACTTTCACCATGTGAAGGGTTTTCCCAGGCCGCCGCGCATGTTCATTTTCATGCACAAGTTGAACATTAATGTAAATGCTATTGTTGCCTATATGATTTGTTGTATGTGTCTGATTGGTGCAGGTGGACCCAGGAAACCTGGGCAAAGTTGGTGCAGCAGAAGCGGCGCAGTTTTTGAAGCGGTCGGGACTTTCAGACAGTACTCTGGGCAAGGTAAGCCATTCCAGCTCTGCATCGTCAAAACTGGTAACCAGTTCAGTTAATGAAGATACATGTACTGTTCAATATGTATACCACGGTGCTGTTGAATTCTCAATTCTGATTGGTCGGAAAGTATTGATTATTTTTTATGTAACAGCATCTCTGATAGTAGTTCCGACTACAAGGCACAGGTTTATATTACACGTCGTCATTTCTAGAGTAACAGTTTACTCCTTTTTCTGTAAGGAGATGCTTATTTAACATTTATGGAAGGAGTCTCCAGTGTCAGCACTTTGTAACAGTTAGAGGTAACACTGTCACGTTAAGTTTTCAGGACAGAGGACTTTTCTTAGTAACAAGCTGTAATTTTTTTTTGTCAATTTAACTTTGAGAGAAAAGAAGAGAGAGGCTGGTGAGGAAAGGACTGTTTATAGCTGCTATAATGTGATTCGTTTCCTATAACAGGACCGCCTGTTGAGTTTTCCTGTATTTCTTACATTTATTTTGCTTGATTTTAATAATTGATAACATTGTGTGATTAATCTTTCTCTTATGTTATTATTTCAGATCTGGGATTTGTCAGACCCAGAGGGAAAGGGCTACTTGGACAAGCGGGTAAATGTGTCTGTTGTTTCATATGAAAGTAGACATTTTTTGGTGGTGGTGGTGGTGGTCCTTTTTTTATTTTTATTTACATGCATAAAAAATTACAATCATTATTACTATTATGCTGCACTACATTACATATTCAACCAACCCATATGATGCAATTATGTATATTTTATTTAATTGTGATTAATGTATGTGGCACTGATGTACACTATGGCACTGATGTCTCTTTTCTTGGATTTTTCTTTTCCTTGTTCTGTAGGGTTTCTTTATTGCACTAAGGCTCGTGGCTTCAGCACAGAATGGCAGTGATGTCAGTCAGGCCTGCCTGAACCAGACCTTGTCAATTCCTGCTCCTAAATTTGTAAGCATTTCTCAATTCTTTATGGCTAACTGGAGAAGAAGGTGACTGTATAATTTGGTATTCGAGGCGCATTACAAAAAGAATATTTAGTGCCCTACTGGAAAAGTGTTGCTGAAGATTTTCCTTGTACATTAATGAATGAAAGTAAATCTAAAATTAATTTGTAAGTAAAACAAATGAAATTTCCTTTTCTGTTTGTAGAGAGACACAGCAAGCCCTTCTCTAATATCAACATCTTCCAGCGATTCCACGTGGACAGTGAAGGTGAGAACCTCACATTAACATTACACATTAATGTTCGAGATTGGTTAAATGTAAAATCTATGTGCTACATTAAAGAGTTGAGTGCAAAAGTTCTCACTCTGAATGTTTCTCACTGGAATATTATAAACTGTTCAGAGGATACGACACAGGTGATAAAGGCAGTGTTCTAAGAATTCTCACTATTGAGATCTTAACACACACTATTTGACTATTTGTGTTACTTGTGATAATGAAGGGACACCTAACACACACTAAATATCTTGTTGCTATAAATTACATTGTCGTCTTGTCTTCTTCATTCATTTTGTCCTATGGGTGAGCAAACTTTGCACTTAACTGATTATAAATATGCTGACTCACTCTCTCTCCCTCTCTGTCTGTCTCTTGCTGTCTATCTGTAGTTTGATGAAAAAGCTAAGTATGATGGCATATTCGAGAGTCTCTTGCCCATCAACGGGCTTCTGTCAGGAGACAAAGTGAAACCAGTCCTCATCAATTCGAACTTGCCGCTTGATGTGCTTGGGAAGGTACGTTGTAAGGAATAAAACACAAGGAGGCCTGCTGTTCTAGGAAAATGATCAGCGACAAAGTTGATTATTTTCCAATAACAGCATATCTTGAAGTAGTTTAGTCCTCTTATACCACAGCAATGTGCCAACAATCATTATTTGTAATTTTAATAATGAATGACATACGCTTTTTATCTGTCGTGGAATGTCCGCAAGGCAAGTTAGTTATCACTTACATTATAGCAGTTTTCTCCTCATCAGCCTCTGTTTTCTCCCTCTTGAAGTAACCACGACAAAAAAACGCAGCTTGTCACGTTACAGAAAAAAGTGCAAAATTCTGACCCTGGAGACTATCCTTCCACAAATGTCTCCTTATAAAAAACATCACTGTATTAATGATTCTAAGTTTTTCTTTGTTAAACAAGTTTTTTTTTCTTCTTCTTCTGTTAATTATTAGTCTCAGATTATGTAGATCGTCTGCCATACAAGACTCTGTGAAGGAGCTGTTTCTATAGAAACGATGAAGTATTATAATGAGCGCATTAATATAAACTTTACTTTCTTTGCTGTCTGAGAAAATTAATCACCACCTTCTGACCAATCAGAATCGAGAATTTTACAGTGTTGTGGTATAAATACAGTTTATTACTGTTTACTACTACATTCTAGATGTTATGTATGAACATTAAATCATAATATGTTTTTTTAGAGGTTGTGATGTTTATTCAGAGCATTCTAGACAATATTTTGCATATTTTGTGTTCTTTGGTCAGATTTGGGATCTCAGTGACATTGATAAGGATGGACATTTGGATAAAGAAGAGTTTGCAGTGGTGAGTTGAAAATCTGATCCAAGTATACAGTATTTCTTATTATAAGTATGCCATCACGTCATAATCTGTGTAATATGTAGGAAAATGTCAATACAAAGAATCTAGCAGGAAAAAAAATCAGTGGTGCATTTATAATTTGTTTTGTAAATCAGGTCCTAAGCTGCAAGGTTTATGGTATAAACATAGACTGTGTATAGTATCTAAAAAACTTTTCTATGACTTTTTTCTGATATGTGTTGGGACAAAAGGGCATCGTTGGTGCTTGAGGTGATTAACTGAGTGTTGTTTACTTCTCCACTCAGGCTATGCATTTGGTATACCGAGCCCGAGACAAAGAACCCGTTCCTTCCATCTTACCGACATCCATGATTCCGCCATCCAAGCGGAAGAAGAGTGCAGTTGCTCTGGCCGGCTCTGTGCCCGTTCTACCCTCTAGTCCTTTCCTTCTGAAGGAGAACCTTCGGCCCCCAGCACCTCTCTCCAAGAGCCCTCTGACCATCGCCTCCAATCTCTCACCCTCAAACTCCTTTAGGAGCTCCAGCCCAAGTCCTAGTCCCAGTCCAGCACCACAACTGGTACACAAACATACACACACACACACAAACATTGTCTGTTATTACAAGATTTTAAAAATTACCTAACATTGGTAAATGTAACAGAATAGATCATTTCTTTTAGGTGCTCTAGCTAGGTGCTGCAAATACTTAATACTGAGAACATCTTTTGTAATATTTGTTGATGTTCTTCTCCCATTATGGCAGATGCCAATTTCTGTTGCACCCCGGGCCACATAAAACAATCATACAAATGATGTGGACCACCAACTTTCAACCAGTCAACCAGACAATGAGACATCTCATTTCAGTTCAGGAAGCTCCCTCTGTTGCATTAGCACTCAGGCGTGCTTGCGTACACATACTAAAAGGATGGGCGGTATTTGTTTGAATTTTGGTTTTCAGAACAGCTAACTCTAGAGAAGTGTTCTCCAAAATTGCTGAGTATACCTTTAAATGTGACAGGATTGATATTACATGTGGAGTGAAAATGATTCCTAGGTTGTAAAATAAACAAGGAGCTTTAAAAGAGTTAATAAATGTAAGATTGATGGTTATACAAATGGTACCACCCAGAGAAGACAAACATTCCCACCCAGTCCTAGCACTGTATCAAAAGTCAGCCCAAACCTGCAGAAACACTAACAGTCTCTTTGGATAAAGTTTTAGGATATGCTTTACAGCAAGTCAAATGTTGCCTTAAGTATTTATGTCTTTACAAGGGAAAAAGTAAAATTAAACCTGTAAAAGTTTTATCCGGGGCTTTCACTTAGTTAGTTTCACTGTCTAACCAAAGTGGCGCTTATTTTAGGATCTTTTTAAAGGGCAAGAGTTTATGTTTCAAACCTGTATGTGCTGTCTTAGCACTGAATCTGTGCTAGCGAAACTGGTTTATCAGCATTCTGAGCATGGCTTTATACCCCGTTCCTTTCATATTCATGTCATACATACCTTGTGTGTATTGCAAAGCCTTTAGTGTCGTGTCCTTTTCTGGACTTTTCTGTTGTACCTGTCCACAATGTGGTGTTGAAAAAGATTAGTAAATTTCATTTATGGGTTTATTTATGATGGATCTTTGAACTGTAATGATATATAATAATATGATAAACGTGTGTGTGTTTTGGACTGAATTTGGAAGTCGATGTGTTTTTTTTTGTTTGTGTATGTGGGTATTGTAGCCTGTTTCAGCGAACTGGGTGGTGCCTCAGGACGACAGGGAGCAGTATGAGGAAATCTTCGAGCTGGCTGACTCTGATTTCGACAGCATGGTTGGAGGAGGTGAAGTTAAGGACATCTTTATAAACTCAGGGCTGCCCCAGAATGTCCTGGCCCACATCTGGTAAAGATGCTGACACACTGTGGATTTCAGTTTCTGCATTTAATCACAACGACTGGGTTATATAAGGAATAAAACATGATGGGGCGTGCTGTTATAGGAAAATAAAAACAGTGGGGTGGGGTGTGTTACTGTTACTGTTACCACCTTGGAGTTGATCCCCCCCCCCAATAACAGCACATCCTGCAATGTTTTATTCCTCTTATGTCAAAGCAGTTTTCCCGGACGAACAATTTTTAATGTGTTGAAGAATAATACATTGTCCTTTTTATCCGTTTATGTATAGTTACATTTAATATTGTGGAACACCCACGAAACATGTCACTTACGATATAGCAGCTTTAAAAGATCGTTCCCTCACCAGCCTCTCCTTTTTTAGACAAAGAGCAAAGTTCTCTGTCCTGAAGACTTTCTTATGTTACATTTTATGTTGTGAATTCAACAGCACTCTGGTATAAGAAATATTAAATATCAACACTTTCTAGCCAATCACGTGGTGTATGGCCATAGCATGGCATTTGAAATACGAAAAAGTAATAAATGATCATAAATTTCCATAAAGCTTTGTTTTTGAAGCATGATTCAATCCAACTGATTCTGACCCATGTTGTATTAAACTAAATCTCTAGAAAAAAACGCTCTCTCTTTTACTGTATCTCTTTCTTTAGGTCACTGGCAGACACCAAAAGTGTAGGCAAATTGACCAAAGAGCAGTTCTGTCTGGCCATGCACCTTATTCAGCAGGCAGTCAAAGGTGTTGAGCCCCCTCAGAGCCTGAACCCTGATATGATTCCTCCTTCAGAGAGGGGCTCTGCTGCCTCTACCGTGAGTCCATGCAGAACTGAGTACACGACATTAACTAGAGGTGTCCAGTCTTATCTGCAAGGGACCAG
This sequence comes from Pangasius sanitwongsei, assembly GCA_037576675.1. Lineage (NCBI taxonomy): Eukaryota > Metazoa > Chordata > Actinopteri > Siluriformes > Pangasiidae > Pangasius > Pangasius sanitwongsei. The sequence continues at coordinate 15,351,858 of CM075023.1, forward strand.
TGTGGATGTAGGTGTTCATGCTCGGTTGAAATGAAGACCTGCAGCTACAGAGGTCTTTGAGGATAAGACTGAGTAACTGATGTGCATGTACTGTATGGTGGACTACGTGACACCATACTTTGATGCCCTCTAGTGGCTGGCTACTGTACAAATTTAAACTGTGACGGTCAAAATGTTTTCGTGTTGGTACATTTTGCACAATAGGAATCAATGGCATTCCCTTGTCCAATATGTATACAATCACTGGTACACACAGTTTCTAAATTAAAATGCAACATTTTGTTATGCACTTGTACAGATTGGTGGTGTGTTTTTAATATACACACATCAGAACATGTTTAGAATCAGTACTTCCTTGTCATGGTAAAAGAGGTGAGAGGTTTTATGAAATGGTTTTGGCTGCTCAAACCACTAATTCATCTTAATATCATATTTCTTTCAACCTCTTCCTTTTTTTTCTTTCTGCTCTCTCTTTCTTCTTCCTTGTTTCTTTTTCCTTAGGCAATCTCATCAGAAATCTCGTCATCGGTTGGTTTTGAATTGCCTGGACTGTCCAGCCTGTCCAGAGTAAGTTATTTCAAACTTTTTGCTTTTCAGTAAATTCAGTACTGACATCTAGTGTTTACTTACATGCACTGCAACGGATTATCATCTTATTTTATACACCTCTGTATAGGGTTGTTATTAGGCATGAACATGGACAGCTACTATGTTTTGCTCATTTGTTCTCTCTTTTTAGGAGATTAGTAGTTCAGTGGTGCCAGTGGAGTTGACAGGAAACAAAGAGCTTGACGACATTAGCCAGGAAATTGCGCAGCTTCAGAGGTGAGACATTTCAGCACCATAACAATTTACGTGGTGTTCTTTTTTTTATTCATTGTCCACCTGTGGTGACAGCAGCGATAGTGGACATGTAATATATAATAGATATATAAATGTATAATTCTAATGCTACAATATAAGCTAAAGCTAAGTGTAATGACCTAATATAACCACACAAGGTGGGTGTACACGAGTGATTCAGATCTGTTGAGTAGTATAATTTTTCCTTCAGCTCAGCAATAGGTCTAATACTTACTTGAATAATTATTAGATTATTCTTAATTTAGAATAGTTGGTCGTGTTTTCTTACAGCTTTACTGAGGGTAGAGTCCGTTTATAAAGGCTTAAACTCATAGATAATATTTTTATCAGATGTAAACTTGAAATTGTCATTTTGTTATATGTACTATTGACATCATTTTTGGTGTTTTGTAATAATAAAGGAACATCTGTGAAACTTAACACATTTAATGACTTGTGGGTTTCTGTGTCATTTTCACTTTGTCCCATAAGTCTGCAGAATATTGCACTTAACTGTCTATTTATTTTTATTTTAATAGTGAGAAGCGCAGCATAGATCAGGAGATCAGGCAGAAGGAGGAAGCCCTTCGTCAGAAGAACAGCGAAGTTCATGTAAGGGTCAGACTGAAAGAAATTATTTATTACTTAACATCACACTACATTATCTGCTCTACTATAGGAGGGTTTTCCACTGCAATTTCAACAAGAACTGGCCCAAACCAGAACCCAAACAGACTTTGAGGCTCTTGTCCATTTTCCATCAACATTTTTGCTGGTCTGTGTGTGTGTGAGTGTTTGTGCACTTATTCTGCCTTACCCTCAAGTGCATATAGTGCCAACTGATAAAAATCTGGAGCTAGTACCAAATCCACACACCTGGAACCTTTGTTATTATACTGTTTTTCTGCTGTGAAAAGTTTCTGTATTTTGCTCAGAAGGAAAAAGCCTCCTAGGCCTGCTTTATTACAGAGAGAGTAAACCAGTGAGTAAAGTAAGTGTGTGTGTGTGTGTGTGTACAGAGCATGCAAGTGGGCCTAGAGCAAGAGAACAGCAGTGTGAAAGAACTGGAGCAACAGACACTGGACGCTCAGAACAGACTGCAGGAGATGGAGCAGCAGAGGAGCAAACTGGAGAGCAAAGTGTCCGAGGCCAAGAGCAAGGTCCAGGAGGAGAGCAACAGGGTGAGAGACAGAGAGACACAGACCAAGAAACAGAGACATAGACACAGACAGACTGAGAAAGAAGAGATGGCAGTAGAGAGGCAGAGAGATAAACAGAGAAACGGGGAGAGAGAGAGAGCAAGAAAGAGCAAGAGAGAGGGAGCGAGAGATTTACAGTGAATTAGGGGAGAGATAGAGAAAGAGAGAGATTGACAGTGAATGAGAGGAGAGAGTGAGATTTACAGTGAATGAGAACGAGACAGACAGAGAGAGTTATAGGATCTAACACATTATCACTTGTGTGTGTGTGTGTGTGTGTGTGTGTGTGTGTGTGTTTGTGTGTGTGCACACAGATCTCCTCTTTGCAGACACAGATCGTATCTCAGGAGACGGTTCAGCAGTCACAGGAGAAGGAGCTGAACAGGACCAAGACGGACTTGTACTGCCTGGAACAGGAGGAGATGCAGCTGGAGGAGAGCCTGCGTGCAGGAAAAGCCAAGCTAGAGAGCATGCTAAAACTGCTCAAAACCTCTCAGAATGAGAAGGATGAGGTTACAGGCACACACACACACACAGCAGATAGAGGCTGTTAAAAACCCCAGTGCCACTTCAGAAGTTTGTTTGATCGTATCTGAAGGTGCTGTTTAACCTATTTGTTTATCTTTGCTGAACGCTCACTCTTCACATAGGTACGGGAAGAGATCTCACAGATCCAGGAGAGCCAGAAGGAGCTGAATAAGACCATCGAGCGCTTCAACAAAGTTCTCAATGGCAGCATGAGCAATCTGGCTGAAATCGACCAGCTCCTTGCTGAGGAGGGTTCAGGACTCAGTGCCACCGTGGTGAGACTACTACTTTTTAAATGCTGTACATTACAAATATTCATTTTCTGATTCTTCCTTTTTTTGGTGTGTGCTTTGGGTCAGATTCTCACCATGTTCAATCCCAAAGTCCCTTCTACTTGCTTCACGCTTCACAACTCCCACTGAAGATGTTAAAGAAATGTAATTTCCAATAATTAAATTGCTTTCAGTGCGCATGTACTCTAAAACATCCATTAGTTAAATATTATGCATAATATATGAATATACACTCATTGACCATTTAATCATGTACAATTACGATATCGGCACATTTTGTATGTACACAATTACTAACTGTAGCCCATTAGTATGACTACTGACTAGATGTTATGTAGGTGATGGAGAATAGTCAATACAGAATTGCTTAAAGCCCCCAGCAATGCTGCTGCACCTAATAGACTCATACCTCTGCAACACCTATCACATCTTGCATAAGTGAAGTGTAAACAGCCCAGAAATCCATCCACGTCCAAAATAACATTATTACTTGTCACAAAGATACCAAAAATATACAGTGTGCATCATATGCCTTTTTTTTGCACATGAGATATGATCATGAAAATAGAGCTCCAGAAGTGTTTCTCATCCTGTCATAACTCACACTTTGTACGTGCAGCCATGCCGCTCAGTGTCAGACTGACTTCCCTGGAAGCACGCTTCCTCTGACGTCACCTTTAAGAGCTCTCGCCTCTCCTGAGCAGGAAATGAGTAGATGAGGGCTTCGTTTGTGACGCAGAAGAAACAGTCCTCCTTCTGGTTACAATGATAATATTTTTCCCCCCAACGCTGAGCAGGAGAGCAAACAACGTCTCTGAATGGTGTGTCTATTTCAGGAGGAGTCCTCCTTCAAGTCGAAGCTGGCCATGTTTAATAACAACGCTGCTCAGAACTTCAGCGTGGATCCCTTTCAGACTGAGGACCCCTTCAGAAGCGACCCCTTCAGTAAAGGTGCTGTGATACACAGGGGTAACTGAACCTATAGCTTACAGTGCGAGTAGTGTGTTTAGCCTAATAATAAACAGATTACTTTTTCTGCAAGGATACGTTTATTTAATATTTATGACTGGAGTCTCCAGTGTCCAACATGCTTGGAGGTTGTGCTTTCCAAGCTGCATTTTTTTAATCTTCTTAACTTAGAGAGCGAAAGAAGAGCGGCTGGTGAAGGAGCTAGCTTGTCTCGTAGATGTTCCACAACGAACGATATGTTAAACTACTAAATTATATATAGTTAAAAGAATGACATGTCGTTCGTTAATAAAAAAAATTGTAAATCATTGGCAAATTGCTGTAGTATGAGAGAAAATAAAATAAACAATATTTCAGAATGTGCTGTTTTTGGAAAATAATCCGCTTTGAGGTGATGACAATAAATCCAAGGTGTGTCACGTAACATCACACCAATCTGTTGATTATTTTCCTATAACAGCACGCCCCCTAGTGTTTTATTCCTTACTTCTGCTGAAGATGTGACCAAATAGCTGCCATCAGACAACATTCTGCTTAACTAACATCTGCAGTTCTGTGTCAGAATCCTGCAGTCAGAATCCCTGTTATCAGGGGAAAAGGTCAACTATGTTTTAAAAAAAGATTTATTAGCCTGATCTAAGACACTTAGGGGCCAGTTGTCCAGCTGTTGTTGAAAAGATGACCGAGTCTGTATTGAAACACCTTGTATATCTAAGGATTGTGTTTCTACTGTAGCTGACCCATTCGGAGGAGATCCCTTCAAACAGAGCGACCCGTTCGGAGACCCCTTCAGCAGCTCGGATCGCTTCACTAAAAGTCCCAGCAGCCCTTTAAACGTGAGTGTCCTCTCAAGGGTATGTTTGGGTGTGTTCATGGTTTGTAGTGATTTATTATAGGTTGCTGCTAGTTTACTGATGGGGAAATTAAACTTAAATGAAAACATCTTCAATAACATGTATATACATGTTAGTGCATAAGGTTTAATAATTCTTATAAACGAGGAAGTCAGCAGTCTATTATACATAGTGTTAAAATATTTTATTTTTAAGGAATGCTCCAGTGATTTTTCCACCTAATCCGTCTTCCGCAGATGTGCGATGACTACAGACAAGAATCTCAACAGCTTTTCTTGTACTGAATATCCGTTTAGGCAAAACCCGCTTATAATGGATGTCTGAGGGTAGTCAATAAATGAAGCTGTCAGTAAATGTAAATTTATTATTAAAGCCATTACAGAGCTAGCAATAAAATGTCTTACCAAAGCTGTTCTTGTGTAGCTTTATCCTAGAGCAATACTGTATAAATGATCATTGACTGCCCCAACAACTGCCCTTATATTCCACTATATTTTTGCCTAAATTAAACGCTCCATGTGGTAACTAGAGAATTAAAAAAATTAAATTAGGTGGAAAATAGTTACAGTATTGCTTTAAGACCTAGTTCCAACTGTGAATTACAGCAGGTTTGCCGTCTTTATTGCGTCTTCTGTTTATAAATACAGTGATACAGTTTGATAAAATTAATGCAGAATAATTCAAGAGTTAAATTTATTCAGTATAAAGGCTGCATTCATGTGTCGGATCTTGCTGTGGCCCAATTCTGGAAAATAGCCAAATATGATGGGGGAAAAAAAAGGTTTTGACCAATATAATTAACAATATGTTTTAAGAAAATGTAAATATATAACTTTATTTCCCAAAGTATATTATTTTCTAATTGTGCCTAGACTGTCTGCAAAGATCACATTAAATAAATGAAGAGCCAGTTTAACAAACGCTGCTGCAAAAACAGCTGTAGGCGGATGTAAAAATGAGACATCATCTTCACGGTCATATTTTTTCTTTTTATATTGTAGACAATGAGTGTGTTGCTGTCTTTCAGTGGGAATGGAATGCACATTTCTTTCTTATTTTGGCAGCAGCCAGAATTTGTTATAATTGCTGTAGCTGAAAATCTCAAAATTTGACCATGTGAAGGGTTTTCCCAGACCACCACATGCATAAGGAGGACATTTGATTTTGATGTTTGTCTGACGGTCACAGAAACATAAACATGGTTGTCAGAAACACAAAATGTGTTTCAATATTCACAGTGAAGAATTATAAAAAAAATAAAAAATAAAAAAAAAATACGTTTTTGCATTTGAGGTTACTTAGAGAATGAGGAACTCCTCTGGGGAAGCACCATCTACTCACTGCACTCTCTAAACCATGAAAAAATAATCTCGTTTTCTCTCCCGCTTTGTCTTTCTTCCCTCTTACTCTCTCTCTGTTTACTTCTCTTGCTGCAGGCCAGCCCTTTTGGAAGGCAGGGGAATCTTACATCCATCGGTTCTTCTAAGTTTAAAGACTCAGGTACTGTATGTTTACTGCCCCTTCAGAGTTGCTCTCTTGCTTAATCAGGCTGCATGACTCCCCCGTATAAGTCACAAGCACATAACAGTGAATTTTTCCACTGCACATTAAAAGACAAGACCTGGCGCAAACCAACAGAACTATGCGTTCTAGTTCATTTCCACTAACTTCAGAAATGCCTGAAACAGTTACAGTGATGACAGTAAAACTGACTACGTCATTGTTACAGTGCACAAGGATGCCTTTGTGCAGCATGATCTGCTGCTGTGCTGAAATTACTAATGAAATGCTCGATTAAAGGTTTTTAAATTTTGTTAACTATAAAGACAAAAGAAAGGACTGGCACCATATAAAAGAAAAAACAAACATACTTCTAAAAAGCTGTGCACCATTTTTGATACATTTTTGAGAAATTAAATTTTTGTGCAGGTAAAAAAAAACAGCACAATGTTGCAAAAGAAATAGATAATGCTGCTTTTATGCTGTTTAGCAGGTTTATTTGTTTGTTTGTTTGTTTGTTTGTTTGCTTATTTTTTTGATTTATCTATGTTCCTGTTTACCCTGTAAGTGCTTCAGTCATTTGTTGGTCATTTGTTGGTCATTTGTTGGTCATTTGTCATTTGGTCTTCACCATCTCAAGAACTGTCTGCAGTTAGCCTTCGCAAAATTGTCCATAAAGGGGAAGCTTTGGTGCTTTCTGTGTATTGAGGTTAATTTATTTTAGAGAGAAGATGCTTGATAAAAGTCTGAGTTTCATAATGCAGCCATAACATTCTCACACAAACACGCCACACTGTTCCTCTTAGGTTAACCCATACACACGAGCTACATGACCAAGCTGTTAGCCATGTCATATTAGTTCAGATTTACTGACACTGTATTATAAATTATGTAAGGACTAAAACATGATGGTGTGCTGTTTATAGCAAATTTTGTGGAACTGAGGTAGATATAGTAGATATAAACATACATTCCCTCACCAGTTTCTCTTCTCTCTTTCTCTCTCGCGCGTGCGCTCTCTCTTTCTCTCGCTCTCTCTCTCTCTCGCTCTCTCTCTCTCTCTCTCTCTCTCTCTCTAAGTTAATAAGAAACACAGCTTGTCATGTTACTGAGAACCCGGAAAGTGCAAAGTCATGAAGACTTTAACATGATGGAAAACTTACTGACTGTTACAAAGTGCTGAAACTGGAGACTCCTTCCATAAATATTAAATAATATCTTCTTACCAAAAAGAAGTACAAGTCCCAGTGAATTAGCTGTTACTATAGAAAGGATAATGTATTAGAACTAGAGCATTAATATAAACCTGTGAATTGAATTACAGCCAGAACTACTGTCAGAGCTGCTGCTATAGAAAACGAATCAGCACCTTCTGGCCAATCAGATCTGGGAATTCACCATCATCAGTGATTATGGAATTTTACAACCTGTGTTTCAGTTGTAGCTAATATATTAATTGAGAACTTTCCAGAAGAAGGAGTCATCGAGTTCACACAAGTGTGTTTCAGAATTTCTGTTTTAATTTCTGTTCTAGGTGTTTTTATCCATGGCACTTCACATTTTCCTGTGGCGTAAAGGCTATTTATAGAGCTTTTACCTGCATGAAAAAAACCTCCAGCTGTTCCTAAAATAGTGCTGCCTAAACAGGCTTTGCTTTGTGGCCAAACAGAACAGCCCGCTAACATGTTACAGCACGAAAACTCTCGAGGAACACTGACACTTTTCAGCAGCCCCAATTGCTTATGCGCTCTCTCGCACGCCATAGATGTCGAACAGCTACACACTATTTCTGTTTTCTCGCTGAGGAAATAGGGTTAATTTATGAAAAACACAGTCTCATACACCTTGTTTTGTATGAATACTGGCTTGTGTGTGCTGCATTATTACTGGTCCTGTGAAGCATGCATGGAATAAACACACAGAGGCTTCCACTTCTAATATCGGTTTGCTGAATGCCAATTCTGTGGTCACAAACACAAGCAGCGCATTGTAGAGAAGTGATTTTTTTTTTTTGTTTTTGTTTCCTTTCTCTCTGTTTACTGGTTTCTTCATGAAGTCATAAACTGCGTTCCGTAGCGCTATATGATAAGGTCTGTTTGCCACAGTCCATCGAACACTGCCTCCTCTTAACTCCGTAATCAGTTAATTAAAGACATACGTCATAAGCATCGCACCGGGGAGCTGAAAGCAGGCTTTTCAGGAGTAGTCATGGAAAACGAAACAGTCAGGCCACAGTAAAGCCACGTGCCTAAAATAAATGTGTAGCTCCCGGACTGTTCGTGACGCTGCTGCTGACCTGATGGAGTATGTGTTTCCGTAATGGAGAGAAAATAGCAAAAAACATGCCTCTGTACCTGTGTGAGAATTAATAAAATACATCATGTCTGTCTTTCTAACCCATTTTTTTTTTTTTTTTCCCCCCCTCTCTCCCCCTTTCCCCATAATAGATCCCTTTGCTCCGACGGACCCTTTCGACTCTTTTGGCGGGAATGGTGGCTTTGCAGACTTTGGAAATATGTCAAAGGTAGTAGGGAGGTCACCAGTGAAACGGCCTATTCAGTAATCAGACCGCAGGGAAGCACAAGTACATTTTTGCACCACCAGTAGTTTACATGGCGCTCGTTATCTATCATCTGCCCATAACTGCTCATTTATGCCTTTACCTGGAATCATGATGAATTAGAGGATAATTCAGGGCATTTTTAAACTAAGCGTAGCCTTAAAATAGCTCTCTGGCATGTTCTATACCATCCTCACACAGTGCATATTGTCCTGTTTGCTGATGAGGTTGAGATCTGTTTATAAATCTGTGTTATCTTTGAAGGGCTCCAGTGGGAAACCTACAGGCCGAAAACCCACCTACCCACTGCCTCCACCCAAAAAACCTACACCAGCCAGACCTACACATCCACCCCCTTATGGTGAGTGTTATTTGTGTGTGTGATATATCCATGGATCCACATTTATTTTATTCTCTTTACTGTGTGCTGTGTTTAATGTATTTATTGTATGTATACACATACAAGGATGTCATTTGCATCAAAGCCGCTAGTCATGTGCCATAATTAGATATTGTTGAACGTCATAACTGCCTCTGTATGGAGTAAGAGACATTGTGTCTCTGTTGCTGTCCCAAAAAATATCCCATCAAGATACAGTGTTTCTTATAAGACTTTAGTCAAAATTAGCTAAGCCAGCTGTTCAATAGCAGGGAGCACCTAGAGGTTATTCCACACTAATAGCATTGCTGAAGTATTATTTTCTTTTAGTCTCACAGAACAGATACACTTCCATTTTAACCAGTGTTTCAGTCATAGCCACTTTCATCCCGCTCTGATTTTTTCCCTCTCTGTATTTAATTTTGAAGCTCAAGCCACACCCCCATGCATATCCCTCTAAAAATGATGAACTAAATTATGGATCAAAAATCATAATCTCCAAACATTTACCTTTCGGTGCTTGTCCAGATTCCTTGACCTACGTCTGCTACCAGAGATTGCACAACATCCAGCGAAGCGCAGCATCACGATCGGCTCTGGTATTTCCCCTCGTACTTTCGCTTTTATAGGCGTATAGATGTATTTAGCATCCACACCATAGACAGTGGTGTGTGGCTGCCTGTACTTTACCTGTACTCTATAGTATAGGAGTTAACACTGGAAAAAGTGTAAGTCTCTCTTTCACACACACACACGCACACACACACACAGGCCATGACATGGATCGTGCTCGTTCCTTTTTTTTTTTTTTTTTAAATTCTATCTTAGATACTAGCCCACTCTTCGAAGCAACCTGACGTGTTTCAGCCCCCTGAAAATAATCTGAGGTGAAGTGTGAAGTGAACAGCAGTATACGGAAGGGCAAAGACACTAAAAACAACATCACTTTCGTTCTGAGTCAGCAGGTCTTTGTTGCCACACCCAAGGTTTGAACTGGCAAACCCTTGGTTGCTGGTGCAGAACCCACTGAACCACAAGAACCATGTGTTCTACACCGTTGCTTGTTTTTTCATGTTTTTTTTTCTTCCTCTGTTTGATCTTATGACCTTCAGCCTTGTTTGTTGTTGGCACTGTACAAAACAGGGGTGTCACACTTGAAAGTGGGGTCAGATAGGGGTTCCCGGAGGGGTACAAACATGCAAATATATGTTTATCCTCTTATGACCCACCAAATTAGTTGATGATTGGAATCAGATTGTTAAATAAAAAAGAAAATAGAGATAAACACTGCAGAGTTGGACATCTCCTGTAAACTGTCCCATTCAAACCAGCCCCTTCTCTAGGAGGACAAATGAAGCTAAACCCTACTAGCAAAATGCCCCCCCAAGGCAAAGCAGAGCCACCATTTACTGTAGGGGTCCAAGCATTCTAGCCACTACTGTAAATTAAAAGGCTATGGTAAATTGGCACACTCGATCCTATAATGGCTAATAGGCATATGCGGCTTTTACAGTCATTTCTGTACTAAATTAATCCACATTTTTGTGGATTATGTTTTATTTGTTTCAACTTCCATTTCTTGGACACTACACATGACTTGTATTCATATTCATCTCTCTCATTCGGTCCTGTATAAAGAAGAACAATTGATTTGACCTTTCACTCGTGTGCTGTTTACACAGCTCGGAGCCCTGTGCTGTGCTGTTTGTTATGTGCGTACGGTACCAGGCCAAGTTGTTTTTCTGTTGTCACTGTAGACATTGGGTGTGGTGCTGTAGTGTTGCTCATATCACTGAGCAGAGGAAATGTGGAGATGGAGCAGGGGAGACAGAGAGTGTGTGTGAGAGTTTGTGTGAGAATTTGACCGCCGTACACACTTCACACCCTACAGAGAAGCAGCAAGTGTGAGGTTCCCACGGCTGGCTAAAAGCGTCCATGCCAGCGTATTCTCTCTGCTTTCGGGTTGCTCTGCAACTCTAGGTAAATAACACATACTTCTCTCTTGTGGTCTCCATTGCCTCCTCCTGCTACTACTAATACTACTAATACTACTAATCATAATAATAATAATAATAATAATAATAATAATAATAATGCTCTTACTACTAGAATAACTACTACTAATAGTAGTATTTCTAGTGATATTACTACTACTATTACTAATTATCATCATCATCATTATTGTTGATAATAATAATATTACTAGAGCTACTATTAATACTGCTACTATTAATAATACTAGTACTACTACTCAACTATTACTGCTAATTATATTACTACTATTATAACTACTAGTAGTACTAATATTATGAGTACTCTTAATGCTACTGTTATTGTTACTATTAGTGCAACTGCAACTACTAATTAGTACTACTACTTTTCTTCTTCTTCTTCTTCTTCTTCTTCTTATTATTATTATTATTATTACTACTACTACTACTACTACTACTATTACTACTAATAACTACTGCTAATACTTTTTCCTAATTTACTACCCTGGCATAACCTTTTTTCACAACAGTTTTTGTGATGTGTTATTTACAGTTGAGTGCAAAAAATTTGCATCCCCCACAGTTTACGGATAGGAAAATAGAGGAAAATGTATCTCTTTTATTTATTTATTTATTATTTTTCTAACAATTTATTTAAATATAAAAAGAATTCCAAGACATAAACAAATAAAATGAATTCTACGCTAATCAGAGAATCCAGAGATTACAACTGAGGATCAAAAGCAGCTCTAATGGTACAAAAGAGATTGGAGGCAGTTATAAGGGCAAATAGCAGGCCATACAAGTCATTACATAATAGTTATATCATTTTGATTTTTTCCACTGTTAATATCTTTGGGAAAAATTATATTTTTGGCCTCTTCGGTTTGTCTGAAGTGCGAGCAAGCTTTTGCACTCAACTATATAGTATAAAGGAAAGATTAATTTAACATGTATCTATAAAGAATGTTAAGACATTATGAGATTGAAACAAACACGAGGCAGCACAGTTGAAGGCATCAGAGACTGTGAAGTGGCCTGAGGTTTTCATGGGTGGCTAAAATCACTCATGCCAGTTTCTGCTCACTTCTCTCTCTTGCTGCTTTCTGTTTCCTCTGCAACTTTCAGTAAATAACTCCCTTCTTTTACTTGTTGTGCCTTGCCTGTGAGAAAAACAGAGGAAGCCCAAAACCAGTCTTTCACTTGCTCTGAGCAGCTGCTGTGCGACCTTTTGCACTCAGAGTGTGGCACATGGGTGATCATAGATAGTTATGCTTTATTTTTCACAAACCGCATCAGCAGCCTGGTTCCTCAGCAATGTTTTTGAGGCATCAACATCTACAGACTGAATCGAATCTCCAGAGCTGCAGAGGACTGTGTACTACAAAGCCTATGGCTCAACAATCTTGTGTTGTGTTTGTCAACAGTTGTTGTAACGGCTTACGGGCGTTGTAATTGGTTTTGAAAGGTGGCTTCAATTTGCAGAAATGAAACCGTTGCTCTGGTTTTGGTACACCGCAAGTCAACCCTATCTAAAGCTCCACGGCCTGATCTCATTGCTGCTCTTTGCTCAGGGGTCAGGTAGTCGTACAGAACATATGAACAGTGATTTTAAACACTATTTTTTCTAACTGATGCCCTTTCTGAACTGTTTTAGGCACAGGTTCAGCAGGAACTCATGCAGGAGTTGCTGCTCATAGACAAACGCTCGGTGTTCCCCGCTTTGCGAAGCCGTGCGAGGACTCTCTCTCCTTGTCGCAGTCCAGTAGATCCGCCTTAACAGACTCTCTTGCTCTTGCAGACCTTAGAGCCGTAAGTCGAGTCTAGTTAACCCTTGCCGGTGCGTCCAGCTTAGCCAGCAGCGAGTGTCTCCGCAGGCATGCCAGCACGTCCTGTATCTGTGTCCATTGTGCTGCTTTCTGTTGCATTATGTTTTTATTTATATTGTATTGTATTGTTCATCCTTAACTGCAGCCATGTTGTCATTTTGTCTTTCGTCACATCGCTAGTCCCAGCATGCTTTCTCCCCTTCATCAACCATCCATGTCTAGATGGATAGCCAGCAGTATCTGAGACCTGTAGACCCTGCTGGTCCTAACCGTCCTGTATTACTGATTGTGTTCCTCACTCGTGCATCCAGCCCAGTGTTGTGTCTGCCTGACTTTGCTTGCCTCCTGTGCAGCGTCATTCATATGAATCCGTTCATTTTTCATTGTCAGTACACTGTGAACGTAAGATTAACAGATGAACTTTAAAGGGAAAGTCTGCCCTAAAGTCTGCGTATTTAACATTATAGTTCAAGATTTAATTTATAATCTAATTTGCAGTTGACATTTTTGTTTATACTTCTTACATTAGTTTATTTTCAATTTAGTTTGCCGTTTTTTTTTGTTTTGTTTTCTTTGTTTGTTTTAACATTACCCACATTTCTGACATTGTTGCCAGTAGGATTCATCTCTACCTAAATAGAGCGATGCAGCAGCACTCTGTCCGGCTCTCTCACCTCCTCAAACCTGCACGAAAAACAGATCAGCATCCAAAGCTTCAAATTTCATGCTAATACCACCTTCAACAGCATCGCACTCATCATCATGTATCACCGCCAACTAGCCGAGCAGAGTCTCTGCTGTAACTCAGCCCGACTTCGTCATATAGCTGCATTGCATTCTGCACCAAACTTCTATATTGGATTTCTCATTAAAATGGAGCTCTTGCTCTTTTGTTTGTAGGAACTAGCAGCAAAACCTCGCTATTATCATTTAAGCTTGTGTGTGCCCCACACAGGAACAAACCAGTAAACTAGCACCAGAGTCACTACACACATCACATTATAATATTTCAATATAAACACATTTCATGTTTTTCAGGGTGGAGGTTTCCTTTTAAATCCCAGTTACAAGAAATAAGAGACTCTTACTGTTACTCTGAGTGCACATAGCTGCCTTTTGGCACTACTTTATGCATCTTAAGTGTCTGTTGTTTTAAGATCTAGATCATATACATAGCTGGCATACAGGCTTCATGCCCTCTTTAATGTGAGAGTTTAACTTTTTAACCTCTGACTGAAAACAGGAAGTGCAATAGTTAAACCTCCCACTCATCCTGACCCAAGTGTCAAACACCAAATTGCAAGCCCTCGTGTGTTTGATAATGCAGCTCCTGTCTCCTTGCAGATTCTGGTTTTAAAAACTACACTAGCTGTTAAATTCAATAGCTATTTAATTCATTTCATCTCCATTTTTTTTTTTTAGATGTTAAACCTACTTTAAGGTTAAAGATTAAATTACAATTTTCAGTAATGATATGATTTTATTCTGTAGTAGATCTTACATCTACTGTTAAGGTAAGTCTAAAATACGCCGGCGCAATTTAGCCGTACAGTGTAAAATTACCGTATTAGTGCATTTAGTGCTTAGCTACAGCTTTTGCATGCCATTATTTTACTTTATAAAGTCCTTGCATGTGTGGTGTTTGTTCATGGTGTCCTTCTGTGTGGCATGAGCTTGTTTGTGGTGTTTTGGCTTTATCTTATTTATTTATTTTTGTTTTGCTTATTTTATTTTTAATTTAAGACTGCTTTAGAACTGTTATAATGTGTCCCTCTCCCAGGCCCTGAACATTTAAAGGTAAGTCAGCACAAGGGTTTGGTGACCACAAGCCAGCTCTCTGTATGCTTGAGTGTTAACCACAGCGAGCACCTACTCCACCCGACAAACACACGCAAAATCTGCTTCACCTCAAATGTGAAAACAGATTTATTTGGCCTTCACACAGAAAAAAGCTGTATGACCTTTAACCTCATACACAGCATGCAAACTGTATTTTGAATGTAGCAGTGTATTCAAATAGTATACATGTGTAAATCCCTGATAACTTTTTAGTATAGCTGAGTGAATTGGGGGGAAAAAAAGCTAAAGCACATGTGACTGTAATGAATCTCTCACAGAATGTGAGGGGTTAATGCTGTGAGTTGGGGATTAGGTGCATCACATTTCTCATTGGTCACTTCACTAGTCATTCATTTGTGCAGTGAGAAACTGTAATTGCAAGCGTTTTTTATATATATATGGAATCATGTCTTTATATTGTTTATATTGAGTGATACATTTATATATTCATTTATAGTTCTGTTAGATTATAAGGTTGTCACATTAAAACGAAAAATAAAATCGATGCTTCTCAAGTCACACTGTTTTCCCGTGGTAGAGAAACATACTACAATGATCTCATGACTCGATTCCTCGACTGCTTTTGAGTAACAACTTCAAGCCAGTTGAGGTGTTTTATGTATGTCTTGATCGTTATGCCATTAATTTATAGCAATCGCCTGAGTATTATCACTATTATTATTCTGTTGTTTGTCCATCACAAAATTTAAACATTTAAAGTTACATTTTGGAAACATACAAATCCGTGACAGCCCTCTCAGCATACTAAGAAAGAGCAAGGAACGTGGGTGACGTTATGAGATTTAAACGATTGCTTTGCACGGGGTTTGTGTTTGGGTGGTAGCACAACTGAGCATGTCTGATTGTCAAGTTGTGTAAAGGAATCACTCCTCCATTGTAAATGAAACACCTCCATCAGCCACGTCCCAAGGAATAAAACCTGACAGGGCATGCTGTTATAGGAAAATAATCAGCGCTGCGGTGGTGTGATGCGTTAACACCGTTACCACCCTGGAGTTGATCATTTTCCAATAACAGCATGTATTGAAGTGTTTTATTCCTCTTATACCACAGCAATTTGTCAATTTTTTATTTATTAATGAACAACATTGTTCTTTTTAACCAATAGTTACATTTAATGTTGTGGAACTTCCACAAGACAAGTTAGCTCCTGTTATAACTTACGTTAAAGAAACTGTCACTATTCGGTCCCGTACCAGTCTCTATTTT
Organism: Pangasius sanitwongsei; assembly: GCA_037576675.1. Lineage (NCBI taxonomy): Eukaryota > Metazoa > Chordata > Actinopteri > Siluriformes > Pangasiidae > Pangasius > Pangasius sanitwongsei. Next base: position 15,367,872 of record CM075023.1, read on the forward strand.
TTTCCTTTCTTGAAGTTCATGAGATAAAAGTGCAGCTTTTCATGTTACTGAGAAACCGCAAAGTGCAAAGTCATCTGTCCTGAAGACTTTACAGACTGTTAGAAAGTGCTGAGACTGGAGACTCCTGGTGAATACTTCACCATATCAACGATTATATGTTTTTCTTTATTAGATCAGCACATTATTTAATCCATTTATATTTAGCCTTAGGTTACGTGGCGCGTCCGCCATACAAATGCCTGTGAATAAGCTGTTACTATAGAAATGTATTAGAACGAATGCATTAATATAAACCTTGCAACTGTTGTCAGAGCTGCTGTTATAGAAAATTAATCAACACCTTTTGACCAACCAGATTCAAGAATTCAACAGTGCTGTGGTATAAATATATATATTTTTAAAGTGATTCATTGTCTTGAACTGATCAGTTAGATCTATCCATCCATTGCCATGAATGCATGTGTGTTTGATTTGTGTGTGTGTGTATACTGTGTTTCTCTGTCGGGTCCGATGCAAGCCTCTCTCTGTCTCTCGCTCTCTTTTAGTACGGAAATGAAGTCGAACAGCTGGAGTGGGCCAAGCGAGAGAGTAAGAGGGAGGAGGAGCGTGTGAGGAGGCTCCGCCTTCAGGAACAGCAGGATCTGGAGCTGGCTCTCGCTCTCAGCCGGGTCGACATGTCCAGAACGTGAGGCCAGTCCACAGTGCCTTGTCCAGAGCCCAACTCTGCACCGTAGCCATCCTAAATACCGCTTCCTCCGAGGGTAAAAAACAACAGAACACAGGGTCCATTGAAATTCTCACTGTCGAGCATTCCCCTGAGCTTTGAGGCTCACATAACTCAGTTGTTTTCTCTGCTGCTAAAATTGCACTCTATCCTACGCTGCCTTACACACAGGCAAACCAAATCTCTCATGGGTGCTTCCCAGGTCCTAATTACAACGCATTGCGCTGTGCCTTGAAACAAAACTATAATGAACAATTGACCAAAGGTTATATGAGCTAAACATAGACACTTATTTAATATCATTTAAACATGCTTCAGGCAGTTATTTTTTTTTCTGTACACATACAACACTGGCAGAAGAGAAAGTGTCACCATTAGTGGGCTTGATTAAAAAGACTCTTCCTCTGCTCTGTTTGCTTTGGTGCTGAAGTGTATAAAATGCACCTAAATGCACTGTATTTATTGTTTTCTATTGTAGGAGCCTTTTACAAACACATGGATCGGTACCTTCACTAGCAGGTGCCTGTTTTATTCTACTTGTTTGTTAAGGAACTTTATTAGTAAAACAGCGCATCATTTAGACCAAATACTCTCCAAAGAATGTTACATACCGACTCCATAACCATATGAATGACAAATACAAATGTGTTTATTTGACTACGCAATTAGTACTTTTTGTTAAAAATACAATCCAATACTCCACTCAAAGGTCACTGGCTGTCTACCCATGATGAAATGTTGAATGGATCATTAAAGATTTATTTAAAACTGTAGCTTTTTTCATATAAAGACATAAAAACGAGGAGTCACTGAAGTATAAAGCAGTGATTCTAACCTTCAACCTCTAATTCACACAAATCAGTCATGTCGCTTGTAGTTGGTCTCTTCTGGGCGTTTAGTGACCGCTAAGTCGCTTGTGGGCATGCATCGTCCAGCTTTTTTTTTTTTTTTTTTTTTTAATTCAATGACAAATGGGAGTAGCCAAAAATGTATAGCTGACAGCCCACTATACAAGTTACACACATGACTTTTGTTGGAAATATATTTAAGTTTGATTTACATGTTACATGCTAGGTTTCATACTAGCTTAGCAACAGATTAGCAAAGCATGCTAACTGTATAAGCCACATACGCTCATCAGATGCACCGACAATCCCTGCTGCTTCCTTCCAAGCTTCATTTTTCTTCATAATGTCTCCATACACATTTAACGAGAGGCTGTATGAACCATGGTTGTACGTTTTTCCTCCTATTTTGGTGCCTCAAGCACTGATTGCATGTAGGAAGTAAAGTTGTGAGTGATGAACTGTATACTGGTGAAATGTTGGACCTCATGCGCCATTGGACTGTTGAGAAATTATTCGAGCCAGTCGTCTGGATTTGTCGCTTTACCATGTCATGCCTAATTGAGAGAATAGAACTGAGAACATTTCAAATGTCACTGAAATCACATACACGGCATTTACGTGGAAATTTAACGTTCAGCTGTCGCTTGCGTAAGTGAATGTAGGGTTAATCTCAGATCATGGGCACATCATGCACTGTACGTTTGTGTTTTTCCTGCTCAAACACACCTCAGATAAGAAGTAATTGTGGTAGATCAGTGAACAGTGCATTAAAGATCATGTCGCTAGCACAGCTTGGAAGCAGCTAGCAAACCTCATTCATCATTAAAACTTATTCTGTGATTAAATTGCTTTTTATTACACATTTACAAACTTCAGACCAAGTATCAGCACATAAACTTAGAATCCTACTCCAAGCATGACGGTTTTGTTTAGTTTTAAGAGTGTGTGATTTAATTTTTGGCCTTTACGAGTACACAGCATCGATGGTGCAGTCTTTCCGTTCGTTTATGGAAGGGTTGCTTTGTGCTGATGGTGAAATACTGCATGATTCTGACTTTAGTTTGACCTGATGCAGGAGAAATTGCGGTGAACCTGAAGTCCTGATGATTGCTTTATAACGGTTTTCAGAAAGTTTTCTTATGGCCTTATACTGTATATGGTGTTATTTCTTTATGTTCTAATATATTTATTGTGTTTGTCAAACACTACCTTTATAATATTTCCAGTTTCTATATATCAACAATGAATGTGAGACAAATATTTATATTTTGTTTAGTAGACCTGATTGTTAGACATGTGTGATTGTTCTGCTTATTTGGATTTACAGATGTTCAAAAATGATGGAATTGATGGACATGAATTTTATTTGCTTAACTTTGACATTAAACTCAAATAACATGTGAAATCGGTGAGATTTATTTCTAATGACGTCAAATACCTTGCAGATTGCAGATTCCTTCCGGATTACAGAGTGTTGGTTTAGGTGTCCCACACACCTGAAATGCTCCTTTCTCTTGCTCAAAAATATTTCACAAATGAACATATTTTGTCATTAATCAGCATTTAGAGTCTGTTATTCAGATTTTTACAACTGAAGTGAAATTCTCTGCAGGCTGTGTTAACGTGTGAAAGTCATTCATGTAGCCCTCAGCATTAATCACACCTCTGCATCAGGTCTCTTCGTGAGATCCCTCACAGAAAAGACAGACGTTTAGATGAGGTTTTGTTCTGAGTTTAAGTCACCATGATAAAGCATGAAACGTGAGTTTCTTCATGTCTTAGATTAATCTCTAGTAATTTCTGCCACCTCAGCCTCAGTCATTCATTGAGCTGTACTGTGCGTGTGTGTGATTAATCATATTGTTAAAGGTATATTTTCAGTTTCATCAGATTTCCCCATAGATCTGTCCCTGACTCAAGTAGGTCATGGACCACATTGTAACTGTAGCATCACGTATAATCAGAAAAGAACAAAATAACTGGTTCCAGATGTAGCTTATCTAAAGACTTTGCACACTTTACTGGCAATGTTACTAACTGTAATCTGGAATAAAAGATGCATGTGCTTGCCCAGTTCCATGTTATGTTTGCCCAATAACCTAATTAACCTATGTAGTCTTTATGTAGTGTTTCTGTAGTCTTTATGTAGTCTTTATCCTCGCTTGATAAAATCTCGTGTTTGCATTCTCAACAAAAAGGCACTGTCATTGCCTAACATTTTGGCTATGTTCTGTGCTGTTCTTGCATGTAAATATGTTTTTGAGTCTGGCTAGCATCTATATTTTATCTCGAAAAGTGTTTACATACAAGGTGACTGCGTGTTGTGCAAGCATTAAGGCATCATATTTAATGCAAAAACAACGTCTGCAAGGGTTGTGCAAACTTCCATACTCTCTGCAGTGTTTAGTATTGGTTGTCGCGTACGAGTGCATGCGCCAGTGCTGCAGGTGGCGCCTTTAAATTTTCATGACAATTTTTCCCCGAACGCAGGAAGAAGATTGCCGCTCCTCAAAGTCACCCATCTTAGAATGAATCGGCTTGGGCGTGCCTCATTGGTAAGGATCACAGGCTTGGTTGTGTAGTGTGTGGATGTGGATGGCTAGATTCACGTGTCTCGGCGAAGCACGTGTTAGCCTTCACCCTCCCTCATGGTAGCTGTTGGATGATCGCGAGAGCTGGCTGGTGCGTGGGAATTGGCAGGTGACTAAACTGGGGAGAAAATTGAAAAAAAAATAAAGTTTTGTTTTGCAAAAGTACGTAAGTTCGCTTCTCTGTTTGATCAGGCATGAAGCCCGCTGAGGTGACATGTTGGTTATTTGTGATAAGGCAAATTAATATATTGTAGTCACAAGTCAAACGAAGTATTTTGAAGCCATTAATTTTTATGTTGTGGCCCCAAAATACCAAAGTCTTGGACACAAAGCCCACGCCTTTAATATGCTATGTGAACGTCACACTACTACGTGGTCTCTAGTTAGTTATTTGGTTGGAATGTTCAAAAAAGTCTATTCTCTTTGAGAATTTGCTTGAGGTGATGCAGGTTAATGACATATGTCATGGCACCAGTGACAGGTTTTAGGCGTCATTCCAGGAATGAAGTGTAACATAATGTAATTGTTAAAAAAAAAGTTAAAAACTTTGATGGGAAACTTGTCACCTTAATATACTGATTCATGGCCACACCTTGTTAAAAAATACTCACCATGTCATCTCAGCAGCTCATGTGGAAAAATTTTAAAAACAAACAAACAAACAAACAAACAAACAAAAAACGATATCCTGGAAGGTTAATCTGCTTGTCTCAGCACACGGGCCACTGATTTGTCCACGCCTGTGAATTTGTAGTATAGATTGCAAGCAGAGATGTGCAACAAGTGTGTCTTTGCGTTTTACACTATGTTCCTGTTCGTATTTTATGTGTATAATGCAATCTCCCTATTAAGAAACTTCCTTTGTCCTATTACAGAGTCAAACTCTCATGCTTCATTTCGTTTCCATTTTCTCAAAGGTTGTGTATTTGAAACACTACACAAAACCACCTTAAATGCTTCTGACCACTTTTTTAAGCTTTAGACTGAACAGGTTGAAAATGAATGCAAGATTTCGATCCAAGTGTGAAAAAAACTTCAGCAGCTGGATGCATTTGTGGGTTTTGGTCAATTACAGCCATTTGAAATAACAGGACATTCCTTGGTGCACTATTATATTTACAAAACGCTTCACAAGGGGCTTGAATTGAAGATTCGGAGTTGAGAAAGAAGTAAGAGGCCGGGTAAGGCTCAGGTGACATTGAAACACAGGGCAGGAATTCGTTTCTCATTCGTGTTATTCGTTCAATGATGCCTCTTTTTTCTAAGCGTCCACATGTGTGGTTAATTTTAAAAGACTTCTCGTCAGGCGTGCTCAGCCACATTCTTGTCTCGTTTTTAGATTTAGCTGCAGTGTGTCCAGTGTCAAGTGGGTTAATAAGAGGCTGCCTTCTGAGATTCCTGAAAAAAACGTTTTTTTTTTTGTTTTGTTTTTTTTTTTCTTTTCTGAATGCATTCATCATGGCTGTCAGGGGCCAACCTGTTGTATTTACAGCTCCATTTTGACATTGTTTGCAACAAGAGTTGTTTATTAGCTTTGGGACTTGATGATTAGGTCAACTTTTTTTCTTCTGTGTTTCCTTTTGGGTTCTTTCTAGAAACAAAAAGGTCCTTTTTGAGTTAATATCTTAATTATAAAACAAGGTGATTGTGTGTGTATGTGTGGGTGTGTGTGTGTGTGTGGTTCCAACCCAACCCTACATTAATCCTGAAACTCACATTAACAGCATTTTCGGGGCTATTTAAACACGTGTGAAGATTTAGAAACCCTTGAAAATGAGAATCTTATATTGCTGTTCATGCATGTCCTGATAGTAGAAGTTACTATCCTCAGAACAAAAAAGTGAAATGAGACTTCTACTTTTACACCTCACCAGTTTGCTATTAATAGCCTGGCTTGCATTTCTTCTTTTTTTTTCCCCTGTATGAGAAATTTTGCACACCACAACTGAACATGACCATATCACGTTTCACACGAGCAGAATGGTGGAAATTTTCAGTAAACTCTACTTTAATTTCACTCACCCAAAACTTCTGGTATTCAGTCTAGCTGTATACATGCTCTTTTTTTTTTTTTTTGAGAATTTGCGCCATTCTTTTTAAAGTTTCTCCACTCAGTAATGTTTTGGTTGCTCAGCTATCATTAAGGTTATGAAGGCTTAGAAGTGGATGTCCACAAACATGTGCTCTCAGGACTAATTTTGACTGAATTTTGAATCACATCAGCAGTTACATTATCAGACGTCTTGTTTCGACAAGCTGCCATCAAAACCTTGTGTAAATGTGCCATCTTTAAGCTTTATTCCTGCACTTCTGGATCTTCAGCACGGAGCCCAGCGCCCCTCCGTCCAGACATATCTAAATTCTCTCTCTGTAATTATGTAAATGTAATGTTTGTATTTATAGGCGAAAGCCACAGGCTGCGGGCCTCGTCTCGCAGCAGCTGGAAAGCATCTTGGCCTAAACTATAATACCCAATTCCATAAGCCTGAGTGGGGGTTCAGGAATAGCAGCTTGGTACCCTTGCCTTAACCAAATGCCGTGTTAAGGGCGCATGGTTACCAGTAATGAGCTTGTGTGCCGCAGAGTTTCTGGGGACTCCAAAGCAACATCAAAGCAGCCCATAATAAGAGGCTGAGCTTAAATATGTGAGTTGTCTTTTTCTAAGAGGAGGGACAAGTAGAAGAAAAAAAAAATTCACAAAGATGCACATGGCGCCAGGAATATATTCAAATTTAGTTTAATATGTACAATAAATACAATACTTACAATATAAAACTTATGTACACATTCTTTAAAAAAAAAAAAATAATGCAGAGCGTCTAGCCCTGGAGTATGTGCTAGTGTACAATGGGGCTTGAACAGGTTATTGTACCTTCATGATACAATATCTAGAAAATATCTTACTTCCGTGAAAACCAAATGGCTGAGAATGTATCAAACTTGAGTGAACGCACAGTTCTGGTCCTTAGAACAATTTGAAGGCAGTTTCAAGAGGAAAACATTGTCATCACGCATGATTTCAGGATGTCACTTTGTGCACAATCCTGGCAGCACAGCATGCATGCTAAATTCATCACTATAAAGGCACCGTGTTAAACTTACACATTGTTTCCAGTTTCAACAGAGCTATATATAGAGATATAGAGATTTTATATATTATAGGACCAGCCCTGCAGGTTGCTGTTTGTCCCCAAAACACTTATGCAGCGTTTAACTGCCTGCTCTATAAATCCCACGTAGTACCAGCTACATTGTTACAAAAGTATAAAGAACAATATAAATCTTTATCGACCCAAAAACAAAACAAAACAAAAAAACAATAACAGTCTTTTGGTCTTGTACAAAGGACTTAAATAAGGCAGTAATAAGGCTTTGGCTTTTTTGCCGTTTGTCTTGTGTGTGGCTCACATGTGCCTCTTCATGTGCAGCGCCAGATGGTCGGAGCGGGAGAAGGCGCGCTCGCACAGGTGGCACTGGAAGGGTCGGTGGCCGGTGTGCTTGCGGAAGTGACGTGTGAGCTCGTCGGAGCGGGCAAACTTCCAGCCGCAGCCTTCCCAGTTGCAGTGGTACGGCTTCTCACCTGATAGGATGGAGGAAAAAGATGTTAATTCAGTACGAATCGCTTCGTAACACGTGAAAAGAACAAAAAAGAACTCATTGTTGAGTTCTTACAGTAGTTAGCGCATGCGCAAACTTTTCATGTTAACTCTAAAAACATTAGGCAAAAAATAAATCTAGTGTGTCAGTACGGCTTTGCATCTTTCCTGTGCATGATTTGTCTCAGATAATCACATTTTATTTTTTAAGTGAATCACAGAGTAAAAAAAATCCTCTCACCGGTGTGAGTTCGGTGATGCGCCTTGAGGTGCGAGCTCTTGGTGTACGTCTTGCCGCATCCAGCGAACGTGCAGGTGTGCGTGGCCGCGCGCTTCCTCGGCCAGGTGCGTCGCCCGCGCTTCGGCTTGGACTCGAGCAGGTCGAGCGGTGAGGACGGCGGAGTGAGGAGCGCGCGCGGCGCACCGGGCTGCACCATACCGAGACCGTCATCGAACATGCCCGCGTATGCGCGCGCTCCCGCGTAGGCCAGCGGCACCTGCTGATGCTGGTGTTGCTGCTGCTGCTGCGGTGGTAGAGGCGCGTGGCTTGGGTAGTAGCCGTTCTGCGGGAAAGTGGCGCGGCAGATCTGCGTGTGACAACGCGCCTGGTCGTCCGGGCTGAGCGGCGGCGTCATGTTCCCCGCTGCTTGCGGAGAGACGGCGAGCCTAGGCTGGTCAAAGGGCATCGCGCACGATACGTTGCCCTCCTGCTTGATCCGGTGGCAGCTCTGTGGCACCATGCCGAGCACGGGACCGTAGCCGTCCGCGCACGGCTCAACCTTGATACCCTCGACGAAGTCCTGCCTCGGGAAAGGCGCGGAGTTCACCACGAACCGGCCCTGAATCCCGATGCTGTTGCTGCTGCTGCTGGTGGTGGTGGTGGTGGTTGTGCTCATGCCGTACGTGTTGTCCGCTTCGGAGTGCAACAGTTCCGCCACTAGGCTGTGGGAGTACGGCGGTGGAGGCGGCACGTACGCGCTCCCTGTCTGGTACAAGTTGCAGTGCTCCACTGTTGAATTATAGTCCACTGGTCCCACCACGCTCTCTGGACCGGTCGTGTTGGCCAGAATAAACTCCAGATCCAAGAAATCGCTCAGATCCTCGTCGTCCTTTCTGGCACGGAACGCATCCACGCTCGGTACCGCGCACGCCAGCGGTTTCTCCACTTCTCCAATCCACCTCTGCAAAAAGAAAAAAAATGCATCTAATGTTAAGATTATCTTACACTGAATAGCTAACAGTGCTTTTAACTTTGCTAGCAACTTTAATGCAGAGTTTGGCGTAAAATGCGCAAACAAAATGCGTAAAACACAACTATTACTTACACTTTCCCAAAGTTTCTCCTTCTGTCCTGCGAATGTAGAAATGGAAGGCAAAATGGTCCCAGGTAAAGCCATTTTCCAAAACGTCAAAGTTATATTTTAAACAAAAAACCCTCTTTTTTTGTGTGAGCGTAAAATATACCGCTCTCCTCGTCAAAAACTGTTAACACACGTCTGATCCAGAGTTCGTTTTCTTTCCCATAAAGCTGCGCTGCTCCAGCGTCCTGAGCGGGCAGCGAGTGTGTGGCAGGTAAAACCCTCCTCCCTTATAAACCCCGCTGCTGGACCAATTGTGCGAGCGGAGGAAACGGCGTTCAGGATGGAGGTAGAGCGCCCAAAAATAGCCGGTATAAAAGAGCAGATCGAGCGGCGCTCTCTCTCTCTCCACTTACTCTGACTAAAACACACACACTCTCTCCCTCTGCCTGCGCTCATACTCGCATTTAGCTGCTCGCGAGGCCGTGACGTCACAGAAGGGGCGGCACTCCCCGGGCTGCTTGATTTGCAGCGCGCATGCGCACCAGTCAAGTCGATTACAGTTGCCAGATTTGAATACCTTTAATCACACTATGAGGTAAAATAAAACAGCCAGGGATCAATTTGATATGATTTGTGATATTTTGGTGGATCATTCGTGACTTTTACGTCGTGCAGCATTCATTTGGAAAGAGTAACATTTCATGTTCATTTCATGGCAGCTCTGATGAGCTACAGTTGTTAAAGGATGGCACCAAAAAGCCAGAAAAGTGACTGCAACATAATATCAACCCGAAATAGTGTACTTACAGAAGCAGTCTGGGGTGTAATTTAGAGACACAACGCGACACATTCTGATGAAAAAAGAAACAGCCAACCACAAGATGTTATTTTGTTTGTTTGTTTTTTTTCTCCTATTATTTTTCTTTGCTTAGTTTGTCGATACCTGGCTACACAAGACTTCACTGATCCAAGACTCACCCTTCAGCCAAAACCACTTCAGCTCTGTACCTTTTTAAAGAAAACAAATGAAACAGTGACATTTTTTCTTTCATTTTTTTTTTCAAAAGTTTGTGTGTGTGTGTCTTTAGCTAGAGGACCTTGAGGAACATTTAAACACAGTGAACATCATCTGTTGTGTTAAAGCAACAGGTGGTGTGTTATTGTTAGTTTTATTTTAGTTACCAGTATCTCAGAAAGGTGTGTATAATTAATATACAGTAACAATGACTGCTATTCATGCAATAATAATAATAATAATAATAATAGTAATAATAATAATAATAATAATAATATGCTCCATTTCTATAGTACCTGGCTGTATTGGTCACGTGCATTTTTTTTTTTTTTTTATTAATAGTCAAACACACGTGATGTCAGGTTACTAACAGTGCACAACAGTGTGATTGGACTCAGTAAGTGAAGAATGGCATTTGTTTATTTAAAATGAAAATGCTGATTATTTATTTGTTTATTATTATTTTTTAAATTGCTTCAGTGAGTCTGAGTCGTGTGCAGCAGCCGATACTGGTGCAAAGCGCGCGTGGCGTGAGTGGAGCCGTCCTCGCCCGCGCGCAGCTCCGCACAAATCGTCATGATTACGGCGCGCGCGCACGCGCGCTCGCGGCTGTTTTTGTGTCCGCGCAGCAGGTTTGTCTAAACTCGGGCGCCGCTCGTGTCTCCCCTCTCGGCCGCGCGCTCGGCGCTCACGTCGCGCGCCATTCACGTGCAAATGAAGCGGCGCATTCAGGTCGGATGACGCGCCGATCGGCGCTGCGATTTATTCGTATTGTTTACGGAGCCATTAAGTTTCGCTAATGACGAGTCCTTGGGCTGGGGGAGGGGGGAGGTGCTGGGCTGGTCAGTAAATATCCCTCACTACAGACTTTTATCATGTCACATGCTTTCTCACAGTGGTGACATGAAAACGATAGGTTAATGGATAGGTCTAGTGGGAAGCATTTGCATAAATAAACATCTAGTTATTTTATGCAACTAATTTGCATACATTATTAAGTGATAGAGTGATAGATACCAAAACCAGGACTGATGGCACTTTTTCACACCTGCTCGGAGTAGATCTTTCCCTGTCTCAAGGGTACATCTTCTGTACCTTTAGTTTATTTGTTTGTTTGTTTGTTTGTTTGTTTTTTGGAAGGTGCATGTGCTATACCTTTAATTAGCCTTTTTTTTTAAAGGTAAGTTTTAAAAGTACTTAAGTGGTCCTTAAAGTCAATTATACCTTTAATGGTGTACTACACTTCTGGGCAAAATAAAAAAAAAAATAAAAAAATCATTGGTCAGAAAATTTGCAAGAATTAAACAAATAAATAAAGGAACTTAGTATGGCATAGCTTTTCGCTTTGATTTCTTTAAGCCTCGTGGCCCTTGATGGACTGCACCAGGTGTGTGATAACCATATATCACCAAATAATGATTAATCTTTTAAGACAAAAAAATCCCAGAAGATATTTTTGTAAAATTTTGTTCACCCAGACTGTTGAATTTTACATCAACCATTTTAATCATTAGCATGATTTTACCTTTGCGTAAGAACTATACGCAAAGAAGACTATATAAGCGAATTTCCCTGTTTCTAGCTTTTCCCCAAACAAACAGTTCACTGCAGCAAAAATAAATGAGCAAATGGTGGCACAGGATGCTCTCAGGAGAGCATATGCTTTATTCTTGCACATTTTCTGGCCGATGATTTGTTGTGAAGACCTTTAAAAGCTTAATATTTGCCATTTTGGGCTTGGCCCATTTTTCTCGCCCAGGAGTGTACATTCACATTTCCAGGTAAAAGCTACACACTAACGGTAAACGTAGCTATCATGGTACCACTCCAGCAACAAGGCAAAGTACAGTGCAGTGCCCTTATTTCTAAGAGTGTAAGCCGTGTCACATGTTATAGCACCATGATTCATATTATATTACAATGATATTTATAATCTTTAGAAACACAGAGGATTAGTCTATATAGCCAGGTAGGTTCTCATTCTCATTTATATGATGCACACACTCAGAAAATATAGTATTACACTGCACATTTGCTTGTATCTCAGTGGTACTCTTTAAAGATACATCTTTTGTACATTCAGTATGTATCGGTCACATGGAAACATGGACATTGCGTACACACTAAAGGTACAAAAGGTGTACCTTTAAAAAGGTGTACCACCCCAGTGACAAGAAAAGGCACCATTTAGCAGATTAGTATCCTTTATTTCCTTTATGCTCAAGAGTACGTCTTTTTGTAATTGGACCATTATTAATTCTTAAATGTACACTCTGTGCACCTGTCTAAGAAAGGTACAGTTACAGGTACACCCTTTATTTCTGAGCAGGCGCAATGTGTGGAATGAGAAGTGAGTGTGTGTGTGTGTGTGTGTGTTCTCTTCTTTAAGTACTTAAGGTTGAACCTAGCCCAACACTAACTCCATAAACCAGTGTTCATATCTAATACCTCTGATGAGTTATGAATCCTTACAGTTTCTTGAAGTTCTTTGTATCGCTTCTACTCTACATGAGTGTGTGACTAAATGACTGAATGTAAAAGTGTGTGAGTACCAAGAATCCTTGTGTCTCTGCCTCATCTCAGTAGTGTATGCGTTTGAAAATCAAAGTGATCCATATAGTCTAGTATAATGTTTTAAGACAAATGACTTATGACGGAACCCAAAGAAGCGTAAAGAAAGCTTTTCATTAGAATACTTTTTTTCCATTGCATAAAATGACAGCGATTATAAACACACGTCATGCACGCCAACAAATTCTTTCACGCTGCCTGACGTGTGTGTTTAAGCTCAACATGGCCAACCCCCATACACTCCCAGCCACATAACAGGCATCATTTCAATGTAATGTGTCAACCTACCATGTGTGTGTGTGTGTGTGTGTGTGCGTGAATGTGTGTTTCTATGGGACCTCAGTGTAAAGCATGCACATTGTAATTTCCATGCCCCAGCTTGTGTTTGTGTGTTCAACTCAGATGGACAGAGTGTCCCGTTTGCAAAACCAGCCTCTGTTTTCACGACAGCCGTCGAAAAACATTAGCTCACCGCGGCCCGTCTCACTTTTACTGATGCAGTTTCACTTGGAGAAATACCTACTTTGTCCTCTCTCTCTCTCTCTTTCTCTCTCTCTCTCTTTCTTTCTCTTGCTTGAAGCCAGACTGAAGGCTTTCCCAATTTTGTGTCTGTGATGATTCAGACGTGAATTAATACACAGCGGTTACTCACATGTCAGAGCATCTTTGGGGTTGTGTTGAGTCTGGGCCAAAGCCTGATGAGCAACTGCTTCCCAAACCCAGTGTTTCTTTGCACAATAGTCTAAATGGTGTAACAAAATGTAACTATTGCCAAAAAAGCTAAGAGGTCACACTGCCTAATAATGAGAGATGAGAGACAATACGGCAAGAAATAACATTGTTATAGGAAAATAATCAATCATGCGGTTGTGTAATGCAACCTGAAGCGGCTTGGGCTCACTGTTACCACCCCAAAGTTGATTCCTTTCCAATAACAGCACATCCCAATGTGTTTAATTCCTCTTACACCACTGCAATTGGTCAATAATTTAAATTTTTTTATTAATTAATGAACACATACATTATAGAACTTTACATTATAGCAGCTATAAACAGTTGTTCCCTCACCAGCTTCCATTTTTTTCTGTCTTTTGACCTTAATAGGACAAAAAATCAGCTTGTCATGTTACAGAAAAAAACCTACAAGTGAAAACTCTTCTGTCCTGAAGACTTTCCAGTGGCGGAAAACTCACTGTTAAAAATCGCTGTATCTCCTTACAGACAGTGTCACCATATCAACGATTATATGTTTCTTTGTTGCATAATAACACTGTTTTTGTTTGTTGTTAGCCTTAGATTATGTGAAGAGTCCGTCATATAAGTCCCTATGAACTGTTACTGCAGAAAAGATAACATATCAGAACGAGCACATTGATATAAACCTGTGATTTGAATTACAGTCAGCAGAGCTGCTGTCATAGAAAATGAATCAACACCTTCTGACCAATCAGAATTGAGAATTCAACAGTGCTATGGAATAAATATCTGTATTTCACACTTTGCTTTTCTAAATCATCAAGTTACTGAGTGGACACATTCCAACAGTTCACTTTCTATTTTGTTTCCAGTCTCCAGTAATACCTCAACATCTGCTTACGAGGATGTAAGTGGTGATCTTTTAGCAAGTCCTACAACCATCATCATTCTTGCACGTGGAATGTACGAAACAGAAGGCATTTCCCTGGTGGGCTAATTTTAATAGTAAGCTTCCATCATCACTACTCTTTTCATTTTTTTCATGTCACTGTGCAGATGTGTTATGTCTGTGTGTATGTGTGTGTCATGCCCCAGGTCTCTAAGGTTCACTTTCTCCATGCCTGAACTAATTACCGAAATGTGCTGTACCAGCCTTACAGGATAACTCGTATCGCAAACAAAAGCGTCAGAAACTGGCAAGAGGTTTTTTTAGGAGAGCTCAAACATGCTCAAACTCGTGGCTCCCATCAAAGAGTCTCATTACATATGTCTTTTTTGTCTTCTTGCTTTTGTCTCACAGCAAATAAAAGGCCTAGTGATAAAAACAACAAACTTCAGAAGCCTTCAAACAAACCAACAGCCTTCAAAGTTCCCCTTCTCCACAAGTTATGTGGGCCGTACTTGTGAGTGAACTTGCGGAGCGTCCTATTTGTGCGTTTTTTCCAGTTTGAGGTCTGGTTTCACTCCTCTCCTTTTTCAACACGTTAGTTGTTCTTGTTTTACAAGGCATACCTGCTGGATATAGCCGTTCAGCCAGGCCGAGAGAATGGAAGAGCTGGAGCGAGTGAGCAACGTGCTAGTGGAAAGTGCTAGGGAGAGTTTGACGGCGAGTGGGCTCCTGCCCGGGCCTTTTATACCGGGTTATTTTTAAACACACACCCCTTGCTTATTGCGGCGTTTCCTCTCTGGGCCACTCAGGAAGCCAGTTTGGTCCCATTTCCTGCACACACGCGGCCAGATTCGCACAGAATCAGAGAATGATAGCATTGAGACTCGCGGGCTCTGCAAAGAAAAATAGAGAAAGTGGGGGTGGGATAGTTGAGAAATGAAAAACAGAGAGTGGCTGGCACGTGCAGCCATCTTTGCTGGAATTCAAAGGCCTGGCTTGCGTCCAGTTCTAATTTCAGTACACCTCAAATATTTGTGGAAAAATTCTGGAACAAGAACGGCGTTCACTTTGGGGTTTTTTTCACTATGCGCACCTGAAGGCTGAGGGACGCACTGTTCTTGCTCTGTTTTGCCCTGGGACTCAGTCAAACTGAAAAAGAAAGCCAACAAAGCAACGGCACCTTTCAGTCAAGCCAGGGAGTGTTTCTCTCGCTGTCTTACATAAGACTGGGATTAGGTCCCATTACATCATGTTGCCATTTGCCGAACATACAGCTCAGTGATTTATACACACTTGGGGCTGCATCTTTGGACCAACCTGACAAGCCTGTACAAATATAATACACAGGATAAACTGTTTTTAGATAGACTTCAGCTGAAAAGTTGCCATTGTGGATAGTAAATTATCTGGTATATGTACGCCTTGTGCTTTGTACATGATGCCAGGACTTTCAGGCCCATGGGGTTTTAATGATGTGCTGCATCACTACATTCCCAAACGACTTGAGGCCTCACAAGGTGTGTTATGAATCAAAAGGTCACACAACACCTACAGCAGGTCGTAGCGGTTTTTCATGTTCCCAATTACACTCCAGAGGAAAATGAGACTGGCATGTGAAGCGTTTATTCCAATTACAACACCCCAACACCACTGCGGACAGAAACTGCTGATTAATTTTCTTCATTACAACAGCAGCTCTGACAATAATTCCAGCTACAGGGTTCATATAAATGCACTCGTTCTAATACGTTTCTATAGCAACAATGTATATAGGGACTTGTATGACAGACACTCCACATAAACGAATTTGTTGTGAGATGACGTTTATTTAGCCTTTATGGAAGGAGTCTCCAGTGTCAGTGCTTTGTAATTGAGGTAAAACAGTAACTTTAAGTGTTCTGACATTGGAAAGTCTTCAGCCTGTCATTCAAGCACGTCAGTGATTATTTATCCTTTAATAGCACATCCTGAGGTGTTTAATTCCTTATATATTAATGCATCAGAGTGATTCGCAGAAGAGCCATTGTCTAAATCGGAGCTTGTGCTTGCTGTGCTGTGGTATGGGTCAGACACTGGCACACTGAGTCCATAAGGACGTAACCGGGTGTCAGTCTACAGTGCACAGGAGAGGGACATGGTTTTCATTTATTAGCTGTTAACGCTTAACCATGGCCATGTTCCGGATTGAGTGCAAACACATACCTGCCTCTTAAAATGTTTTATTTGGGTGGAAGGAGATCTTGAAGGGTGACTTTTGTTTGATTGAAGGAAACGATCTGCCTTTGTGATAGGTTATAAAGCGGCGTTAAGGGAGTCAGCGAAGAGAGCAGGCTGTAGTTGTAGCCTGTAAAGTGCACTCCCTGAGGAAGGCAGATTTAAATCAAACACCATCCCATTACAAAGCCATTCTTATAGAAAGGTCACATGAAATTCACTCGTGAATAATCACGATTGACGAGAGATTTACACATGCGGTTTTTAGACACTGAACATGCTATGGTTCACATATTTTTCACATGTAGTGCATGTGGTCTTGTTTTATTTTCATGTGACTTTTTTCCCCCACATAATTCTTTTCAAAAGAATTTCCAAAGAATTGATTTTTTTCACACGATTCATTTATTACAAAGTGTGATTTTTTATGTTTCATTTAGTTTTCCATGTGAGTTTTTTTCATTTCATTTTTCACATCATTCATCTTTACACATGACTCATTTTTCAGATCTTCACACTGATTTTTTTTTTCACATGAATAATTTATTTCCATGTGTTGTTTTTTTCACATGATTCATTGAACGTCATTTTTACACGATTCATTTATTTTCAGTGGGATTTCTATAAATCATTCATTTATTTTCACGTCTGATTTTTTCATGATTTGTGTAAAATTTTCACACGAGTCATTAATTTTTATTTAATATGATTTTTTTTCACATGATTCATTTAAATTTCCCACACTGATGTTTCCCATGTTGGGTGTGTGGTTTCATTTTTCACTTGTGATTTTCTCACATGCATAATTCTTTTTTAAACGTGATCACATTGGTCACACGTTTCAGGGCATAATGTATCGACTTTCCATGTATGACTGACATAAACATGTAATCATTTTTGAAACACACAATCCTGATTCTATCCTGCATCTCCTGCTAACGTCCCGCCATCATTAACCATGTGACTGCTTCCATGTGAACACAGCATGGACTTAAGGCCTGAGTAAAGTGGGTCTGTTTCATTTCTGCTGAAGCCTGCCACAGACGTGCACGCACGCAAGTGTGCTTGAATCTGCCGCCTCGAAATTCGACCAGCTGAATAAACAACACATGCACACACACCTCATCGTCAGTGCATACCTGTGCAGCCTCACAATTGCTACTATTTAGCATTGGACTGCAGGCTTGAGCTGGCATCAGGCTTTCTGCCACATATTCCTGCATTTTTTGTGCTTTAAAGGAAATGGCTTGAATTTTTCTTTCTCTGGTTCTCAGGAGGAACGAGCAGATTCCTTTAAGTTGTATTCTTGAAGGTAGAACATTAACGCAAAGCAGATGTAAAGACAAAAGTGAACTGGGCTGTTCAAGAATGTATTAGGGAAGAGGTTAATCAATCATTTTTTTTCTTTTTTTTGTTTTAATATACATTAAATAGTATTTGCACTGACTTTAATGGCAGCTTCCTCACATTGCATGAAAGTCACTGGATGTTGTAATGAAATTGAAATGACAACACTGCGCTGTTCCGGTCAATGTGTTTCCACTGAAACATGACTCATGCCTCATTTTTTTTTTTTTTTACTAAGAAATGTTATTATCTTGTGATCCACTATGTAATATGTTAGCAATTATGAGGCTGATTATCATTATGTAATTCTGTAAGCAACTTAGCATTCAAATGGTTTCTTTCCAAGCATCCAGCATCCAGACAATAAGATCTCAGTCAAGAGCACTTGTGGCCCTTCGATACATCAACAGCCTCACGTTCTGTAAATCACAGTCACAGATGAACCACTGGTGCTGGTGGAGGTCTGAAGCTGAGCTTTGTTCCACCTGACAGCTTTTGGACTACGTCCATATTTTAATACCTGAAACAAGGCCAGTGGTTCAGTAAGAGAAATGACAGGAAAGGGCTCAGTATCTGCGGCACACTTTTGCTGTGATCAGCAAAGGAAACAGGACACTGGTGGGTCAGTCTGACTGCTGCCCTCTGCTCTGTCCAACAGCATGTTAATAAAACGGCTGCTCAGGTCACTTCCTGTACACACTGCCAATGCCGTCATCACAGGCAGATGGGCCAGTTACACGGCTACTGGCGGGAAGAGGCGGCACAACTGCGTCAGAACTGCTGATGGTGCTGTGATGTGCTGCCATTGTGATTGAATGCATGACATAATGGTAGCGATTAATATAATGTATACTACAACGCTGTTGAATTCTCAAATATGATTGATCAGATGGTGTTGATTTGTTTTCAAGGTTTATATTAAAGCACTCGTTCTAATACGCCATTATATCATTTCTATCGTTCTATAGTCATGTAACTATAAATGGATAAAAAAAAATGTTAACATTAGCAATGTGAAGTTGTGTAAGAGGAATAAAACACTTTAGGATGTGCTGTTATTGGAAAATAATCAACTTCAGGGTGGGTCAGAGAAAACACAGATACTTCTGTCATTAATGTCATGACATTGCCATTAATATTCATAAAAAAAGCAGAAACAAGAATTATGTAAGAATATAAATATTACAAAGTAAGGAAAATAAAGTATATACAGTATATAATTCTTATAAGCAGAGATATGATATGAACTTTAAGGGCCAGAGAAAATATATATAAATATCATTATGGTGTCATTACATTGTTATAAGTATTCATAAACATCTTACAAGGAGAAATAAGATACATTACATTACATAATATTACATAATATACATACATAAATATATATATATAACTGTGTCATTATGAAGTCACGACATAGTCATAAGTATACATAAAAGCTTATAAGCAGTAATAAGAAACACTTGTTTAGGAGCCAGAAATGATTTTCATAGCTTCTGACATTATGGTGTCATAAGTATACAAAAAAACTTTATAAGCAAAAAATGCAGTTTAAGAGCCACAGAAAATATACATAATTGTGTCATTACAATGTCATGACATTGTTATAAGTAGTCATAAAACTCTTATGACTTCTGCCGTTATGGTTTCTTGACATAGTCATATAACGTATATATATAAAAACATATATACAGCGAATAAATACATAACTCTGTTGTTAGCAAAATCTTAAAGCAGTCTGTTAGGTAATTGCTGTTGGAATAAGCCTTTATAAAGCCTTATGTAGGTTTATGTCAGCTGTCATGAAAGGCTAGTATAGGACATGCAACCCTATAGGCAGCACCCTTAAGTAAAATGTTACCAAATACAGTCATAGAATATTCATTTCTGTACAACTGCACAGTGATAAAGTACAAGAGGATGTAGAAATAACGTACAAATTTTCAATTTAGGATTTTTCAGTCATTGTGGAAACTGAATGACTACCCAGCCCAAATCAGTTAACCCACTCCACACGCTAATCTGTAAAAGTGGAACAGCGAGGTGAAAGCTCAGCTGTAACAGTTCTTGAATAATGAGTAAATTAGTGAATGTGTTAAAGGGAGTATCCCCAACAATGACTAATTATGGATTGTGGGCTTGGCTGAAACAGTGGGCCACAGATCAGTTGAAAAAGTAGTTAGCTTAGTCAAGAGTAGTAGCGATGTTCAACGCAGTCACGCGTGGGCGAGTGTCATCATAAAAAACATATCTTTTGATTGGTCAGGTCGAATGCGTAACGTGGTCGTGGCGCATGGCCACGTTTTTCGTCTCTGATGTTTGCTGCTTTGGCATTGAGTGTGGAGCAGGTAGGGAGGAAGTGGTTGCTTCGCTGCGGCTACACACACCCGCTCTGAATGAAAGAGTGAGTTTCATAGCCAGACAGAAAACAACAACGCCCGTAATGGTGTTAAAACCGTTCACTTCAAATACTTTGCTTTAAATCAGTGTTCGTGCTGTCGGTTAATCAGGTTTCTGGAGAGGAGAAAGTCCCCTTTGACTGTTATACAAATCTAACCAGAGGATACTTACATTTCTCTGTTTCTAATTTGCAGTGTTACGTTAATGCTCAGTCATGCATGTCCAAAAATCTCCATTCCAAAATCAAGCTCTAGGTTTTGCAGACAGCTTCTTACTATTTAGTAGATTTGGGCTGTATTTTTAGTAGATTTGAGATGTAGCTGTGGAATAGTGGAGGTTTGCAAAATGCACATAATAGCACTGTACTGTATAACACTATACATATATAATTGATTATTATCCTATAACAACACTTCCCAAAGAATCTTATTCCTTTTATACTATAGCAATATGTTTATTAAAGAATGACATGTACTTTTTATCCATTTGTAGTTACATTTACAGTTGTGGAACGTTCATGAAACAAGTTAGTTCCTGTTCTCACTTATGTTACAACAACTGTAAACAGTCATTCCCTCACCAGCTTTTATTTCTCTCTCTGTCTTGAAGTTAATAATACAAAATACACAGCTTATCAAGTTACTTGTTATGAAACCGCAAAAACTCCTGAAAGTGCGAACTCCTCTTACAGAAACTCCTGTTACAAGGTGCTGACACTAGAGACTCCTTAGAGAAATATTCACTATATCAGGACTTTTACAGGTTTTTACAACACATGCCATACAGGCCTTTCTTCAGCACCTTCTGACCTATCGGATTTGAGAATTCAACAATGCTGTGATATAAAATTATATATATATATATATATTTATCCAGAGATATTATGTGCTACATTTTGAAATATTCCTCTTCTCTAGTGAAGTGAAGTATACATGAAAATGAAATGAAGAGTTACTTGCTTCTAAATTATTTTGTTGTTTGTCTCTTATAGTTAGAAACCATGAATCACTGGGTTATGTTCAGCCGTTTGACGGTGCTTTGTGTCGAGGCGGTTGCTTTCTGCATCTCACAAAAAAGGCAAAGAAAAGCAAATAAAAGCACAAAGGAGAGGCGGGTTGTTCTTGGAAAAAATTCCAATTTGAGAATAGATCACAGCATTGTAGGTGCAGCCATAACCTATTTTGAGTCGAAAGAAAAAAAAAAGAAAGAAAATACAGCTTCAAAGCATGATAAGGCATAATCTTCTGAAATGCTTTGGATATTTTAGGAATAATTATACACATCTTTGTACACACATTGTAGTATTTACAGAGCTGATATACACATATGTGTATGTATAATAAAATGAATATCACTCCCAGCTGAGAGTAAACAGCTTCAAGGGTTTCAAAGAAGTTACACAAAATTATCAGCAGTGGATCCAGTGCACAACATTAATTAAGAGATTTCAATCAAGGGGTTAGTCATCTTAAGCAGATTTGTATGTAAGGAATAAAACAAGGGAAGGACAGGATGTGTGGTTTTAGGAAAATACGACAGGGTGGTGTGTTCCCGCTGATCACCAAGTGAAGTTACTGTCACCACCTCAATATACCTCAGTAATTTACCAACAATCACTTTTTATCCATTTATAGTTACAATTAGTGTTGTGGAATGTCCATGCCACACGTTAGCTCCCAACAATCATTTCTTTAATAAAGTTTATAAAACTTATATGAGAAACTGGAACAAGCAAAATTCTCTTTTCTGAAGACTTTCCCATTACAGAACACTTACTGACAGTTACAAAGTGTTGACACTGGAGACTCCTTCCATAAATGTTAAGTAAACATGTCCTTACAGAAAACTTCATGATATGAACAATTGCATGTTTTTCTCTAATCCCTGTGATAGAGTCATTAGAAACTACAGGAATGGTGATGTATTAGAGCGAACACATTAATATAAACTTTGCAGCTACACTATAGTCAGAGCTGCTGCTATAGAATATGAATCAGCACCTTCTAACCAATCATAGTCGAGAATTCAAGAGTGCCATGGTATAAACACATTTAAACAAGTTTTTTGTAACTATTCATCACTCAGGATGTCAACAGCTGAATACAAGTTGAAGGAAATCATCAGGAAAAAATTCACAGCCATATGATTACGATATAAAGCTGGGAAACAGTCCATGCATGATCCCTTGCCAGAATCCATTTAAACGTGTGTGTTTCTGGCTCACGTGTTGATGGCTGGTTTTATCTTTGAGCTGTCCGTTACAGTTGTGTGAGAGTTTTGGGTATGGCTGATTTAACCTGATTAAGTGACTTGGCTCGGCTTTGCTGTGTGAGAAAGCGGGCTCAAGTTTCCTCCACCTGGAGTGGGGAGTGCACCTCTGACATAAGCCCAGACTCGGGCCAACCTCATGGTTCTCGTTCGTCACCCCTCTCCTCCCTCCTTCCCACGAGATGTAGTCATTACAGGTTCTCTCTCTCTACAGGGCCTGGCTGTGTTTAGAAAACACTCGTACACTGGTCACTCGGCAACGGCATGCATTGCGCAAGAACGTATGAGACGCTCCATGAGAATGCAGTCAATTTGCCATCAGTCTGATAAAGGAGTGTTTTTCTGGAGGAGACGTCATGCGAGCTTTAGGTGAGAGGTCGAATGACCTGTGTATGTGGAAAAAGCGAGGGATGTCGTGAAGTCACACTGTGAATCTCCACCTCTTCTGATCCACGACCTAAGACCTTCTGACACCCTTCAGTCTAACCTCATTCTCCTCTCATGGAGCTGTCAGCCTGGTGCTTACAGACCTCCTGCACATGTGTGACCTCGGCCTGGGGCTAAAGTGTGTCTTAAGGCCCCTGTGTACTGCATTAAGCATGTGTGTTGTTATTGTTTAAGTGGAGAGCGTGTGTGTGTGTGTGTGTGTGTGTGTGTGTGCGTGTGTGTGTGTGTATGAGACACAGAGAGAGAAAGAGAGATAGAGAGAGCATGCATGTCTGGACACATCAGTCTGATTCAGGTAGAGGATTTGTTTCTCATGCTGTTCCATAAGGGGATAATTGCTCTTAAGTCCTGGTGCTATTAAGGGGAGGAATGTGTCCCTTTATAACATCACTACAGCTGTGTAGGTTCACTGCAGATAGAGAAGATATGATAAGGCAGATGTTCTGTAGATCTGTAACTAAAGGTCATCTAATTGTTTACTAGCCATAACTTTGACCTAGGCTCAACTTCAGACTCTCTCTATCTAGGTTTTTCACATTCTAGCAAGCACAAAGATCTTTAAAAGACATCTTTGCCCATATGTTTATAAGACTTTAACCAAAAAATTTTTAAGAAATCTTTTGAAGATTTAAAGTACACCTGCAAATTTGCATTATAAGAAAGTTAAGAAGGTTGGGATTATAATTTATTTTCTGAAATTCTATGAATTAATTCATGTACTTCACAGAATTCAACTATACTCCCCTTGAATTGTTCAAATGCATTAACCCTTGAAATGAAAGAGTTCATTGCAATGCAAATACTATTTCCTCTTGCATAGGATGTCACCCAACTGTCTGACTCACCTTGTTCTAAACATCATGACAGCCAGCCTGAATGCAAATGTAGCTTTTTTTCTTTTTTTTTTTTTTAGAATGATTCAGCAGTGAACTTTTGCCACACCTGCCACACCATTCTTGGTAAAGTCCATGAATGTTTTACACTTGCATATTGATGGTGTAAGCTTGGTGTCTGAACAGCTAAACATAGAATAATCTTATTTCAATCTCTCTTTCCTTTTTCTATTTGTAAAGGAAGAAAAGGAAAAGTCCCGTAAAGTACATACTCATATCGTCCATTTTCAACATGACTAGTCAGGTGTTCTACTGCACTTTACCAGCACGGTGTGTAGTTTGCAGCCTTATGAGCAAATCACACTTTCTCGAATTCTTAGTTTGCTTTTTGCCAATATGATGCCATTATGAACACTGTGCATTTGCTGCGCATTAGTGATTGAGATTACGTGTTCAATTCTGGTTACTTATGACATGGCATAATCTTCTTCTCCTTCACTAAATGATAATAATAATAATAATTAAATCAAGTTGCCAGGAACTTTATTCTGAAATGGACTTGCCAAATGCAGGACTCGAGTCCCTAAGATTGGACTTGTTTTCGCCTTTAACTGAGAAGTCTTCTGTATAGCCTCAAAGGCAGGGTTCAAAAATGCATACTTTTGAACATGTTGAGAATTGTCTTTATGTCACAATCTGCTCACTGACCAATCTGAGGTCTGCTTTCTCTGCATTCCTGTAAATCCTGACCCCTGTGGAGCTTCTCCGTGTTCATAAACAAAGTGCCTGAGGCCACTCCGTTGTGCTCTCGCCGCTGACCTCAGTTCACTCAATCAGGCTTTAGAGAACAGGATATAAATGGCCATCATCCTTCAAAAGTTTGCACCCCCATAGCTTTTGAATGGATAGATACCAGGACCTTTGTTTTAGAAATGACTAACAGATAAAGATAATTCCAAGGAATCAAATGTTGGTCTATCTTTGCAGAAAGGAGATGCGGTTATAAGGGGACGCTTGAACCACGTTCGCGTTCAGAAAGATTTAGATTTTTTCACTATTAATAACTTAATATACTGTATGTGGCAATTTTTGTTGCTTTTAATAGTGAAGGAGCATCTGTGAAACATAATGCAAGAAGCATTAGATTTTGTGCAGGGTGTGCAAACTTTTGCACACAACTGAACAGATGTTCTGTCTTTATTTCTGCTAATATTTTCATATATCGATTCCACATCGGGTGCCATAAATAAATAAAATAAATAAATATTCTAATTAGTAACATTTATTGATTGATTGATTCATCACATTTCATGATGTTATTGCATTGATTTGCACATTTTGATTTAATTTAGTTATAAAGAGAGAGAAAACGAATTCAAGCAGTTTGTCTCTGCAAGCTCACAGTCTCTGAGTCATCCTGTGCACGTATTTTCTGACATTTATCACTCAGGCTGATAGGAGAGGCTGATAAATGGACCATGCCAAAGATTGAACAGTATTTGAGGGTAGCATGATAATGTGCATTGAATGTGCAGCGATTAATAAACGGTTACTACTGCTGTTTCTGTGTACTGCGTATAAAGTTCAACAGTGACTAATAGTGTGTTTTCACCTGTTATCTAGTTTATTGTTTTCTAGTTTGAAATGAAATTTTGTGGCCTGGAGGGTGTGTAACCATATGTGTGTGTGTGTGTGTGTGTGTGTGGTTAGAAGAAACTGGCACATCTGAGGCTCTTGTTGAGGTTGTATGGGTAACTGTGGTGAAAGAGAACTTTTTTCTGCACCTACTCAGATGTCTTTGCACAAGCCTTGCCAAAGAGAGCAAACAACTGCTTTAAAAAAATAATACCTGCTTTCTTTCTTAATGTGTCAGAAATGCTTGATGTTACTGCTATCAATAACTGTTAATGTTTGCACATGGGTGAAATATAGCAGTGGCCACACAATACACCTATTTGCACACGTACATACCAAAAAAATAAAAAATAAAAAATAAAAGAAAGCTGTGTTCATGCCTAACACAATGACACACTCTTATTTAGCAACATTAAGTTAGCTAACCAGCTGCCTATAAGACTGCATTAGTAATGCTACCTCAGCTAACCAGCAGTTGCTATTGACTTTAATGATTTAACAAGCTAGATAAAGTTAAAGTATTAAGTATTATATTATATAATTAACACCAAACATTAGCAAACTAGCTATCTATATTCCATAAAGTCATACGCAATTTGCAAACACTCAAAGCACTCAAAATGGTGACTGCATTCCTGTAAGTTCCACTCTTCAGTAAAAAAGAAGTTAGCAGAAAATGCCTGGCCTATCAGGTTCTTACCTAGGTCACTTTGCTCAGTTTATTACAGAGAAGACTGAAAAAAGAAAACATGCTAGTGCAACCAGAAAAAAAATCAGTCTGGTTTTTTTTTCTTTCTGATATATGTAGCTAGATAGGAGCCTGAGTTAACATCAGGCTAATCATTGTTATCAAAACGATTAGCCAGGTTTGCTAGCCAGCCTGCTAACTTGCTTAGAATTATATTGTATAAACCAGTAGAAAAATCGCTAGCCACTAGCTAACTTTTAGCTAACTGTGGGATTCTGTAAAGCCAGCAAACATTAAGCTAACTATTATTGCGTAATTACAATCTGGGTTTGCTAGCAAGCTAGTTGACATTAGGATAACTATTGTATTGCTAGCAAGTGTAGTTTAACTCTCTCGGTGGCTTTAGCATGTGATAAAGGGAGATAACAGAGTGAAACTGGCAACAAATAAAATAGTAAACATAATTAAACATAAGTAATTTCTGTTTTCATCTTCAATCATCTGTTCATTATGATTAATGCCTTAATACCCACATCTTAGTTCACAGCACTACAGCAGAGCTGCTCCCAGCTGAGGACTGTATCGTGGAACGTGTTACACTCGTGGTGATTTAGATGATGAAGAAAATAATCCAACTTGAGCTGTTTCAATACAACCATCTGTAAAACATCACCGCTGATGCAGTCCTGCTGGAAGCTCCCCTAAGACCCTACACACACACACACACATACACACACACACACACAAGCATGCACACATACACACAGCTGTTCGGGTCTCCCCCCTTTTTGTTGCCATAGTTTTCTTTTCCCCTCCCAAAACAAAGCTCGTGACATTCCTATCACATCACTGCTATTCGGCATGTGCCCGTGTTTACAGTTGGACTGTTTTCCTTTCCATTTTACTGTTTTTCATTTGGTGTCATTATCTTCAGCGTTTTTGGTTTCTCATTTTTAGTGGCCTTGTACTACTTTGAGTGTTTAATTCAACACAACCTCTAGTTAAGGTTCCTCGCATGGCATTTGCAAAACTTTATTAACTCTTCAAAGTCTAGGATTATTCATCGTAAAGCATATTGTTAATCGGCAACTACTATGAAGTTACTATGAAGTTATGAGAGTGAAAAATGTGACCACTGATGGGTCCTGAGGAGTTTACAGGGTTAAACCACTAAAAGTGCCTGATTGGGAGCTACCACAGCCACCACTATGGCAAAATACTCAATATACTGTATATCACTATATCAGCTCTCTTTATATTTAATGCAAATGGTGATGTTTATGTTCTATAGTGTATAGATGTGTCACACATGCAGATTAATTGTACTGAAAATTTCTAAAACTGCTGTGAACATGGTACATGATTATTTCACCTTTAAACAACACACCTATTTAGAAGAAGCCCACCTATTTTGTTTCTTAGTTCTGATTGGTCAGAAGGTGTTGATTCATTTTCCATCCCAGCAGCTTGGACACTAGTACCAGCTGTAATTCCAGTCCCAGATTTATATTTGTTCTAATATGTATTCGTAGTATTCCATAGTAACAGCTTTTTCACCAGGATTTATATACTGGACACACTACATAAACTAAAGCTACCATCATATATTCATTGATGTGTTGAAGCTTTCTTTAAGGAGACATTTATTTCACATTTCTGGAAGGAGTCTCCAGTGCCAGTCCTTTGTAAAGGTCAGGAGGTTTCCATCAATTCTTTGCGTTTTGAGGTTTTTCAGTAACACAATAATCTGTTTTTTTGCTTTGTTAACTTCAAGAGAGAGGAAAAAGTGGAGCCTGGTGAAGGAATGACTTTATTTCTGCTATAATGTAAGTTAAAAACAGGAATGAACTTGTCCCATAGCACTGTGGCATGTAAGTATAAATGGATAAAAGCACGGCATGTTGTTCATTAA
Source organism: Pangasius sanitwongsei (assembly GCA_037576675.1). Classification (NCBI taxonomy): domain Eukaryota; kingdom Metazoa; phylum Chordata; class Actinopteri; order Siluriformes; family Pangasiidae; genus Pangasius; species Pangasius sanitwongsei. The sequence goes on from CM075023.1 coordinate 15,395,847, forward strand.
TAAGTTTAAAAAATATGATGATTGGCAAATTGCTGTGGTATAAGAGAAATAAAACAGTTTGTGAGTGTCGCATCACACGAGTCCGCCATCACCGAAGTGGATTGATTAATTTTTTTTGTATAACAACACACTAGTATTTTATTTCTTACTTATTAAATTCTGAATATGTTGAATAATCGTCCGCATACTGTATATACACCTAAAAATATACACTTAATAAAATGTTTACTCCACATCTGGTGTCTTATTCCAAAATCTAGGATGTGGATCCCATAATCCCAGTCATGGTGTGTTGGAGAGAGCTGCAGTTGATTTGCTTAGCTGATGATACCTGGAGCTGCAAGGTCATTTTTAACATTGTCTTTAAATATGCTTTTGTGACTCATAACTGAGATTTTATAACGATGATACATCTTTCACTTCAACAGATTTGACTAATGCTTGCCAGCTGCTAAAAGTTGGAAAATAATAGAAGTAATCATTTACTTTCCTCTATGTGTGTGTGTGTGTATGTGTGGCAACGCTGACAGTAGTGGATTACATCTAGCGTGTTTTGTGGTTTAACGTTGGCTGTTTCACACTCATATCGTACTTTCATAAGTGCACATCGGAGGAAGCAGCAGAGAAAGTGTGTGTGTGTGTGTGCAGAGCAGCTGCAGGGGCTACACACACACACATGCACACACACTCGCTACCTTTGGCTTACACATGCGTGCTGCCTGCGCTCCGTGTGTGAAAGACAAGTTGACAGTTTCAGAAGGTTTTGTGTCATTTTCTTTAAAAAAAAAGCCTGATAACTAAAACTTTGCCTTAATGCGTCATTAACGTCAAGTGTTCATGGAATTGGTGTCTTATCTTAGATCTGGATATAATACAGTTTGAAAAAGAACTTCGAAAGCTTTGCATAGGATTTGCATAGAGAGTTAGAAATTTATTTCAGAAATATTCCAGTAACTTCTCTTTATCATACACTGTCACTTTCACATGTGGCTAAAAAGATGTCTGAGAAACCAAGTTTCTCAAATCTCTTTCTCATGCGCTTCCCAGCAGTAAGGCCAGCCCGTCACGGTTAGTGTGTGTAGGTAGGATGGAGGAATTGTTTCACAATGTGTATAAAGATGTTGGAGGACAAAAGCACCATGGAAAAGGCCACGATTCTCAGGGGCCTACGTGCCCATGGCCTTATAAACATGCCAGTACAAAAAACACGAGGTGGCCCTGCTTTCTCAGCCTGGACCCCATCATCAGGGCGGCCATTTTTAGAGCGCGCCGGAAACTTCTAGTTTGGGCGTGCCGCCTCGCCAGAAGCCCACTAATGACGGGTTGGTGGGGTAATGCTCTAATGCAGCAAATGCGAACGTTTAGAGAAGCAGTGCTATCTTTGAGATGGAAAAGAGAACAGAATCCTTCTCCCAAGTGCACATTAAACACACTCTTTATTTCTCCCTCCGTCTGCGACCACCAGGAGAGAGAGTGGGTCTAAAGTGGGCTCCTTCGGCTCTAAATACCCTGCCACCCACTCAGAGATAAATAAAATAACATCCTGCATGAGTGTATGTTAAATTTTGTCCTCTGTCATAACTTTATACAGCTATTCATAATATTATGAGAAGTTTTTCCGACGTGCTTGAGGTTACAGTGTGTAGGCCGCAGGGATAATGAATGGATGAATAAATGAATGAATAGGGAGGTCTTCACACATGGAGGCAGGTACCTGCTTGTCTAATAGTTATAGATATGAGGAGCAACTTAAAGCTTAAATCATTTCAAGCCTCTTACCAACAGCACTGTCAAAACCTTTTTTTTTTTTTTTTTTTTTTAACAGTTGAGTGCAAAAGTTGCATACCCTTAGGACAAAATGAAGAAGGCAAATACGTTTAACGGTGTAAGAGGTTTCACAGGTGTGCCTTTTTTTATGACAAATATAGGCAAAATAGGCAAACAATGTGTGTTAAGATATTAATAGTGAACAAAATATATATTTTTTAAAAAATTACCAGTTCAAAAGTTAGTATCTCCCTTTCTGAATGTGAATAACTTTGACTACCTTTTGTATCATCTGAGCAGCTTTTGGATTCTCTCAGCTGTAATATACCTTACATTTTTCTTCATCTATCTGTTCCAAGACTTTGTGGCCAGTCGTTATAACTGTATCATAAACTGCCTTCTTCATATCAGGTCTTGAGACTGAAAGGGACAACTGTGTTTCTGTTTATTTTGTTTTGAATTGTTGTCTTGCTCCAGGATTCAACCACATTTCTTTATGGGGGGGCAGTCGTGGCCTAATGGTCCGAGAGTCAGACTTGTAACCCGAAGGTGAACCCGAAGGTCGTGGGTTCGAGTC
>CM075023.1:15398290-15410104 GCA_037576675.1 Pangasius sanitwongsei
CACTTGGATGGGTTAAATGCAGAGCACAAATTCCGAGTATGGGTCACCGTACTTGGCCACACGTCACTTCACTTCACATTTCTTTATTACCTTCTTGAATTTTTTTCATTGTTGCAGATACATTGTAAAAATGAAGTACAATTTTACTTTTTTTGTACTGCACTAGGATTAGACTTTTTTTTTTTTATATCACAATGAAGGTTGTGTCAGTGGGGATATTGGACCTGACTGAAAAAACAACACTCTTAGTCTCAAGTGCAAAAGTTTTCACTCCCATGTTTTTAATAAAATTGTAAAATAGAGATACATATTTCTCTTTCCAATTAAAAAAAACATGGGAGTGAAAACTTTTGCAATAAATTTGACTTTAAAGACTGATTTTAATTAGATCAAATGTCCCCATTGATTTAGCTTCACCTTGATATAAAAAGCAAAAACTGATGCACAGCACTCAGGATTCAGGACTGGGATCCTACAGGGTGCAAAAAAATCTCCAGTTGATACCAATTATAGACTCGAGTGATGTAGCTGAGGTTGAGAAGCTGTCAGAGCCAAACTTTAAACACCATGCTGACTCTGCTGGCATTTCTACCTTTGGGTTTTTTTCCAGTGTTTCTGGGGACGTAGTGGTAGAGACGTAGTGGTTTAAATCCGAATACAGATACAGATATTTGAAGCCATAAACAGATGCAGATCGTGCATGGCATTGCATTAAACCCCTAACCTTCTCTAACACACCTGCTTCTCATTATAAAAAAACCCACTGTTGCCCTTTCAGGCCTGTTCATCTTTTTCCCCTGAAGTTTTGGTGACCAAATTGCAGTTTAGGTCATCACTTCTTTTAGCTGAGATGAGTCACACGGTCTAAGTCTGAAGCGAAGGAGCCGTGCCGCTGTGTGATTCCTACGCGCCGGTCTTTTCTTGGAATGTGCGCAGGCTTCAGGATTGTTCTCCTTCCTGTCCCTCGGCAGTGCCTTTGTCTCCAGAGCGGTGTCTGCTAATTACGGAATTCCGCCAGTACGCTGGATTTGCCTGGACTCCCCTGCTCCTGTAGTGCCATGGGCTCGGGGTATTTTTGGGGCCTGCTGTAATGCTGGCATGCTATTTAATCATGCCAGTGAAACATGGATCACGTAGTGTCTCACAGTGTGTAATGAAATTCCATAATGTATAGTAATTTAATTGACTACATAAAGCTCATTGGTTACATTGTGGGCTGTGGGTGAGTCACTTTTACAGATGTTTACCGGTGTGAAGAAATATAAAATTATAATGATATAAATGGATTCTTAAAGAATTCTCAGGGTTTTCGCTTCACCTCTTGTGAGAGGGAACCCTCTATTGTAAGGTAACACCAGACGGACAAACAGAAGAACTTTTTAGGGTTCTAAATTTGACCTTTTTTCAGATTTTACTGTGATAAAGAAATGGGAAAACACTGTATTTTTTAAAAATATGCTGAAGGTCTAGGTGATGACTAGTTCCCTGTGTCTACACTTCCACTGAAATTTATTTTAAAACGGTATCGGCTATGTTTTAAGTAAAACCTTAAATGTGTAGAACCCATCAGTAGACCCAGACTTAGATTCCTGACTCTCATAACTACATTCCTGCATTTCACTGTAGTTACTGAATAATTCCTAGTATTTACTGTATAATATGATTTTTGATAAATAATTGACTAATAAGCTGAAGTTTTATGAGGATAAAGAAAGGGTTTCTAAAGGGGCTTCACTTGGAAAACTTGTTATTGTGTTCTGTAGAATAGGCTCCACTATGGAAACTACAAAACTCTTTATAGTGTTACGTGGAACTTCTATTTCTATATCCTGTTAAAAAACCCTTTCTTTCCTTTTTGCATTATGCCTTCTGGAACTTTCTTTCCAAGCAACGCCCTGCACATTTGGCTAATTTTATTTGTAAACTCATTGCTTGCATACCAACGTGTTTTATTCCTTTACTACCATAGCAATGTGGCAACAATGATATATTTTAATTATTTAAGTACGACACATCATACTTTTTATCCAAATTATTTTTATACACATTAGTTCCTGTTATCACTTAACATTTTAGCAGCTATAATCAGTTGTTCCCTCAGCTGCCTCTCTTTTTTCTATCTTGAAGGCAATGAGATAAAAATCACAGCTTATCAGGTTACAGAGACACCAGAAAGCACAATGTCTTGAAGACTTTCTCTAGGCGGAAAACTTAACGCCTTACAGAAAACTTCACCATGTCAATGATTAGACATTTTTCTTTGTTAAATAAAAAGTTTCATAATCTGTTCATTGTTAATCTAAGATTATAAAGAATACTGTCTATTACAAATCCCTGAAATCTAGAGACATCATGTCACTGAGCGGTTTACAGTTTACAAATTAGGTGTGTCAGAGCAGCAAAAGACACTATCACTGAGAACCAGTGTGAAGAGTGTATTTCCACGCTATGATGCTACATCACCGTGTCTGTTCACTTTACACTCATTTCTGTAATGAGGTAATATTTCAATAGCTCATTTATTGTGTTCCCTGTGAGTCAGGAGAGTGGGGAAGGCTCATCACCTCCAGTTCCTCTGAATGAGTGAGTGTTTGCTCTGCGGAAAGACTGTAAGTACGCGACCTGAGTGGAAAGAGTTGTGATGTGTGATCTCCTCACCCTCGTTTGTTTTATACTCGCCCTCAAAATAGCTGCTCTCTCATTGGCTGAGAAAAAAAAAACACAAGCTTTCACTGAATCACACGTAGCCAATTAGAGAGCAACACTTCCTGTCCGGCGAAAAGATGTTTCCTGGTGATAGTAGGCGAGAGAGAGCGAGAGAACACGAGAGAGAGAGAGAGAACTCTAAGGCTTTGCTATGTTTCCCTAACCTTTGCCACCTATAGTGGAAAGCCTTACATGGGTCTCAGACTGTTTTGACTGAAGCGCTGTGAGGAGCGCAGTCAGGAAGCAGAGTGTTAACATGTACGTATAGCCGCTTCAGGTTCAGCGTTACCTTTTTTTCATGAGGTGCACCGGTGCTCTTTCAATAAACTGAGGAAACATTTTTAATAACTGGCCCATTTATCACAAGTTTAAGAGCTGAACCATTGGATAATAAAAACTGCATGGCTTTAAAAATGATAAGAGTCAATAAAATGGAGCATTTTACTTTTTCTTCAGGCTTTGAGAACATATTTTACCATTCAAAACAAATCCTTTAGCATGTACACTGAAGGAAGACAACAGTGGTGACCATGGTTGTTTATTGTGTTTTGCTAATTACCCTGAGGAAACTTTTGTTAGCATTAGCATAAACACAGCGGTCATACTGGGCTTGCTATTGTTTTTGCTAAAGAGGAAGAAAAATGAACTGATTATAGGAGTGTTGTTGGTTTGGAAAGAATTTTTTTTTTTTTTCAAAATTTTCAAGTTACTTTAAGAAAATAGTGAGGCGCTACTTGAGTGTGAGCACTACTTAATAATTAGCACTGCCTCCATCTTGTTTTTTGAATGAAGGTTTCACAGCATTCCCGCTTTTTCTGTTGGCTCACTTTTTTGAGGTTCATGGGTCAAAGTTCATGGAATTACGCTGAATTAACTGCTACTGTAAGCAAATTCTTTTTTTTTCATCTCACATCCTTTCCCATTCAAATGAATTGACTTTTTCTCTAGTGTAGCTTCTATTTAGTTTGTTGTGATTGCAAGTAAACTTCTTTTTTACCCGCCCCCCCACAAGCACTTTATCCCGGGCAAAATTGTGCTGAATCTGGAGTCTATGCGTGGAACACCAGCTGTGATGTGGGAATACACCCTGTATGAGAAGGGCACACATTGACACACTCATTCACACATAGAGCCAATTACTGTCACCAATACATCTATTGGCATGTTTTTGGGAGGTGGGAGAAAACCGGAGAACCCAGAGGAAACCCACACAGACACAGGGAGAACATGCAGAACTCCACATAGGCAGTAACCCGAGTTCAAGATAGAACCGGGGACACTGGAGCTGTGAGGTGCTGGAGCAATGCTACTCACTGCACCACTTCCTAAAAGGTTTTTCCTTGGAACACATTTGTGTTTAACTATTTAGCTTTAGAAGCTATTTATAGCTATTGACCTTTCTTATTGGAACTAAGCAAATGTGTTAAGTGTCAATTTTTTGAGGGAGAAAACTGTTCAAGAACCCTTATTGGTATAAAAGATACCGAGGTTCCTGACCTTATAAAGCCGTTTACTATCCAGTAATGAAGCCCCCTGTTCTCAATAAATACACTGTAGATCCCTAACTAGACATAACCACCTGTTCAGTTTAGTTACAAGCTATTACATATGTATTTAAAGAGCTGCTAGTGCTGGTATTTCTGTGTCTTATGAAATCTTGGCTCTATTACAGCCAGTGATGCTACAGCATTACGCAGTGAAATTTTTCCATTTGCTGGTAATAAAGCAATGACCTAAGACTTAGACCTAAGACTTAATGACTAAGACTATTAGAACGAGGCAGCCACCTTCACTCTCTCAAGCCTGTAATGATAATGTATTTCCTCTAATTATAGAATGAAGAGCACGTCTTCATGTGTGGGTGAAGAAGACATGTGAGGGCTGTGCACATCATTAGCTGCTGTAGGCTTTGATGGAGGTAGAAAAATAAATTCTGAAGAGCTGAAAGGTGGCTTCTATACTCGCACCTTGTATCTTGTGGCACTCACAGTCCAGGAATGTCTGCCGTCTGGAAGGGAAAAGTGCAGTCAGCTGAAATCAGAGTACAGGAAACGTATACACACACACACACACGTACACACACATGTACACACACGTACACAGGCAGATATGTACAAATGCACACACTAAACTGAATGTCTTCTAAGCCTTGCAAATTCATTCAAACAAACTCAGAGAGAAAAATGGCACCTTTTTCTTCACCGCCATTTCTTGTGTTTTTACACAAGGTGAACAGAACCAAACAAACACAGAGCGCTGGAACACGTTAATGATTCCCATCTTACACACTCTGCAATTAGGTTCTTTTTTTTATTTTATTTTATTTATTTTTTTTGCAACAGCGGTGTGTGTATATATACACCTATATGAAAGGTCCCTTAGCATGTAATCATCATCAGGAGGCTCTGGAATCAGGAATAGTTTAGAATTGTGAGCCTCTTTCTCACAATAAGGCGTAGTGTAGGCGCCACACAGAGCCCTCACTGTATGCTCCTACGCTACACACATTCCTCTGTCAGCGCTTAAACCCAGTGGTGGCTTTAACACCTTCACTGCAGGATCGAGATGTTATTCCAGCTTTTCTTCTCCTTGACGCAAGCCATGTTTGCGTGTTTAGGAGTCAGAATGTTAGGCTGTGGTCCAGCTACGCTGATGTGCTCCAGTTGGTCTGAACCAAAGCCGGCTTGTGTCTCTAAAGCCCTGCATTGTCGCCTCGTGTTTACAGAGGTTTTTCTAAGTGCTAGAATGTTATACTACCTTGAGAGCGCAAAAAAACATGTCTTGTTTATCCGCCATCATACGCTGAACTTTTGAACTTTGCATTTCCTTATGTGAGTGAAACCAGTGAGTGTTATGCGTAGGTAGGATTTCATCAGTGAGAACTTGTTTTCTTATACCACATTGTTACTTTACTTTTTTTTTTTTTCCAACAATGACTTTCAAAACTCCCCACACTGTCACTCTTAGAAAAAAATTCTCAAGCGTTCTTCAGAAAGTTAAGAGAGTTAAGTCTTAGCTTCCTAAAGTGGTCCTACTTGGGGTTCAACTCTCTGTTATAGGGCTCTACATGAAAGCTTTTTTCTTTCTGCCTATCTTTCCCTCCAATTTGTTCACTTGCTAGTTCCCACTCACCAGCCAGCTTTCCAACTGAAGACTAACATGTGCTTCCTCCAACACACATGAAGCCAGCCAAGTGCATCTTTTTGAACTGCTTTCTGAACAGCATCACAGATCAGCGTAACACACTTTGTTGAAAGCACTATATGCCCTCTTCCACATACATGAGCTAGATTGACAGGGGAGTATATAATCCCTTCCACCCAGAGAGCATGTCCCTTGGCTCCTGGACATGGATGGCTGTGGCATCGGCAGGATTCAAAATCACAGTAATGCATTAAGTTGCAGTAACTACAAAGAAACAATGTCACCCCTAAACCCTTGACTCTTGGTTCCAGACCAGCAGCATTCTAGTTTGTCAGTCTGGAGAAACCCTTCAACAGTGAGTTTCTTATAAATAGAATCTCTTTAGGAGAGAGCTACAGTTTCTTATCCCTTATTATAAGACCATATATAGAGTTTCCACCATACAAGTTCCTGTGTATGTTGTTACGAGGTAAACAATAACGTATTGGAATGAGCGTATTAATATAAACCTGTGATTTGAATTGCAGCCTGAACTTCTGTCAGAGCTGCTGTTATAGAAAATTAATCAGCACTTTCTGAACAATCAGAATCAAGAATGAAATAATAATGTGGTATAAATAATAATAATAATAATAATAATAATAATAATAATAATAATAATAATAATAATAATAATAATAATAATGATAATGCCATTTATGATTCAGAAGCACATGTCACAGGTCAGAAATTCTGTTTCTGGAGCTAGTTACAATTACAAAGAGCATCAATATTTATTTAGGAGGAAATAGATGTGTGTGTGTGTGTGTGTGTGTGTGTGTGTGTGTGTGTGTGCGTGCGTGTGTGTGTGTGTGTGTCACACGCCAGTATGATGATGATCTACAGTAAAAGTGGCAGTTACGTGAACTTCCAGAGAAAAGAGCTCCCCATGCAGACTCTGAATATTTTGTGCAATATGCGGGCCGGAGATCTGAGTCATGTGGCGTTGCTTCACTTACACACGACCTCGAGATGCTTCTGCCTACACTCCCTTTCCCTGCCGATGCTCTTCTCTCTGATTTTCCTTCGGAAACATTGTGGCCTGGGTGTGCTTACATGAAATAACATAAGATGATACTGAACCACAGCATTCCACTCATCTATTACTAATAACATTGTGACCAGAATACATGAGACAATATACACGAGAATAAAGATTGGCTTTTATTTAGATTTTTTTTTTTCTAAACTTTGTGTTTTTATTCCAAAGGTCTTATTCATCATTACCTGGGAATGTGTGCTCAAATATACACAGTGTGTATATTTCCCAGAATTTTCGAACATTTTTTGCTGTATTTTAGAAAACAGAGCAAGTGCCAAGAGAAGCTGCACTAAGTTTTCAGGAACTAGTTACTACAGTCCTAACAGTAACCCTTGTGCACTGCTTCACTACTTCTTACTATGTATATTTAAAAAAAATATCTGCTCTTGCACAACGGCTTTTGTTTGAGAAACCTCATTTCTGTACTATGAATTTATTTGTACTTTCGGTCTGTCTCTCTTTTTCTTGTTTTTTTTTCTGGTCAGCTATGATGAGTCGGATGAGGAAGCATTTGATCTGGGTCAGGCCCTGCTGTGCTTGTTTGCTTTGGACTCAGGGAAGTAAATTTTTTTCTCCTCACACACACACACACACACACACATGCATGCACACACACTGACACACTGTGACCTCAGACAAAACCTACTGGTTCACACAAACGTGTTTTCATTCATTTTACACAATTTTAACTCCAATATCTACCTACTTCATCATGATCCTGGTTCCTTTCTTCCAGAAAAAATTACACGCACACACACAAACACACACACACAATCTTTGAACTCGTTTTGTAGTTTTGTAGATTGCGGTGTCGCCTTTGTCTTTGCTGCATGAGTAGGGGGTGGTATTATAGTGTATAGTATATAGTGTATTTTTCCGTGCTTTATCCTCTTCTCTATCATCCCCTGCAATTATGGTAAGTGGAGGATATAATTAAGAAGTGAATCTGAGCCACGGACACATGTGAAACAGCTGGATGTTTAAATTTCATCTCTAAATTTGCTTTTTATGGGTCCAGTGAGTGGAGTTTGTTTAGTTGGATATAAAATCGGAGTGGTCGCGGATCGTGTTTTTATAATGTCACCCAAATGTGCAGGACTTTCAGTGCTTTCTTGTGTTTGTGTGTGTGTGTGAGAGTTGGAAAGGGATGATAAGCATACGTGTGTATATGCATGCAGTAGGATCTCATGACTAGGAATTCATAGGAATTGAAACCATTCACACTTGGAGTTACACGTGCAGTTAGGGAGGATTAGGTCAAGAGATGAGCGAATATTCTGATTTCATTAGTCAAAAATTCAGTAAATCCACACCTCATTCAGCTGCCTTAAATTGCTGTTACTAAATATAGTGTGTGACCAAGGTTCTCAAAGTTAGTTTGTAACAGTGGTGGAAATACCAACCCTCAAAGATGTTATCAAAATGATTATATTTATTATTCAGTTTTTATAGTTTGACTGGGCAGTCATATTGAATGAGTTTAGTCCAAACCTCAAAAACAGTCATAAACAAGTCGGGTATTAAATAATATGAACCGGAATCTATTGTTCTGTGAAAAATTCAGGAACAAAAACTCCAATTAATAGCAAAATATTATTGTACATATTGAACCAATGAGCCTATTACTTGAATCATTTTATTATGCATAAAAAAAAGTCTGTGCTGAGAGGGTGAGTGGAATTTATTTTACAGTTAATGTGCATTTTGTGCCATTTCCTCAGATAAAGAGGAGAATGATGGCGGTGAGCATTTCTGTGAAAATCAGTAAACAAGTTTGTCCGTTAACATGTTTTTGCGTGTGTGTGTGTGTGTGTGTGTGTGTGTTTAAGAACAGCAGATAAGAGAATCCCTCCCACAGGCAGGATCCACTCCACAGCGCTGACCTCTGAAGCATTTCGCCTCATTCCTCAGAAATGCTCACGAAATGCGAACTCACCCAGAGACACATCAGCACGCACCTGCATCTGCATTAAATCACATCCTCTTCACCTGCTCTCAGCACCACCAGGTTCTTCTCAGCATGTGTGGAATGTTCCAGAAAAAAGAAATACTCAAAAAGCCACTGGCACAGATTTGCTGGCACAGTCAGGTCTCATGTCAGCTCTGGAGGGAGTGAGTTTCTCGTGTCTCATCCCATCCACAGAACCGGATTCATCTCTCGTCCTTGGTGTGGAGTTAAAAATTTGCTATGGGTGTGTCATAAATCATGCTCTATGCACCATATTCTTAAGCCTTGCACTTGTAGTTGATTCTGAAATATTTGGATTTTTTAGCGTAGAAACATTTTAAACTAAAAATGGACAAATTACTTCACCAGGATGTGTGTCCACACACAACAACCACCAATTTTACGATCCAAAGTGTTCATATTAAGCTTTTTTTTTTTTTACATTTTGCATCAGCAGTTCTAGTTCATCATCCTTGTAATAACACACTTCATCTTTGTAAACACACTACTCACACTAAAAGCAGAAGTGGTAGAAGTACACTTTTACCCAAGTAGAATTGTACAGCTCTAAAGCCATTAATCAGTTTATGAATGTACAAAAACAATCGCAAAAAAAAATTGAAAAAGAAAACCAAGAATGTTGGCTAATGTTAATGAAAGCTAATTAACAACAGCTATATTGCTAATCTAAAGAGCTAAACAGTAATATTTAACCAAGCCAGAATTTCAGGAATGGATCTGTTTGACTTCCAGTACTCTGGATGGATGTGTGAGTCATACATGCCTTAGATGGGAACCGTTTACAGAAAGAAAAAAAGGAACAGGTTGAGTCACTGGTGTAACGAGGACATGCTTTACAATAGACCTGATGTACATGTCTTACAATAGAAGTGATGTTAACAAGGCAAGGTGTGTGTGTGTGTGTGTGTGAGTGTGTGTGCGTGCATGTGTGCGTGCGTGCGTGTGTGTGTATGTGAGAGAGTTCAGTTTATATGTCCTCAATATCACTTTTCGCATTTCCAGGACAATAGTTAGCCTTCGGGCCTTTTCCCAAATGGAGCAGTGCGAAACACTAAACTACACCAAGGACAATAACAACATTACATGATATGTTCCAAAACACAGCCAACCACCACCACTGCACCTCCGTATTTATATACTGTATACCAAACATTCTGACTGCAGCAGCTCAGACCTGACTAAAGTGAACACTATGTCCAACTCACCGATGGCCAGTGCAGAAATCTACTCGGATGTGCTTAGTACTAGTGATCTCAGCCCCTGATATTAATCTGACAAATAGTTCATAGGAATTAAGAGAAAGATTTAAATGATTTCTTATGAGAAGTTTCTTATCAAAGTTATGTTACAGGCTACGATGGTTGTTATGATACTTTATGTTTGTCATAATTTTACTAATATTATTTGCACTAATCTATCCCCTAGGAAGCTTACTTACATACTTACTTATTTTTATTTAATTTTTTTAGTTCTAGAAGAAAATACCAGCATATAATAAATGAACAAGGCCTTACCTCAATTGGGTGAGACAGAATATATATTTACTGATAAAGCCTTCACCATGGTACACTGGCAAAAAAAAAAAAGGTTAATAAGTGGTTAATAAGTAAGGAATAAAACCTGACACACTGTTGTAGTGAAATAAGTACTGTTATCACCCTGAGGTTGATTATTTTCCAATAACAGAACATTCTGAACGTCCTTTATTCCTCTTATACTACAGCAATTTTCCAACAATTATTTTTTTTTATTAAAGAGCAACACATCATACCTTTTATCCATTTATAGTTACAGTTGTGGAACATCCACAAAACACGTTAGTTCCTCTTATCACTTTCATTGTAGCAGTTATAAACGGTCATTCCCTTACTTACGCTTGAACTGAATGAGACAAATTACCAAAACTTGTTACCAAGAAACTGTAAAGTGCAACATCATCCATCCTTAAAGGAACAACTTTATGTCTACCGAAGCACTGACACTGGAGACTCCTTCCATGAATGTTAAATAAGTATCTCCTTACAGAAAACTTTGCCAACTTAATTTGGCACCAAGTTTTTCTTTGTCAAATAACAACACATTTAACCTGTTAATTATTAGGATTTGATTATGTGGAGCATCCACCATACCCATCCCTGACAATTAGCTGTTACCATAGAAACAATACTGTATTAGAAGAAGTGCATTAATATAAACCTGTGATATGAATTACAGCAGGCACTATTGTCAGAGCTGCTGTTATAGAAAACTCAACACATTTTGACCAATCAGTATTAAGAATTCAGCAGTGATGTGGTGTAATCATATCTAGTATCAATCCAATAACAAACCACATACTTCAATCATATAGCAACCTGTGGCAGTGTCATAAAAGTGATCAGAGTAACAGGAAAAAGTAAAACCAAGATAATGTTATGGTCAAGAGTATAGCAATCATAGTTACCAATAGTAACACAGGTAAATATATAACAAAACTATATAGTTACCATAAAGCAGCACAGTAAAACCATAAACTATAGTGACCATTCATTTTCAGTTATGTTGGTTAGTGCATATTAATGTTACTATGTTGCTATTCTTTATTTGTAGATCCTACAGCGAGAGGTAGACAAAGCTGCCATTTTGTGTGTGTGTGAGGTGCTGTTATCACTAGGATAACTGCTTTCCATCTGTGTTACAGCACTCCAACACACACTCATTGACAGAGACAGTAAGAGTTGATGATAAGATAATAAACACAAAATGACTGGCTGATAAACTACAATGTTTTTATTGATGCACTTCTTTTATTGCCTTCTGCAGTCCCAGTGGAGACACACGGCACACATACAGTCAGTTCCGGAAGTATTTGGACAATGACAGAGTTTTTGTGATTTTGCCTTTATACACCACCACAATGGATTTGAAATAAAAC
>CM075023.1:15410204-15428257 GCA_037576675.1 Pangasius sanitwongsei
AAATTATGGTTATATTTACAATTATGTCACTTTGTCCAAATACCTTTGAGCCCCTGAAAATGGCTGTAATTCCTAAACGGTAAATGCCATATTTTGATCACATCTTTGATCACATCTTGATTGTTTTATTTCAAATCCATTGTGGTGGTGTATAAAGGAAAAATCACAAATGTTCAAATATTTCTGGAACTAACCACCAACAGAGAGAATTGAGGCACCTGAAGCATTTGGCACTTCCTCAATTTCGGTCTTATTGATGCTTGTTCTTAAAGCTCGCATTGCTGTTTTATAAATACAAGATGACGAGTACACAGTGACTTTCATATCTCAAGCACTGAGTCACTTGGGTGCACCCAACACTGTTTTCACCCATTCACTGCGTAAATACATACGTACGATCATTAATGTTTTCTCGACCAAGTCAGAAGAGTGTTCGTTGATTTGAAATAATCCATTATCCATGTATACAAAGTCAACAGATACGCATACTAGTTTCTAAATTTGCTTCTTTATCAGAAAGTACACAAATATATTTATACTGGCAAGCGCAAAGCCTGCTCCTGAAAGATCTATTCAATTATAATGGTCATATTTGCATAGGTTCTTGGCTATTATTTTCAGAAGTCTGATTAACACACTCCAAAGTTATCTGAAGTTATTTGACGTCTAAACTCCTAAGAAGTTATATAGATCAATTAGTGCGTAATATTCTTCAGTGCCAAAGTCTTAGTGATAGGCTATCCCACACCTTATCCTGCACTGTATGGATAGTAAAGTCTGATCTCACATGATGTATATACACACAAGCAAGTTCGTACTGCATGTATGATCTGAATTTTGCTCCGAGCGTCTTTTTCGCTGACTTGAGCGTGAACTTTTTGGGTCATGGATTTGCAGTATAATCAAGGACTCATTAGCCTGAGTTCGATAAGATACAGTGAGACTGATACACAGCGCTTATCGGCCATGCCCATGGTAATCGAAGTACAGGGAATCACTCAGGAGAGAGAATTTACACACACCTGCACAGGATACACGTAATTCAATTCAGCCACATGATATTTATGGTATTGAAAGTGGCATGAATCATTTCAGGGAGCAGCAATCAACAAAAAAATACAAACCCAGGAGTGCCTATGGTTATGTGGAATGTTCTAGATTCTAGTTTGCAAACTGAACTGAGTTGTATAAGCACAATGTGCAATCCAGAACAACTGTACAGAAATCTGGATGTATGAACAAGCCAGAGGTGACAGTGGGATTAAAATCTCCCTGAGATGACATGAAGAAGAAACTTTGAGAGGACACTGACTCTAAAGGGAACCCATCCTCATGGGTGACATGGGATAGTGAGATTATAAATCATACGGTATACAGGTGTATTCACAAAGTATATAAAACCTAATCTTGATCAGTAAAGAGTTTCTAATAGTGGTATGTTCTTTTATTACTATTTCATTATTTCTATCTTTGGTGTTGTATTGTTTGGAACCAAGAAGCACAACTTGGCATTTTTCACTTCAGTCAAAGCTGGCTGGAATGTTTTAGAAAATCTGAACAAAGAGGGCAGAAAGGTGAGACTTTGTATATGACTTAAGGTGCTGTGACCCCCAGGTCAGACATCAAGATGGTTTAATCCTTCTGACCCTTTTAGAGTGTGTGGACAAGGTAGCACCTTTAATACAAGCACAGGGCGGGGATGCCAATAATTTTTGTGCCAATCCAATTCAGTATATATTTTCAGGTGCGAATGTGGACTTGTGGTGCAGGAGACCACCAGATAAGACTTCACCCCCTTCAAGACTTCACCAATTACAGGTACATAATATTTTTAATTAAAAAAAAAGCACAAAATATTTCTCCAGTAGTGCTCAAAAGACACGTAAACACATTTTCCGACAACATGCCATGTCATTTATGAACTGTTGACACTGCCTCATCACAGTTTGTTTAAATTTACAATGCAAAAAACATTTTTACTCCCTCATTATTCAATATATTCATTCATAATGAACATATGAACATACATTTTTTTTTGGAATAAGCTACGTAGTTTAGTCATGTAATTTAAATGGAATGATGTTAGCTGCCCTATGAATTTATTTGCCATCGGCATCAGCTTATGTGGTTTATATTATTTGCGTAAAGTCTTGCTTGAGGATATGATTTGCGTAAAGTGTTGCTTGAGCATATAATATAGACTGATCTACTAATGGTAGCTTCACACAAACTTCTCCAGATCTCCATTCAGCGGTGCTCACAGTGTAGGTGGGTGTGTCTGACAGACTGATATGTGGAATGCAAGGAGTTTTGAAACATCCATCCACAGCACTAACAGGTGTGTATGTTTGTGTATCTTTCTGGAACATGTTTTGTCTGAGTGTATTTATTTGACGAGTAGCCACTTGTTAACTGTTTTCAATGTCACGTCTGGATTTAGCTGTTTACTTAAATGAGCTGCTGTACCTATTATGCAGGATAAGCCATTTAAGTACTTTGCTGATGAATTACTTTTAAAAGGCATAACTAAGGTATATGTATGTAATGTACAATATGTATACACACAGCTCTGACTTTTCTAAGAGCTTTGACTCATTATATTGTGTGGGTTTGGGCGTGTTATATACAGAATACACAGATCAGATGGTATAGGACTTATTAAAGGTGCGATCAGGTAGCTAATTAAAGGTGCGGTCAGATGAGATTTCCACCTCAGACTTTTGTGATCTTTGGCAAATTTCTCCTCAAGCTCCTTTACGTACCTATAAAATATCATCTTAGAGAAGATTTTTTTTTTTTTGGCCCCCCCCCGGACTATGTAAATGGAAGAAAAATCAAATGTGGGCCACTAACATCCAGCCAGTCAGGACAAGCAGGTGTCTCTACCTGCCTGTCAATCACATTGCCTGTTGATTAACAGGCAGGGGAAACAGATTGGGAAGGACCAACTTACGCCAAAATCACTGACTACACATTTACGCTCCTTTAACACCACTGAAGCGCAATGACTGTTGGTTCACCATTATAGATCATTTCCCCTCTGTCTTATCCATATGTAGTGGAATTTTTTTAAAGCTATAAGCTAATCTTCCTTGTGTCGAGGATGCCTGGCACTGTTTGGATTGCTTTTTAATGAGACTTGGTTCAGGGCCAGAGGATGACTTTTCACCAACAAGTTCAGAAGTCTTACCTGAGCTTAACCTTCCTATAATGACTTGGAGCAACTTTGAAAGGCTTGGATACATGACATTAAAACAACGTCATTGCTACTTACCTGCGGTATTTAAAGAGGACACCGAAAGATAGGAATTCTGGCTATGACTTGTAAAGTTTTTATTGTAGAGAAAGGAGGGAGCATTTAAAATGCAGGTGTTTTTACACATTTGAGGCCATCCTTTGTAATTATTTACTTTTACCAGTGAAATGAGTTCAAACGAGCAGTGGATATGAAAGAAGATATGAAAGAGTCTATAGTTTCATTACCTAGTTAACATTTACAGCAGGCTGGACTGAATTAGTTAGTGGAAAACGAGGGTTCTGAGTCAAGTGGCCTTAAAGATCTCAATAAAGATATCACTGTTGTGTAGGTATTGTTGATAGTATATATAGTACATAGGTCTTTCTGTAGCATAGCTACAGAACTTGGTAAACTTGGTTTGAGTTCACTAACAGTTCACTGAATATGAATACATTTTTGCATATAATACATATACATACATACATATTGTTATTAAACAGATAATGTGATCTAAATGGATACAAATACAGGTATGAATAGGACGTGCACTGTTCTGTGGTTTTTTTTTTTTGTTAATTTTTTTTTTTTAAAGCTTGACAGAGAGGCTCACAGGGCATCTGGTTGAGACTGAAAGTGTGCATTGGGATTGGGAAAAAAAAAAAAGTTGCACAAGAGGGAAGTTTTTACTTTCATGAGTGAGCGTACAGATATGATAATCATGTATGCCAGTCCTTAGTAACTGCCTGGTCAGGGATGCACAGGTTTAAATTATATAATATATATAAAATAATAATATATATATATATATTGGTAAATAGAACTAGTTAAATGTGGTAGAAAATATTGCAGGCAGGTAAAAAAAAAAAGAAAAAAAAATGTGCAATTGGGATTGAAAAAAACAGCACATCTCTTGTCATTTCTACCTCTCAGTTTTTTTCAGCCTTTTCCAGTGTATCTGTGTATCAGCTTAGGCATCATTGCAATATGATGTTATGTACAGCACTTTGGATAAAATACTGTCAACTTTGGCTCAACAACTGTCTTTAAATGTGCTTTATAAATAAAACTTGAATTGACTTGACTTGACTAGGTCATGCTCACTTTGCGTTTAAATCTGAATACAGATGTAGAGTTTTTTAGAGCACTAAACAGATACAGATACAGCTATTGGCATTGTGTTACACCCCTGACACTGAAGCCTTTGCTATACATGAAGACAAAATTAAGATTAGCCTCAGAGATTAAATAATTCAGACAAACCTAAAAATGATGACACATGCCAATGTACAGTACCGTGCAAAAGTCTTAGGCACCCTATTTTTTGCACTAACTGTTTTATAGATTTTTATCTTATGACTTCTACATTATCAAGTCAGTACAAAAACATTTAGATTTCCAAACATTAGTTTTCCAGCACAAAATGAGTTACAGAAAAATGTTTGTATGTTAGTAAAGAAAGTAGCATATTACGTGAGAGACCACTTTTCAGACAAAAAAACATAATGAAGGCTGCTGGGATTTTCTACAAAAATAAGAAGCGACAGTCAAAGTATCCAGAAGAATTGTGGCTGGTTCTGCACAATACTCAGTAAAGCTCATTTCATTTAAAAAAATGCACAAATTGTAGCTGAGACTACTAATTTTTTTAAGCCAAGGATCGTCACACCAAATATTGACTTTGTTTCATTTATTACTGTTTACTGCTTTTTATAGTATTCTTTAAATGTAGGCATCTTTGCTTTACAGACTTTCTTTGCATGTGCCTAAGACTTTTTGCACAGTACTGTATATGTTTTTAAAGACACGTGCATGCATGCAAGCCTGGTGTGTGTGGGAGTGTGATTTCACACCTGTGTTTGGTCAGTCAGACTTGTCACACACAGCCCATTAGTAGTGAATGGAGGCTGATTGAAAACTATAAGAGTGAAGTGTTTGTTTTCTCTATCGTCATCACCAGCACTGCCACAAGTAAGAAGTATATCACACTCCCAAACAAAAGCCTGTGTTTGCCCTCTCCTGCATTAATCATACACGTGTTTGTGCTGTACAATCTCCCTCGGGTCCCGCCGTCTCTGTCATGGCATTCAGAGTTTTATGTGGATCCTGGTACAGGTAAACACTGCATACCCTCAGGCACGTTTCACAGTAGGACAAAGTCTGTTCAAATTAGCGAAAGCACACAGCCTTGTCTTGTCGACTTGTCTCTGAGTCACACACAGGACCAGGATTGTGACGATGTTCACGTCTGCATGAGGTCAAAGTCCAAACGAGACCTTGTGTTGTTGGACTTCAGGGCAGTCATTAAGGTGTGTCCAGTGCGGCTGCTGTCTACTTGGGACAAGTGTCTCCTGTCTGTTCCATAAACTGGCACGTAGGCTGCTGATAGCGTGCTCACTGCTGGAATTTGGCCGTCTCACTTTATGCATGTATAAAAACATGCATAAAGTTGTATAAGAATCAGCCCATAATGTTTACAGTGAAGGCTGTAAAAATGACTGTGTCATTATTACAGTGTGCAATGATGTCATTATTAAGTTCAACATTAAAAGAAGTAGTACTTGAATTAAAATCAGTTGCAACTAAATTAGGGGGGAAAAACAGGGTTTTGGGGGATCTTTAGATGATTAACAGTTTTCAAAAGACTCTTTTTTTATACAAGAGAAACCCACATTTGTAGGGTACTACAACTTTAAGGATTCCCCCAAGATACAAATGGCTTAAGACCTTTTTTTCTACTGAATGTGTACCACAAAGGCTTTTAAATTGAGGAATACAATAATGACAGTAATTTCTGTTAATAACAGTATAACACAAATGATACTGTAAGGATGATATCAATACACTTATGATCAACAATCTGAAGAATTTATGTTCTTTTTTGTTGCTTTTGTGATGCAAAAATTAGTTCTCATGCTGTATATTAAAAAAAAAGAAACTTCTGCAAATAAAATAATATAAATAATGCACTGTTTCTTTTGAAGACACTAATGAATTGCCACGTATGGTGTTTATGGCCCCAGTGAACCAGTGTGTATGGTGTTGTGTGTTGTCTTGGCAGGTACTGAAAACCACACAACTTTGGTACTGTACCAGTGACCAACAGGGAATGCACATTTCCAGCAAAAAAGTTTTTTACAGTACATACAGTGGAAAAAGGTGACAAGTGTGCAACGTTGCATGATGTGGTAGCTCCACAGGAAGCATACTTTAGTTTGTTTAGCAGAGTGCCTATACACTATGGACTTTGCACCTCTGAGCCACTCCTTAACCTGAGTTTAACCAAAACTCCTTGTGCATGACTTCTTCCCCATTCCAGTTCACAGTGCTCCTATTTCTCCAGGTCGCCCTCACTGTCATGGCCTCCAGGCTCAGACGCTTGTCCCGGGGCTCTGCTGTGTGTTTGGAGCACAGCTCAGAGCTCTCCTGCTGGGCCTCAGGAGTGGCACAATGGGCCTCGCTCCCTCTGGGAAAGTGGAGCCCGGGGGAGCCTGCGAGTGAATGGGGAGAAACCTGCGACAGGAGCCGCTGTGAGTTACAGGAGCTGTGTTTACACACCCCCCTGCTGGCACACACCCCGGGGGGGAAAAAAGATGGGGCTTATGGACAAAAACAACAACCACACAAAACAATAGAGAGAACTCCTTCTGTTTCTCCTCAGGTTTCTCTCCAGAGCTGTCTGTCTGCCTCTGTCTTTGTCAAAGAGAGAATTAGGATCCATTCAAGTGTTCCTCTTACTTACCTTCTCAAATGTTCCTCTCTCGTCTCTCTGCTCCATTAGACTCCTAATTCTCTCCTACTAATAAAAGCCTAGAGTTTATGCAGCAGTTTACCACTCAGCAGATGCTAAGGTGCTGGTTACGCAGATTACTGCCTTGCACAGTGTGATTACAGTCATGGGGCAGGAGAGATGCATATTAAGGGTTGTTTCAGGGGTATTTAGACACGTTTAGTGTTGCTGCAACAACAGTGCAAAGACGTCACACCAAACACCAAAGATCTTTTATACACAGATGATGCAATCACGGCGGTTGGGCTTCATTCAGCCTTGGTGGGCTTTGTCATGTGGTTTAGATGTTTTCATGTAGATAAACATCGCAGGTGTGCTTTTGTCTTGTTCTGGGTTTTGGTTAGTTTTACTGCAGTTAAGAGGGAGAGATTTATATCAACAAATTATATCGAGGTATGAGTTCACTTTGAGGAAAAAAGGTTACATCTAGAATCCTTAAGGTAGTGTTCCTTAAGAAAGCTTGAGGAAAAACCCTTGAGGAAACCTCTTTCCTACATATAAAACCATAATTATACATGACATATACAAAGTTGTTGTTTTTTTTTTTACAGGTACTCACCGCTTTTTGTGCTGATATAAAAAAAATAGGCTCATGTGACACACACACACGCACACTGTAAACACAACAACACTCTTACCAGTCCTAGCTAGCTTGCTTGCTATCTAGATTATTTAACTAGATTAGATTTATTATCAGTAACGCAGATGAAATAAAGATTGGTTTAACTCTGGTGATAAGGAGGTCTAAAACACGTATAAAATGTCTCATCCACCAAGATGCATTTATAAACATGTTTGCTGAGAAATAATGTTTGACTTCCTATTTCTTTGGAATTGACAAAACAGGTTTCTCTCTTCCTAATTTATGATTGACAGGAAGTCAAGGTCTGATTCATTGATTACACACCGTAAATTTATGAGTTTCAAGGCATTCTGTCAAGGAACCTTGAGTATTTTAGTGAGATCTTTGTTTCTCTCAGGAAATCAACAGTTCATGGTGTGAAGATGTTTATGGCCTTTATATTTGCAGCGCAGAGACAACAGTCATCAAAAGGAATACCAAACCAACCTATATATCATTAATATGAAACCAAACCAAACCAACATATCATTAATCTTGTTTTGCTTTATGCCCCATGACCCATGTCACACTTCTGTCCCAAACTGCATGTTTGAAAGTCTGCACCAACTATTCCTGGCCGCTGGCACGTGCTTGACTTTCCTATAAATTTGATCTGATGAAGGAAGCGATAACAAGACACACATTTCCTAAATAAAATATTTAAAGAACAGAAATGTGGTAAGGGAGATCGGAAAAGAAAGGAAATGACTTTTATTATGTGATTAACTCCCTGCTTATGATTCAGGTATTCCTCTGTGAGGATATTATTTAGCAACTATTATTCAGTTCAATTCAATTTTATTTATATAGCATTTTTAACAATAGACATTGTCACAAAGCAGTTATACAGAAATCAGGATGTAGAGTTATATTTAGCTCCCTAATGAGCAAGCCAGAGGAAAAAACGAGGTCACTATGAAAATCGCTTTTTAACAGCTCTGCAGTATTACCCAACTTCCATCCTTCACTTAGTTTGAAAGATGCTGAAACTCTAATTCATGCTTTCACAACCTCACATTTTGACCACTATAATTCTCTCTTCTTCTGGTAAAACCCCAAAAAAGTCGTCAACAAACTTTTGCTGCTAGATTCATTACTCATACCAAACGCTCAGCGCACATTACACCCGTACTCCAACAGTTACACAGGCTACACGTCTCACGAAGACTCAAACAGAAACTCCACTTACTGAGCTCTTACAGCACTACGCCCCTGCTCAGACTCTCAGGTCTCCTGATCTGGTCTACTGGAGTTACTCAAGACCAGACTGACATCAGAGGGGAGATCTTTTAATGCCGTAACCTCCAAATTTTGGAATGCCGTCCCTCAGGACTTTCAGGACTGCACTTCCTTCTTGCATTTTAAAAATCAATTTAAAACAAAGCCACCACCACTTTTCACTTTCCTATTCCTACTTTTCACTTTCTATCCCTAGTTTTTTTTTTACTCTTTTGTTTGCTCTCTTTTTGGCACATATGTGTGTATAGAGACCTAAAAATGGGACACTTTATTATTATTATTACTCTTTTCTCCAAGAGACAAGGTCAACTTCCACGAAGAACAGCAGCCGAAACACTGTTCTTGAAATGCACTGGCCACTCTGAGCTCTTTTGAGATTGAAGAACGTCTGCTCTCTATGCTCATTTAAGCAATATTAAGAGCACTTATGGAGCATTTCCGCTTTCTGCGGTTGCTAGTATTAAGTGCACGGCGTGCAAATGACAGATATTTGCTGCTCCTGTTACTGTGAGACTTTAGACACGGCATTGTTTTGCATGGGAAAGAGGACAGATGGAAATCTATCCTGGACTGAAAACACATGCGCGCACACACACACACACCACACACACACACACACACACACACACACACACACACACTGTGTGTTTGCATCATACTTATGGGAGACATCAAAGATCAGCTTTTGTTTGTAGATTGCCAAGAAAAGAGCTCATCCATTAAGCGAGGAAGCTGCTTTTATGCGATGGAATTGATTACAAAGGGTCTAAAAGACTGACGTCAAAGCATGGAGACCTTCCGTGTGTTAGGTTTCCTCTCTGTTTTCGCTGGTGTTATTATTAGAAATGTAGAACAGGCACCTATTCAAGATGACCTGTAGCGTAATCCTCTTATGATACCTAATATAACTGCAGAATAATGTGAGAACAAGACTGTTATAAACATGTTGTAAGCCACATGTAATAGAAATAAATCAATTATTTCTAGTGTCAATTTTCACTGTCCAATTACAAATAAGTATTCTCAATAGACAAGATAGACAAGCCTAAAAGTAAGAAGCAATGTGAGTTATAAAATTTCAAAATTAAATTTTGAAAAGAAAACTAATTTTGTCATCACTAAAGTTTAACAAAGCAACTTCACTAAATACCAAACTTAATTAAAACCTCAAACAAGCCTGCAAGCATTTTGGCTTTGAGGAACGCTTAAAGATCATTCTTTGAAGAATTTTCAATGGCTTTCTTAAGATTACATAGAAAACACTCGGCATACCAAACATTCACCTGTCCTTTATAAAGTGAGCTGTGGAATGTTTCTGTCAGGCCGAGTGAATGAGTGTGCTGAAATTGTTTTCTTCCCATCAACCCATAATTGCTAACCAGCAATTGATTTCTAACCAGCTTTAGAGATGCATCTTAAAACTTTATGCTCGAAGGGTACTCAGTATCAGTACACAACTTAGGGAACTAGTTGAGGAGGGATTGCTTTTCATGCTGTGTCTGAACACAACACTTCACACTAACTTAAGAAGCTAAACATTAAAACCTAATGAATTTTGCATAATTTTATTGATCTGTTGAACTTCGAGTGCTGAGAGTTTCAGAGTGTATCTCAAAAAATCTTAACACCTGATCACATTCATTTACATTTGCAAGATGCATCAGCGGTTCCAGATAGACATTCCTCACTCTCAGAACTACATATCTTCCATATTAGTTTCATAGTAGGTAGTGAATGTAATCCCCGTGTCTGTGTGGCTTTCATCTGGGCTCTCGTGTTTCCTCTCGCCTCCCAAAAACCTGCTAGTAGTTGGACTAGCTACTCCCCTAGGTGTGAATGAGTGTGTGAATGTGTGTGTTGGTGCCTTTGATGGACTGGTGGCCCATCCATGGTGTATTCCTAGCTCACACCAAGCGTTCCCGGGATAGGCCCCGGATCCACTTCAAGCCGGATCAAAATAAAGCTCTTACTGAAGATGGATGAAAAGAATGAGTTACTGAATTTGATAAATAGTAAGATAAATAATTAAACAATAAGCAGTGCTTATATAAGAATGAAACTTAACATGTCGAAAGTATACATCAATTTAATTTTACAGCATTGTTTGTAGTTAAAATATGCAAATGATACATTAAATCATTAAATATGCACATAAATGTAAACATGATTGTATTATATTATTGTAGTTATGTGTAGTTAAGAAGGTTGAAATAAATGTGTAAAAACTAAAATAGTTCTTGTTAAAATGTTAGAAGTAAAATCATATTTTTTGCCTGTGTCTGGACCACCTTTTTCAAGAAAATTAATCAGATACAACTTTATATAGATAGCATTTAAGAAAAATTGAAAGAAGATTGAACACATGATATATAAAATGATTTTTAATTGTATCTATGTACAGCTCTGTTTGTATATTACAAAAATAAGAATGTCTAGATAGCTGCAATTCAATTCGATTTTATTTGTATAGCTTTTTAAACAATGGACATTGTCACAAAGCAGCTTTACAAATAAATTCCAGATATAAATTTTAAGTTTACAAATTTATCCGTAATGAGCAAAGCAGAGGTGATGGTGACAAGGGAAAACTCCCTGAGACGACATGAGGAAGAAACCTCGAGAGGAACCAGACTCAAAAGGGAACCCATCACCTGGGTGACACCAGATAGTGTGATTATAAATCATTTCTCTTTCTATAACTGTACACTGTATAGTCAAAAAGTGCAATTGTGTGAACAGGAACTTATGAGCAACTTAAGAGTATGAGCATCAGACTCATTTCTGAATTCATTATATTATTATTTATGTTCAGTGATGGAGACTTGAGTGCAAATTGTTCTTGTAGTCCTACGACTATCCAAGGAAGATAGCCAACTTTTTACAGGATTAATAAGGTAAATTATTATTTATTTTTTTATCATTTCAAACCAATTATCAGTCAGTGAATGTCCCACTGCGAATTCTTACAGCATTTAATTTATATCGTTTAGATCTTTTTTTTAACCTGACATATACACTTTGTATCTCAGGAAGGCTGATTTGCATTTCTTTTGATGATCAGCACGCTGTGGTGATTACAGGGTCCCTGTCATTAGTGATGCTGAGGTGTCCAGTGCAGATCAATCCCCCAGGCCACTCACACTCTGTGATCATGTGGTGGAACTTCAAAGCTATGAGGTGCTTGACCAAAAAAGAGTGAGTGAGGTGATTAGTGCTCTTTAAATGTGTGTGTGTGCGTGTGTGTGTGTGTGTGCGTGTCCGAAATGTTGTCAGGTTAAATGTTATCCGTTCAGCAGGTGTTTAGCTACAAGTACTGGTTGATTGCAATTACTGCACCCACCACCCATTGGATACACACCACACATACAAACACACACGCACACACACACCTGTCCTGATTTCAAGTCTACACAAGTGACTCTCTTTTGTCAATGCATCTTCATATCTTTACGATGTGTTTAATTTCCAAAGAAAATTCCAGATAGTTCCACACTTCCACACCTCATTATAATAACAAAATATCATTTAAATGATTTTATGTTTTTTTTTCCCAGTTGAGTGCAAAAGTTTGCACACCCAATTTGAAATGATGCTAACAAGACATTTAATGTGAGTTTCTGACAGAACTTTTATTTATTATCATGTGACAAAAAAATGCACAAAAGTGTCAAATAATCAAAATGATAAAATGATATTTCTAAATGCAATAAAGATATTTGAAGTAAAGAAAAACGGAGAAATAATGAAACATAAGGCAGTCAAAAAATACAATTGTAAAAAGGCAAATAATAATAATGCAATAAATAATAGCAGAAAGAAGAAAATAATAACAGTATAAAATAAAATGATACATTTTATTCTGTTTGTCTCTAGGGAATTTTAGGTCTCTTTTGCAGTTTTGTTCAGATGTTTTTCTTCCACTTGTTCATAGTATCTTTGTATCTGTGTTTGTTTCACGTCTGGATTACAGTTTTCCATGGTCTCCATAAACACACTGGTATCTTATTATCCCCTTCTCCAGCTCTGTGAAAGGAAATATTTTCCATTTTAGGTGAGATAACTCTTTTCCTGACTTCCATTTACTCTTTACTTTCATTACTTGACGGCTCACAGAAACCTGCGTGAGGGTTTTAGCCTGGGCTTTCATGCCAAAAAATAAGACAAATAAAGTAAACATTTTATTTACTACACTTTATATAAACTGTACTTGGACTATATACTGGACTCCTTAATGATGTACATTCAAATAATAAAGATATCTGCTGATTATCAACTGCTGTAATAATTTGGGTTCCAGTAGAAAAAAAAAACAGGGATGCAAACTTTTGCACTTTAATGGTAGTTACTAGGTAATAAGTATTAGAGGGTATAAAAGGTTAATATGCTGGATATTATTGGAGTCCAGTGTACTGCATAAACCTCCCAGTTGCTGTTATTTTTCTTCCCCCCTGAGTTTGTACAGTTTGGGAATCGTCACAAAACAAGCCAAGTTACTGCCATTTATGTTTCACTCTCCAAACACATGCACATCTCCCACATCTCATTAAGACACAAGTTATGGCAGAAAGTGAAAATTAATAGCTTCTTGGAAGACACAGTGCACTTTTATTGATGATATTGGCTTTCTCGCCATGTTTAATAAACTCCTTGGGCAAGGGATTGCACAGTAAATCAATGTTAGCCTTGCAAGAAGTATCAGGAGTGGAGCGCTGATAACTTTATCTCACCTCAAATAACTTTCCAAGAAAGAGCTCTCGGCTCGCATCTGCTTGGCCACCACACACAATCCATCAAACATCCTGTTTGGGAGGAAAAGGAGGAGGAGGAGGGAATAGGATTGTGTTAGAGAGAGAGAGGAGTCCACCCTTCCCCTTTCTCTAGAATACCTTGTATGCTTATATATTTGTTTTTCAAGTCCTGGTGTCATATACTGTCACAAGCTGCTTTACCAGTTTACCTTTAGTGGTATGAGTTAGAAGTGTTACTGTTTACAATGTTTTCTGAATGATTATTTACATTACATGCAAATTTTTTACTGTAAGTAACCATTAGCATAAGGAAT
Organism: Pangasius sanitwongsei; assembly: GCA_037576675.1. Classification (NCBI taxonomy): domain Eukaryota; kingdom Metazoa; phylum Chordata; class Actinopteri; order Siluriformes; family Pangasiidae; genus Pangasius; species Pangasius sanitwongsei. The sequence continues at coordinate 15,424,153 of CM075023.1, forward strand.
AAAACACTTGGGGGTATGCTGTTAGAGGAAAATGATCAACGACAGGGCAGTGTGGTACAGCCTAACATGAAGCGAAGTCACCATTACCACCCTGATGTTCATTTTTTTTACAATAAAAGCATGTCCCAAATCATGTTATTCCTCTTATACCACAACACTAGCATTGTTTTATTTATTAACAAATGACGTCATACTTTTTATCCATTTATAGTTATGTTTACGTTTGCAAAGCAAGTTAGTTCTCATTATCACTTATATTATAGCAGCAAGTCCTCACCAACCTCTCTTTTTTCTCTCTCTAAATATAAATAAGCTCAACATGTCACAAAGGATTTCAGAGCCTTTTGTGGCAGAAAAGAAATGTTGTAAAGTTAAAGCTTTACCTCTGGCATTTACAAAGAACTGGCACTGGAGACTCCTTCCAAAAATCTCCTCACAGAAAACTTCACCATATCACTGACTGCACACATTTTTAAATCGGTTTTTACAGAGCATCCATCGTAGTCCCGTATTATAGAAACAATAACATCTCAGAACGAAAACACTTCTGATTGGCTTTTCCTGTTATTTTCTTCATTGAGCGTTAACTATTTTCTGACAAGCCCTTAATGATGCAGGCGTAGACCTAGCAATAACGTATCAAGAAAGAACCTATAGCATTTTATGAGAAGTTATATATGTTGAGTACATATAACATATTGTGTGTCAAGTTTTATAACAGCTGGTATGCAATACATACAATAGTGTCTTTCATAAACATGGAATGCTAGCACACTTAGCAACAATTAGCATGTCATACAGACATATATGTATGCTGTCATGACTTCAGCTTTTACAGCAGTTATAATGATGATTATTTGTAATGATTGTAATAATAACAATACTGCAGTACAACTGGATATAAACCTGTATATGCACTCTTGAAGAATAATATAATGGTGTTTACTTTTAAAACTAAAACAGCTTTGGAGTTCAGGGTTGAATCGCACTTTTAGAAAAAATAAATCTAGATTTTAAGGGTTCTTCTGCTTGTCCTGAGAATTATACAGATCCCTTTTAGGAAGCTTAAACGTCCTTGAACTATCCAAAGGGAACCCTTGCATTAGGGTTACATCAAGGGACAAGATTAAACAGTGATAGTTCCAGGTTGCGCTGGAGCCATGCGTTAACATGTGAGAGTGTGTGACGGGTGGGAGTGTGTGAGTTTATGAATCCATGTGTGAGAGAAATATAAAAGTGTTGATGTCTTTGCAGCTTGTTCCCTGGCCTCATTCTGTAAAACACCCTCATGACGCACTCGGTGGTTAACAGATCCCTGTACATCCCCATTAAACAGCACTCCTTCATTAAAGTAAGAGCTGCATTTGCTCTCTTCTCTCTCTCTCTCTCTCTCTCTCTCTCTCTCAGGACAGAAGATTCCAACTCTTCATGCAAGTCATGCAGTAAACAGTATTTATGAGCTCTGAATGTCCAGTCCACATCCCTGCCAGAGATAATCACATTTCAACCTGACAAGCCATTTCATATTTATTTCACATCCACCACCCCAACCCACCCCACTCACCCACCCAGACACCCCAACACACGTGCTTTCAATCAGATGTGTTGTGGTTTTGGGTCTCACAGCCTTGGCCAAAGCCAGCTGTTACAAAGCAAAAAAGCGGGGGCTATTTTTCGAAAGAGCTAATTGCATGTTTACTTTTTTTCAGACAGCCCACTTTATATTCTGTAAAAGCTACAAAAGTGCACAATATGACATTGTTTACTGTATTATTGTATACTCATGCAGTACTTTCCCTTCGATTCCTTAGCAACATGTCCTAAAAATGTTATTTAAAAAAAAAAGTAAGTGTGTGCGTGACTGGCATGTGCATGTGAATGCACCTCTGATTGTTGAGTCAGGTTGTGGGTGTGATAAATAATCTCCTGAGACGGCAACCCGTTACACCAGTTACATGATCGTCCATGTTGAACCCCTTCTAATGGTACTATTCTGTAGTTTTCCTCTTCACTCTGATCTTGATTATGTAAAAACTGACCTTTAACTCAATGCACCTGCATGTAAACAGAGCTGTTTTGACAGGCGTTACACCAGCCGAGCCAGCATCCTGAAACAATGTGTGCATGTGCAGAATGAATTAGCTACTTACCCACGTTTGTTTTGATACACTTGTGTTTGTCAGGCTTCCCCATGCCTTGCTGATATGAGGTTAAGCCGGGAAGGACATGCACGCTTCCTTTCACATGTAAAAAGGTCTGCAGGAGGTTCTGTTTCTGTTACTCTCTCTCTCTGTGTGTGTGTGTGTGTGTGTGTGTGTGTGTGTGTGTTTAAAATTTTTGTTAGTATGCCATGTACATCTACAAGTGCTTCATGTACCCAGATTACACATCCTTTGCTAATCTTTTAATAATTGTTTAAATGTTGTTAGCTAGGTATTGTTAGATCAGCTAGCTAGCTGATTAAGTAGCTTAGGTAGTGAAGTAGCTAAGATTAACATCAGGAGAAAGTTTGTGAAGAGTTTGTGAAGTTTGTGATTATAATTTACTTTACATTTAATTTACTTTACATTTCTAATTAATAAGTTATTTAACACAGCTTGCTAATGCAGCTAATGTTACGAGCAAACAATAATGGGGTTACAGCATTTGGAAAGGCTTTGCAAATTGTAAATTGTGTGCTATAATCACATAAATAAAACATAAACTTTACAAATTGTTTGCTGTAACACTTACATAATCATAGTTAGCTAGCTAATTTTAGATGACTTAGCTACCTGGATAAGTAACTTATTAAATTAGTGAAGTAACTAACATTAATATTAGGAGAAAGTTTGTTAACTTTTCTCAGAGTGTGTAAGGTATAATTATATATTTCAAATGAATAAGTTACTGAAGCCAGCTAGCTAACTCTAAACAATTATGTGAGGCTTTGCAGTTTGAAAACTGTTTGCTGTAATGATTGTTTAATCGTAGTTAGCTAGCTAACACTATTTGAGGTAACTATATGGCTTAAGTAACTTGCTAGCGAAGTAGCTAACATTAGGTGAATGTAACTTTTCTCATAATTTCTAATGAATAAGTTGCTTAAGACAGCTAGCAAACTCACCTGACGTTAACTAGCTAGCTCTGAGTAAAGTGTATGTGTTTACAGCAGACTATCTGCAAAGGCATTGTAAATTTTATGCTGTATTAATTGCTTGTTCATAGTTATCTAATTAATGTGAGCTGAGTTAGCTAGCTTGTTTGTTAGTTAAGTTTGCTAAACTTTCTCTGAGTTTGTGGAGTTAAATGATGTCTTCCACAAACTGTATGCTGTAACTTATGTAAGGCAGCTGGCTAAAGTAGCATGTGAGGGAGAAGCTAATTTAAAGTTTGCTAGGAAAACATGATTGCAGGACATTTCATAGAAGGTATGCAATCATAAAATTTGTGCTGTGTGTGTGAGAGAGAGAGAGAGAGAGATGAATTTGTCCTGTTTTAGCACTTTGGTGGTTGCTTTGATGAGTTCATTTTCATTTTTTTAAATCAATTATACTCTTATATATATATATATAAATCAATACACAGAACAGTGTGTGCCCATGGTTGGAATTTAATTTGGTACACTGTGTGCAATTATGAGTGCTTCATGTACCAAGAAAGAATGCTAATCCTAATAAATCATTCCTCATCCTTTAATGAGTATTGGGTAAATATAGCGTGTAAGGGCAGAACATTAGCAGATTAGTGAAAGTGGAGTTGCAGTCACTGTACATCTCTTCTAACCAGCCTAACGTGAACTTCATGACACTTTTGGAAAACAAATCAATATGCCAAACAGGTTTGCCGTTTTCTCTGTGTGTGTGTGAGAGAGAGAGAGAGGTGAGAGAGGTGAGAGGGAGAGCAAAAGAGGCAGAACATGTTCGAGCAGGTTTCTCTGGCTGGTACTAATGCCCCGAGTCTCGCAATGCTAAAGCTCTGTGTCACGCATAAACCTATGTGTTGCATTACACATGAAGATTATGCTGTAATAATATATATACAGTATATATATATATATATATATATATATATATATATATATATATATATATATATATAGAGTTAGGTCCGGAAGTATTTGGAC
>CM075023.1:15428357-15474025 GCA_037576675.1 Pangasius sanitwongsei
CAGTGAGCCCGTTCCATTGGCAGCCATACATGCCCATGCCATAACACTGCCTCCACCATGTTTGACACATGATGTGGCATTTAAACAGAGACCTAGAAATAGTGCAGAATCTTGAATATTAAATATTCAAGATATTGAAGGATTTTTTTCCTTTGTTTTAAATATTTCAAAATTCTATAACCTTCTATTTATTTTCAAATTTAAATGAAAAAATTCCAGATTTTCAATGTGGTCGCAGACTTTTGGACCCCACTGAATATCAGTAAAGAAAGCAACATATTAGGTAACAGGTCACTTTTCAGACAAAAAAAAAAAAAAACTTAATGAAGTGTGACAGACGAACTGTTACAGATTCTCCAAGATGATCAGTAAAACTTACCACCTAATTTCCTTATGAAAGTACATAAATTGTACCTGCGATTTTAAAGCAAAGGGTTGTCACACCAAATATTGATGTTTAGTTGATTAATGTTAACTGCTTTTGTAGCATTTTGCAGGCATCTTTGCTTTACAGCATTTATTTAAATGTGCCTAAGACTTTTGAACAGCAGCACTGTACATCTAGTCTCAATTAGATGCCCTGTTTTCTATTTTTTTAAAAAAACATATATACACACACACACAGATAGCACATCTCCATCCATTTAATTTGAATAATATATTCCTATTCAGTTACATCCCTTGTCTATATATTATCCGAAGAAGAATCCAGGGAGTAACTGCAGTGTACTTAAGTTAATCGAGGTACACAAAGTTTGCTTACACAGATGATGAATATCCTGTTTGTCTAGAAACTTTTAGCACATCTACAATAATTACTTAAGTACATGGCAGTGGATACACACACACTGCCCGTCAAAAGTTTTTGAACACCATGAAATAACATTTTGGGTTAAACTTCAAGAAATGGGTTCAAGTTAAATACTGTAGAATTAGACACAGTAAAAAAAGAAGTATGTAGGTGTGTGAACTGGAAAAAAAAGAACTGGATCTCAATCCGGATCACTGTAATTCAGTATGTGTATGTAGCACACTTATACAGTGAATATAAAAAATCTACACACCCCTGATAAAATCGCAAGATAAAATCATATCAGATGGTTTTCCACCTTTAATGTGATATAGCAATTTAAGAAATAAATCCTTAAATATAGGTTTAGGGATTTGATGGAACACTTTTTCTCCTTTTTTAATTGTGCTTGTGTGGTTGAATATAATCAATATTTTAAAAACTTTTGACTGGAGGTGATTATATAAATCCTATATAGAAAACTATAAATGTTGAGAAACAGTTATTATTAAAACACATAGCAGTTACTCAGAAAAATGATACTGGTGTACCACAGAGCTTAATACATGGTCCAATTTTATTCCTCTCATATATGCTGCTAGTAGTTCAGATTATAAAGCAGCATGTGCTCTATTTTCATAGCTTTGCAGATGATTCACAGCTGTACATATGTGTAGTAGTAAATGATGTCCACGTCCTAAATAAACTGCCAATCTGTCTATCTGAAAAGCTTGGTGTATGTTTGGATTTTGGATTGCATGTTGATAAGATTGCCCAAACTGCCTTCTATTATTATTATTATTATTATTATTATTATTATTATTATTATTATTATTCTATTCAGTAGTGTTCTAGTGATGGAAAATTCAGGGGGAAAAAAGCTCTAGGGCTCCAAATAATAGCAAAATATTATTGTACATATTTAAATAATTTGCCTAATATTTGAATAGTTGAATTGTTTTCATAAAATAAATCTAGCCTGTTGGGATCCATGGAGTTTACTTTACAGTTCTTTACAGCAAAAAAGTCTGAGAACTGCTGCTTTAAGCTCTCGTAGGTAAAAATCTTAAGCTACCACAACGGCAGAGGTGTACTAAATGTGTGCCTTCTTTTGCTTTTGTAGGGAGCATTGTGGCTCAGTTTCTAATAGTCACATCTAGATATTATATGATCTTTTAAAACAGCGCCAGCAGCAAGTGCAACAAGACAAAAATTGAAGAAAGTGTCCGATTTCATGACGTTTAGCCCTGCTCTAGCCGTTCAGAGCTGTGAAACTGAAAGTGCAACACGTGGGCCTCTTTTCCTGCACGCTCCCCATATGTGCCCAGCCTGATTCTCTACAAAGCCTAAAAATAAATGTTTTCTGCAGATTGTATAATTACATGGTAGAAACAAGGATAAGAGTGAGTGGTGTAACGCGATGCCTCTTTTCTGAGTGTGTGTGTGTTTGTGGAGGAAAGGGTTTTCTGATTCGGGGAGGGGATCCTGGGCACAGTACAGTGGTATTGTATAATTAAAACAGGATGGTCTGTCAGGCTGCACTTGTTATTATAAATTCAAGCTGAACGCTCCAGCATTTAAAAGCAAAGACTGAAATAGACATTTGATCATTTGACTTTGAGAAAAAGCCTTTCTTCTCACACTGCTTTTCAGGAACACAGAAGGTCTTGTCTCTATAATAAGTGCAGTAATATGACCTGAGTACGGGTTTGAACATTCTCAAACATTCTCCTGCAGTTACAAGGCAGGCAGTGATGTTCGTTCTTTAAAACACATATTTCATTTTAAGATTCTTCCCGGAGCTACTGTGTAGAGCTGAATGACATCCAGCTGAAATCCTATAGATTGGATCCAAGGCTGGGCAAATCAAGCCCCAAATTGGGCAGAATTAGGTTAACATTAGGCTCATGTTTGTTACACTTCCGTTGCAAATTGTATGCTGTAATCATACAATTAAATTGTAGTTGGCTAGCTAACGTTAGCTGGCTAAAGTAAGTCATTACTGAAGTAGCTAACATTAATCTTATGTGAAGGTTTGTTAACTTTTGCCAGAGATTGTGGAGTTAAATTATATATCTTTCACAATATATTCTGTAATTATGTCCAGGGTTAAGTAGCTGGCTAGAATTAATGTGTAATTTTAAAAGTAAATTGTATGACATTTCATCCTGGATGTGATGACAGGAACTAATTTGTTCTGTGGACTTGTGCACAACAATAACTGATAAAGTGTGATAAAAATGACAATGTCATTATTTAAATAATAAAAAAATGTGGTGGTTGGCAAATTGCTGTAGTATAAGAGGAATAAAACACTTTAGGTCATGCTGTTATAGGAATCCTTTGGGGTTAAAACAATATCTCTACTTCAGTGCTACTACAGCATGGCCCCACGTGTTTTATTCCTTATTTAACAAGTGGTGCTGCAGGTAGATACGGCTGGTGCATCTATACATGGCAAAGATAACTGATGATGATGATATGACGATAACAAATGATAACAGCTCAGAAACTTTTGGTTTACATTTGGCCAAAACTTTTATCCAAAATGGCCTAAAAATGATGTACCAACCTGCTAGTTGCTAGCAGGCGCTTGGGTTTATTGCTTGTTAAATTCATCAAACAGGTCCATTGTGGTCATTGTCTCACACAGCCAGCAATTAATTACTACAAAAATTTCTCCGCCTTATCCTTGGAAAATGTTGACAGTTGAAATAAATAACTAAATAAATTCTAGGGGAAAAAATGTGTTCTAAGTTCTAAACAAATCCCAAACAGGAAGGCCAAAAAGATTAAAAGGTTTATTATGTTTCAAAATGTACGGCATTAAAATGTGTTTGTACAGCTCAAACTTCCCAGGCTTAAAATGTAATTATATTTTTGGAAGACTCTCAAAAATGTCAAAAATGTTACTTTTAATATGCTCTGAAAAAAACACAAATCTCGTATTAGGCAGTGAGGCTAAAGTAAATGTGTGTGTGTAGGAGAGAGCATGCTTGGGGTTGTTCTCAGATGTCATTAACTGAGTTATTTTATTGAAGTGGTGGTGTGTTTGACGTTAAATGAAAGGGGCTGAGGGAATGTGCACCGGGTGCGAAGGGACCGTGCGTGTAGAAAGAGCTCATTCAGAACTCAGGTCAGCCTCAATGCCTGCATTTGTCCCCAAGTGTAAACAGTGATGCTGGAATTCCTCTAATGTGGTGGCTCAGGAGTTCATGCCTTCATTTTATCACCGTGTCCAACTCGGACCATCCAGAGGCTCTGTGTTTCACACTCACAGAGAAACTGCAGTGGTTTATAAAAGTCTGAGAATATGAATGCATGCTCTCAAAGGCTTTTGAAAATGTGTTGGTTAGTTTAATGAAGAATGGAGCAAATGAAAAAAGCTAAGAAAAACACTTTAGAAATCAGAACATTAATAGATTATCTCACTGAGGAATGTGAGAAGGTGTTCGTTTCCATTTTAAAATATTGTTTGAGATGATATTTTGTATTAAACAAATTGATTAAGAATTTATTTATTAACTGAAAATGACATCCACCGATGCATGAACATGAAATTCAATTAACATGAGAATTAAGATAGACATAAATGTTATGAATGACAATAATGCCATAATAATAATAATAATAATTATTATTATTATTATTATTATTATTATTATTAACTGGCATGCCGCATTCTTCTAGATCATTATGTACAGTCAGTGGAATAAAATGTCTGTGGTTAATTGAAAATATGCCAAAAATCTAACTTTTAATTGAAGTACATTTATTCCAAGAAAATAAAAAAAACTCTTATCAACAAATATTTTTCTGTATAAAATATGACACAATAATTGGCACCCCTGCTATAATACATGATAGGTTTGGTGATTAACACAGAATCCTACACTCTCTGTTGCTGAACCTCCTCTTCAGATCTCTGCACAGGTTTTCAATGGTGTTTATGGCAGGGGCTTGGGATGGACCGATTCTGTGGTCACTGAACCATTTTTGTATGAATTTGGGTATAGGTTTGGGAACATTGTCCTGCTAGAAGATCCAACCATTTATGGAGTCCATGATGCCATGTAACCTAACAAGCTTCCCAGGGCATTTTGAGGAAGAACATCCCCACAACATCACAGATCCTCCACCATATTTAATGATGGAGATTAGGCTCTTTTCTGAATAACTATCTTTCTTTTTACGCCAAACCCACCCTTTTGGGTTTGTTGCCAAAAAAAAATTTTTTTTGACTCGTCTGACCATCAAACCCAGTTCATCACTTCATATTTATACCTCAGTGAAACAGGAAGTCATGGATGACTACTTAAGAGTAAAATAATAAAAAAAAAAGAGTAGAACTTTAAAAAAGTAAAATATAAATGAGAACATGCTTTAGTTACGTTTTATTGTGGCATAAACATATTTTTGGATTATTTTTGTTCGAATAAATGTATTTATTTCATTAGGGTTAAGGCTAGATTCCCCTCAGTATGAGAATAAGCTAATTAACTAAATATATGTTTTTTCATATACATATGTTTTTTTTACCTGTCTTTGTTAATGTTGCCATTAATTCTGGGGCTTTCTCCAACAAGAGGATTCCCATTCACAGACAGGCGTGACAGACATGCTTTCTTTACACATTAACATACCTGTGCGTGTTCTCATTGTTCCAGGATAAACTTCTCCTCGTACATGTCAGCTGTTCCCACACGCAAGCTGCCACACACAGGTATGCTGATTTAATCGGCAGGTGCCATCATGCATGTTTGTGGTTGAGCTGGTGAGGAACATATCTGTCAACACCAAACACAATCTTGCAGGTAGTGCTTACGCATTAGACCATGTGCAGATTCCTACACCTACAGAGTGTGACCTAAAACAACCTGCATTCTGCAAGTGTGATGCAAGCCTTCTAGCACCAAATGTTCTAAGCACACATGTTGAAGAATAAGCAAGGATTAAAGAATACCAAATAGGGCGTGAAACACCTTCAAATCCTAGTTTCAATGAACAGATGCTTTACATTATTACTGAATAATAAGCTGGACGTTTGAGTGGATACATTTATAAAATACAAATTAATCAATTGTTTTTTTCACATGCACATTTTGAACAGATTTGGCCAAGTCTCACCATCACTTTAGTGAATAATCTCACATCAATTACAGTTGATTTGTACCTAAGAACTGTTACTGTATTCATAAAGACTGTCTTATGCTCATCCCAGAACTCTTATTCACAAACTGCTCAATCTGAACATTCTTTCAACACGTAGTACTGTTTGTCTTTATAATTTGCAGTTGTAGAAGGGTGATGATTTATAATCCCATTGTCTGGTGTCACACAGAGGAAGACGGTTTCCCTTTTAGAGTCTGGTTCCTCTCATGATTTCATCGATGATGCAACTTTCTATTGAACATGTGACTTAAAAATTTTATAGTGGTGAATGTTCCAAAAATTTTATAGGGGTGAATGTGTTCAGGTAACAGGGTTAAGTGAATGTTGTAGGGACTTGTAGGACTACGTAAACGTAAAAGGTATGTTTCATAAACTATAATGGATAACTCATGGAAAAGGATGTGTTATATTTTAGATGTTAAACAGATTAACACAATTGTGCAAGAATACATTTATTTGTTAAAGCATTTTAAGCATTATATTGCAAGGTAAAGTGTAGTTATAGTGAAATGGGACAGTACTAGCTCGTTAGATCGTTTTTATTAATGTCCAAGCTATTTATAATATGTGGCCAAAAGTTTTTGGACACCTGACCATCACACTCAAATGTGCTTTTTGAGTATTCAGTTTCAGATTTAGTCCCCCTTTGCTGTTATAATAACCTCCACCCTTCCGGGAAGGCTTATCCTTAGATTTTGGAGAGAGGCTGTGGGGATTTGTGATCCTTCAGCCACAAGAGCATTAGTGAGGTCAGGCACTGATGTTGGGCGATGAGGCCAGGGGTGCAGTCAGCGCTCCAGTTCATCCCAAAGGTGTTCAGTGGTGTTGAAGTCAGGGCTCTGTGCAGGACACTCCAAACTTGGCAAACCATCTCTTCATGGAGCTCTCTTTGTGCACAGGGTCATTGTCATGCGAGAACATGTTTAGGCCTCTTAGTTCCAGTGAAGAGAAATTGTAATTCTACAGCATACAAAGACGTCCTGTACAATTGTGTGCTTCCAACTTTGTGGCAACAGTTCGGGGAAGACCCATATATGGGTGTGATGGTCAGGTGTCTACAGATTTTTTTTCTTACTTTACATGCCTATTTGTAAATGTAATATCAGTGGAACACAAATGGCACCCCAGTGATCACTCTTTTCATTTCTTAGGCGCTCCGTCCCCTCACTATTTAACCCAAGCTGTTCACACCAGCTGTATGTAATCACATTTGACCAGACTTGCTTAGCAGGATCTCAGAAAAGCACAATAGCAAGAGTATATAATCACAATTCTAGCTGAGTAGATAATCACACACCTAGCTATGAGATAAACTGGTCACAGAATTGAGTCATGCTGTGCACATATAGACCAAAAACCATCAGATAAACCATTTTTGTAGTGTATGTGTCCATACAGTCTGGTCATTATATCCTATGTTATGTGCTGTACAGATGCTAATTAGATGTGTTTTTTTATGCTACGTGTAGTTTAGTGAATTCTCTATTCACTAGTCACTAGTCACTGAGCCTTTCAGCTCTGTGTGTAGCCTTAAGAGCTTGCTGTGAAGCTCTTCTTGAGCAAGGCAGCTATTGTGTTCTTCTGAGATCCTGCTATGCAGTTGCGAAAGAATATGTTACAACCTGCTTCCTCAAGTAAACAAACTACACATGAGCGAGGGAGGATTTTAAAGAATGAGTCCTTGATCTGTCTTCCCAGGCTATGGCAATATATAGCAACCAATAGAAAATTCACAAGGAGGAATGAAGGGGGTGACTGTGGTTTATTACAGGTATGCGCTATAGCAAACACTGCAGTTGATGATTCATCTAAGTCCTCCTTATCCGTATGGTGCAACCTGCTTTTTAAAGGCTTCACTTCTGTATAAATATGTTTTTATCCCTTCATAATTCAGCATAATCACTTTCAGTCTGATCCCATCCTTCTTTTTCTCTTGTAATGCTTTGGATATTGAAATTTGTTCAGGTTTACTTTTACAAGCTGACAAAAATAGTCCACAACACTGTAAATGGAGAGTTTGCACTAGAGCGCTGCTTTCTTGTTTAAGAAAAGATGTAAAATGTAAAATATAGGCTGGAGATGGAATGTAACCCCAAATTATATCATATAACCACTGCAGGTATACTGTTTGGTGTAAAATCTTGCTGAGGCTGCAGTTTTTTAGGAATCCTTGTGAAGGCTACATACAGGTCCACTACATGGTTCTACCACAAGCCTTGACATAAGCATTTTGACTTTATAGTCAAAAGCCTCACTCTGTGAAGTTAGATCTATTAACACACCAGTTTGTGGGCCACATCAAATGCTGCAATTTATACAAGTCTGTTGTGAATGCCACGTACCACTCTTTTTGAACTGCCTTTGTTTTTGGTTTGTGGCTTTTCTTTGTTCCAAATCTTGGTTTAACCGGTGAAACCTAACCTAGTTAGGGCACACTTTCTCTCGTCGATAACAGACCACTTTCTAGAGTTTCTCGTTTCCTCCCCTTACTCCAGTTCCATAGTTCTTGCACTGGGTTTTGGTTTGTATTGTTTAGGATGTCCATCAACATCTAAAATCACGTAAATTGTAGGGAGGAGTGGGTTCAGCATGCTGTAATTTAAAAGGAATATGCGCCTTATTTAGAAAGAAATGGTGGTTAGGGGGCAAATGTACAGAAAAGGCAGGAATTTACCCGCTGATTGGCTACGCTTGTGCGAAGAACCAGGGCCTTTCCACTGGTCATGACCGTGGCCTGTGATGTGGCTGACCGCATGGGGACAATGTGGGCCCAATGCTGGCCTGATGATGGGTTGTGATGTGTTCTCTGACCCAGACCATAATGCACGACTTTTGCCAGCCGGAAGAAAATTACAGCCCTCACAGGAATGTTGCAGTTGTTATTATTTTTCCGTATTATAAGACACAGAGAGACGTTCCTGCGGCCCTGGAAAACAAGACGTGTTTTAAAAAGTGTCCGAAGGAAATGTTCTCTAGGGAAAATTGCTGAGACTGACAGAAAAGGGGAAGGCCAGAGCACAGGATGGGTTGATTTTCCCCAAAGTGGTTTTAAGTACACTTGCTCTAGTGCTGATACAAAGATACAATCCAGACACAAAGTATTATGATACTTTTAGACTTCAAGTAGCATGGACACAAAACTTTGGCTTAATCTAGGACTGGAAAACTGCTAAAAGTGCCAACGAAGATTAGCAGAATGATTTTAAGAGTGATTCCATGATTGGGTGCCATTTGTGTCCCACTGATATCACATTTACAAATTTACAAGGCAAAAGTCAAGTAAAGGTAAAAGACCTTTTAAAGACAGGTATCCTTTATATCAACCTAAAACCTTTACATCGCTTAGAAAACAGCATTTCTGTTTGTTCCAATCCACTTTAACTACACTTTACCTTGAAATAAATTTAAAATACATTTACCATCTTATGCTTGAGACATCCTTTTCTGCAAGTCATCCATTAGAGGCTGTGAAAATTTTACATTTTAGTTCAGTCCCACAACATTTACTCAACCCTGTTACATGAACACATTTACCTCTATGTTCAACAGGGAGTTACATCATCCAAATGTCCTGAAGATCAGGGGAAGAAGAAAATAAATTCTCTCATTCTTTTTCTTTATTTTCAGTGATACTGTGATATTGACTGATGAGGTTTTCACTTTGAAAGTACAACCCTGTTGCCCAAATTATAGATAGAAGTAAATGGTTCATTAATTTAAGAAAACGCCTTTATTTGAAGAAGATTAATGTGAAACCTAATATACTAATGCCATTAGCAGGGATGATAGTTAAATACATTTTGTGTATTTGCTAATTTTGTGTATTTGCTAATCACATTTTTTTGAATGGTTAAATGCATTTTTTGCCAGCATTGCATTCAATAGTGGCAAATGATTTTTAAAATAAAGTTTAATTTTTAAGAGCTGCAAAGGCTAAATCTGCACTCCACTGCCATGCTTCCTTCCTGGACCTGGCAGTATTATATCTTAAACCTTACTGCCTGTCTACAAAGACAAATAATATGCCAGCTGAACTTCATTAGTGAAACCCTTAACAATACCTCAAGTACACCTTGGCTTGATTTCTCTAGCTGTCTTTAAACAAAGCTGAAACACGAAGACCCCCTCCAGCTCTTTAATAAGCACTTAAATAATAATAAGAAATTGACATCCTATATACAATCACTATCTACTTTTTATGAAGACCTGTACATCTGCTGATTCGTGCAATTATGGAATGATCCAAACATGTGTCAGTAGTGCAATGCATAAAATCATACAGATATAGATCAAGAACTTCAATTATGTACCAGTACCAAAGAACCAGAGTTCTTTTTCTGGGCATGCCTTACGTTGTTGGTATCCTATCCTATTTCATATGTAAATGTGAAATGTAAATATATGTCACAGGCAAAGAAGGGTTAAAATTGTCCCTTCTGTCACAGCTGAGCTCAGAATGCTCACTCTGTTTAGGATGAACTTTGTGCTACAACATGTATGGGAACACCACCATTAACTCGACAGATTTCCGAACAGTATTCAATTTGTATAAATGGGTCCATGTTACTGCTTTTGAGCATACAGTAGTTTCAATGAGTATTCCAAAAAAAATCGTCTTCTAAAATATACAGATGTGTTGGAACCCAAATGTTAGGGTGACTTCATAAAACCTCTGTATATAATCTTGAACTACTCTTGGACTGGGGAGCTGAGATAAATAAATTTAATAGGAGCCGCATGAGCTAAATGTTCTGACCACGAAGGTCAAGAGTGAGAGCGAGACTGGTTTGGCCGGGATAAAACTTCACATCTGGGGAAATAACTAAGACCTTACTCCAGCTCTCTCTCTCTCTCTCTCTCTCTCTATCTGTCTTTCTCTCTGGACTTTCTGTTGCCAGAAATGCTTTTACAGATGACTGTGGCAGGTGCCTTTGACTAGTTATCCAGTCCAATTTAAAGCCATGAGACTGAGGGAACCCTGGGATTTAGGTGTCACATTAGGAACGGGATCTTCTTGGCTGTAGCCAGTCAGTCAGCCAGAGGGGCTCTTTGTGGTCTTTTCAGCCTTAAAGGCTTTGATGAAAGATAATGATCAGAGCAATCTGTGCTGACTTTAATTGTGTCACTGCTGGAGGGGGTCTAAAAGGCTGTGAAGTGAAGCCACTGATATCATCTGATTTACAGGATCAAAGCTGGAGCTGTGGCCTGGGGGACGTACTGATGACACCCGCTTTGTGATCTTTGGGGTAGCGTTGTCTATCAGAACCTGCCAAATTCAAGAAAATTAATGGGATTGTGCTGCAGGTCCAGAGGCTATTTACGGTGGTCAGATGAAACCCTTATCATGGCTGTATTAGTCCTGTGAGTGCAGGTTTGAATTGAACTTTTGGTAGTCGTTATGTTGTTTACATTCTAGACAAAGGGTTTTATAGTGCTGCAACTTTTTGAAGCCTTCAGTGTAACATGTACTGTATGTAATTAAAAGGTTAAAAATGGCCTGTTGGTATGTAGGTCAAGCTATTCCCCAAACTTCCTAGTTGGTCCTTAGTTGGTTAATAAAAGAATCAGTTGCTTCACGCAACATGGTCACTCATTGGCAAATTTGTTCCTTTACATGACTTAAGTTGTATAACAAGATAGGAAGGTTAAAGTTAGGGTTAGAGGCAGGGTTATGTGTATCTTATCTTTTCTTTGTGCATAATTCCTATGGAATTGAGCCAACCACCACATGACCCATGTTTGTTCAGGTTTGTACTGACTTCTCAGAAGATCAGGTTGGTTTTCACTTAGATGGATGTTGTGAGACTTGCTTGCTTCCTTTTAGCTTTAGCTTGCTTTTTTACCTGGACAACTGGCCTACTGAGACACAGCAGGAAATGAAGGTGTGTGGTAAGAAAGGGAGTGTGGCTGGCCCAGTGCCTGCTGACTAATAATGGATCAATATTGGCTTTTATTTTAAATAATGGCACTAACTGGTACCAGCTTCAGGGAGTGTCAGCAAACATTGGCCATTTACCCACTGCACAATCCTGTCTAACTTAATAATAACCCTTAACTCATGTTTGCCTTCTTAAATGGATTGGATTTTCCATTTTCCAATTGGTAACAGATTTTAACCTGAATTTTGGCCCATTTCATTAGTTGATGAATGAAAGGGTGCACTGGTGAATGCAAAGGGTAAATTCATAAAGCATGTTCATTATTTCCGCAAAGTTAATGTACTTGATATAAATCCTTGCTTAATAAAATTGAAATGTTAGTGACTACTGATTTTAAGATCCCCTGCCCTTTATGACTAATTTCTAAGACAGGGGTTCCCAAACTAGGATACAAATAGACTACCATGGCAGTGGTAGCTCAGTGGTTAAGATGCTGGGCTGCTGATCAGAAGGTCATGAGTTCAATCCCCAGCACCCCCAGGCTGCCACTGTTGGGCCCTTGAGCAAGGCCCTCAACTGCTCAGTTGCATAAATGAGACAAATGTAAGTTGCTCTGGATAAGAGCGGCTGCCAAATGCCATAAATGAATAGGGTTGTGAGTGGCACTCACAATCTTCGATTATTTTACAAATTAATATTAGGCATATCTCTCTAATTATGAAGAAGGATGTTGTGTGCTGCTATTTTGAAATGTTACTGATAGTCATATTAAAAAGAGCCAAATTTTTGTTCGCTATCTTGACACACTGCCTTAGCATAAGAGTTCAGCAATAAAAATAGACAAATCTACCTCTGTTTGTTCATCAACATTGAATGATCTTACTCAGTGGAACAGCAGATATCGAATATGAAAAATCTGCTGAAACGTTTATTGGATATACTGTGCATGTGTGATGGCAAATAACAAGGAGAAGTAAAAAGATGCATGCACTGGTCCACTTTCCAAGTTGTGTAGTTGTCATTTATGACATATGATAAAATGTTCAAATAAATGTTAAAGTAATATCTAAATTACTACTAAATTACTATAAAAATCATTTGGGATCGGTCACTCAAAAAGTTTGGGAATCCCTGCTCTACAGCTTTCTTCCTTGACTCCAGTCCTCTCCCTTAGACACTGGATCATCTCATTGACTGCTCTACAGCTGAAAAGGATCTGTTTTGTTACTGATGCATCAAAACTCTGTATAGATAGTGAAACAGAGCAGAAAGCATGACTAAAAGGAAATGTTTAACCTGATTGGGAAACCTATATTGTGTGTGTGAACCTATTACTGGAAAGGTTAACAGGTTTATCCAGCAGGTTTGTTTTCCTGTTTGAACTCTTATGCAGAGAGACATATTCCTGTAGTGCCATTGTTATTCGTTTACCTTCCATGCTTTGAAGAAGTTCACTCAAAAGTTTTCCTGAAACCAAAATTATAGGAATATGAATTTCATTACTTACCTTTTTTTTTTTTTAAAAAAGGAACCAGTGAATGCATATAAAAGTGAGAATAATGGCAAAAATATGTGTAGTGATTTACTGATTTATCACCATAATTTATCCAGTGAGCTTCCTGCGTGTGGAAACAGGCAGCTCAGTTGACCCTGAATGGTGCTGGACACACCTTGAGTGCTAAACTCTTATCTGGTCCAACAAGTATTCATCTCTCTCTCAGGAAGTTGTATTAGGCCCATTTTAATTTTGCATAACGTTATTGATTCCTCATCAGTATGAGGTGCAAGGAGGTGAGCGTGTTTTTTCAAAACCTGCTGTTTTATAGAAATTGGGTTGTTATGCAGGTTTGGAAGCTTATCAGGTGGAGTGCTTATCATGGAAATATTGGGAATATGAGTATAGGTGTGAACTGAACTTGAGTAAATGTCAAACAGTTTGAGCGACAAGCAAGTAGCAATGATAAGATTGAACATCAGTGTGACGTGAACGCCATTGTTATTAGCTATTATAACACTACTGATTCAAGCTTTTTGTTTTGTTGTGCTTTGTCACATGACATCATATAGACCTGCCTTTTGTATTATTAATGGTCCTCAAAGCCATGAGCACCTCAGGATAAGAGTGCTGATTTAGAATTAGTCAATAATGACAGATGTAAAAGTTGAAAACTTTCCACATTAGCGCTTATAGCTTATGTTAGCTTCCTCCTTTGACACTCCGAATTGAGAAATTCTCTCAATATGACTGGAGAGCAGTTCCACGCTGGGAAATCTTTACATGCTATACCCTTCCCTCATAAATAAGACCCTTTTTTAAGTGAGTAGACCCCAGGATGGAGGTGCCTGATTATAAATAGCCTTTTTTGTGGTATCTATTTGAAGAGATCTTCCTGATGTGGCTTGCTATTTTCCTATTTTCGCTTCACCCTTGAATTTTCCCTGACCAGAGAAATATCTGTTACCCCTCGCCATTCCTCTGACCGACCTCTCAAACATAATTACCCCTGTTCCGTGCAAATCATCTATAGATTACTAGTTTCTTTGTGTGCTATCATAACAGCACCGAGTGAAGGAGAGAAGGAGGGGTGTCATGAGCAATGCCCCTACTCTTGCCAAAACCCCATCAAATGAGAAGCCTGTGGCTGGTGGGGTTATTTTTTGCTGGGCTTCGGGGGCTTGTGGCACACAAGCGGCACATGGCCGCGACGGAGAGTGGTCGCGAGTGAAACGCAGAGCTCCAATTATGGCAGTAGTACACATGTCGCTCAGGCAGTTAACTCTGCTGTCTTGTGGTGGAGGAATTCCTGGGGGAGGGTTTATAAAGGAAATAGATGGCACAAGGGATTGGAGAGAGACAGACAACCCAAGAGAGGGGTACAATCATACATCAGTGAGAGGGAAAACTATAGTTATAGGTTGTATTTTTATAGAACGTGGTCTGTTTGTTTTACATCCTTTGACCAGCAGTCAAGCGTTGCATATACAATCGCACAAAAGGTGGTCAGGCGCAAGTTTAACTAATGTGTTTAAGGTAGAACAAGGCCTAATCAAGTCACCATTAAAAGGCCCACAGTGTTTCCAGTGTCATGGTATGCAGTCGTGAATATCATGTGAAAACATTGGCAAACACCTTCAAACACCTTAAAGCTCTTTTCAAAGCAAAATGGACATTTTATTTGTTTGACAGATGACAAACAATGCAGTTTGGTATGCAAGGCTGTCTATCATCTGACACCCTACATTTACATCACAGATCTTTTAAAGTGAGGAGCTGTATTTATTGTAAGACAGGTGTGCAGTTGCTTTAATGTTAGAATGTCAAAGAAGGAAAAACCACCATCATTGGTCCAGTTATTTCCATCAGCTCATATTAGAGCCTAACACAAATTATTAACTTATTGATAATCTAGATTATGGGCTGTCAACTGGTCGATCTGTGCACTTGAAAAATATACTGTAGCAGAACTGATCTATGCATGAAAAAAAAAAAAACCTGTGGTTCAGCAATTCCAGATTTTTCTAAACATGAACCGTGGGGACTTCTGCAGCAGATCTTCTATTGCAGTTGATCCAGTTCACATGCATTTATGTATTAAATGATGTAGCTGAAGGCAGCTCATTGAGAAAGGAAAGAGTCTTCAAGATATGGCTTGTTAAATACAAAGTTGACAAAAAAAACAATGTTTAAAAATGATTGGACAGAGAAGTATGCGTTTGTTCTCCACTTCAACTTCATGGTGTTAGTCATGTTTTAGTGGTAGAAACAAAACACAACCACTACAATTTGTCTTGTTTATAGCCATATAATTATTATAGTTTAAGCATTAAAAGGTAACCATTGTTGTTAGTCACTTATCCGGACCTTTGTAAGGAAAGGAATTTTATGTAGCTGGATTTTTACAAATGTCCAAAGTCTTTCAGCAATTCTTTGTCATGTGGTTCTTCAGATCATTACATTTTGTCATTTTATTCTTCTTATTATTATAAAGCTTCTTGAAGATCAAGTGATTAAACACTGAGTGCATGTTGCCATAGAGTAGTGTGTGTTTGTTCATAATTTACTATTTTTGTCAGTCAATTCTACATTTTCTACAACATCGCCAACAAAAGGTTTCAACAAACTGTCATGACAGATGAGAATCCAAGATCTATGTTAGAGATGACGTGACCCTCTGCTCTCCAAAGCCTTCAGTTCCTTGTGCAGGAATAATGAAAAACAAGCCAAAACAGCACATTCAGATGCTGGTTCTGTTTCAGTCAGAAGTGTCAAGCAGTGGTGGGTTCATTAGACTCACACAAGGCACTCAGGGACGGCAAAAAGAGAAAGCCAGGAATGAAAGAGTTCTCTGTAAAGAGCAGTGAGACAATTTCAATTGTTGAAGAACACACTGTAAAGAGGAATAGGTCAACCCTTTTTTCGGAATAGATTTTTTTCAGCGGGCTTGTTTCCCACAGTGAACTGGCAAAAGCAGAACCTTTGTTGTACATTCAGAATTGGATGTTGGTTATAATTCAAGTTCACTTGTCTTTCTTTGTTCCACACTAAGCCTGCTGATTGGCTGATGTAAGTAAGAGAGCAGGTTGGCCAGCGTCAGATGTACTGCATGTAAAATTAGTAGCTTCACAGTGGTTAATTTACTTTGATTTAGTTCTAAAAAAAAATCCACATGGTACCTTTGAAATACCCTCGTGCACCACCAAAGGCAGAGTGACCGCACGGGTACAGTAACAACAGTCCAAAGCAATGACTCACTTCTGGAAATCCAAATAAATCCACGACCATAAGTGTTTTGTACGATTAGTTCCCACTCGCAATGTCAACTAGAGCGCTGCATTGCGACAATGAACGTTATTTTAAACCACAAATACTAAACCGTAAATTATAAATGTGGTCAATTTTGGGTCAGGCATAGAATTTTTTATCAGGTCAAATATACAACACTAAGATCTAACAATACAACTTGCCAACGCTGAAACCAAGCACATAACCACTTTGTCTGCCAAAGTCGGAGAATAATTCACTGAATGACTCAAAGGATGGACTCGTTTCAAATAAACCAAATAAAAAATAGACTTGTACTTTAAGGCAACAAGTGTTTAACAAAACACGAAAGTACAGTCAGTGCAGTCCATCAAATTCAGTTAAATACATACATTTGCAAGAATCTTGGAGACATTAATATATCACTAGAGTTTGTGAACTTGGAGCCATTACTTTTGGCTTCACAGATGCAGAACTCTCTTGGTAACTAATTAAAATTAGGCCTGTGTCGTTCATTTGGGCCAGCGAGGTCTTACGGCCTGTCTGTGCAAGTGTCCCTGATGTCAAACACATGTGTCCTGGGCACTATGCAGAAACAAACAGGCCTATTTCGAGCCCTGGTTAAGCATGCTGCGTCCCCACGCCGCCTGTTTGCAATCTTCCCGCCGCAGCGGCTTTTTACACAATCAGTAATTCACAAACGTGGTCGGGGCAAGAATTCGGACTGTTTTACCGTTGCTATGCACATGTGCGAAAATATCACCAGGGTTTGTGAACTGGGGAAGAAAAAAATTAAAAAAGAAAAACAGAGTACCCAAGAAGTCATGCAGCAGGAAAGCAGCATTAAAGTATGCCAGAATCCAACCCAAGGCCGATTGGATTTCTCAGGCAGAAAAACCAGGGGGAAAAATAAAATCCCAACTACTGCCGGTAGCAATGAGTAAAAACCAAAAAAGCGTTTTTGCGGCCCATTGGAGAGCGAATTAGGGGTTTTGACAAGTGACTGAATCTGCCTCAGCTGTCGAATTGCTCATAGCTTCCAGCTGGAGAAGAGTGGCCTGAGATCCATCCTAATGAAAACAGCAGAATTTTACAGACAAGCTGCTGTTCAAGCCCAAGCCTGTTCCACTGTACTCATGAAGAATGGCGGATAAGATTGATTGAGACAAGCAGCCTCAGTCGGGTCACGAGCTGCTGGATCTCAGAGCCTGTGTTCGTTCAACAAGATCTTATTGTGCTGCTTTGGGTTTCACATTTATAGGGCCTGAGGCAAATTTTCCTTGTGGAGGATCAGTCTTAGTTATGGACGTATTAACCACAGATCAACAGCGCTTGTCTGGGTTTTTAGATATGCAATGAGAGCCAGATTTAAAAATGTTTCAGTTACACTGATTTTCTTCTATCTTTTGATAAATACTAATGACCTATAAATTCCCAAATGCGCTCATGGCACAACTGATTTACTTTTTGTGATGCCGAAAACATTCAATAAAAGGCAAAGCACAAAGGAAGCTGAAAACAGCAAAATGACAACAGTTAAAGAGCACCTCGTGAACGCGGCATGTGTTAAATCTTCCAATAATGCAGCTCATCCACTGCAGCGCATCAGCTACCATAGACACAATAACTTTTCCTCCTTTTATACAGTGCCATTACTTTTGCCCTAATTGAGATTTCGACAGCAGTTACAAACTGAATTGTTTAGGCTTATGTGATTAAAGCTTGACATTCACTGAGTGAGGAAATCAAACCTAGCGAGGTTTTAGACATCTTTATGCAGACTGGGTTTTTAAACTGGCTCCTTACCCAACATGATGTTTGAAGAAAGATAGACTAGGCGATATTATAAACTAAACAAACACATCTCCATTTCATTTTGGTTAAATATATTTATCTTAAAATTGAGGTGTCAAAGTATGTTGAAGGCAGAAAAACCCGATTTTGACCAAAACCTGATTTGACATCCAACTGGTTGTCGCAGTTCTCCACATGTATTATTAGTGAAAAGAATCTAAATGATCATTTCAGTAGATCTGATTGGCCTTTCTGAATATAATATAAATATTTCCGTGTCCTGTGCCCTCTTTTGCTTTCATAACTGTCTCCAGCCTCTTTTATATCCTCTGAGCAACTTTTGGATTCTTTCAGTTGTAACAGTTGCTAGATGTCATTGTTAGAACTGCTATCTTCAAATCAGATCTGAAAAAATGTGCACATTTTTCATCTAGTCAGTACTTTTTTTTTTTTTTTTACAAAATTTTGATTTTACCCTCTTTTGCCATAAGATGCAGACATTTTTGAAATCTTTCTATTTGTCGATAAATTGTAAAGTAGACGTATATTTTTCTTTTGGTATTACTGTATATGTCTTGTATAATGTATAGTAAGAAAATCTGAACAGATGTCACAGAAAAATTAAGACCAGGTCAAAGGTTGATTACTTAACCGGAAGCGTGAACCAAAGTTCATTTTGGATCTCTCAGTTGCCATGGACGCATATCAAACATCAACAAAGCACTATAATACAGCTCTGTCAATTACATGACAGCCTTTACAGCAGTCTCTCTTTTTCCACAACATACACACACGCGCACATGCACACACACACACACACACACACACACACAGTGCATGTTACAGCACAGCTCGCTTAAGAGGAGTAAAAGTATTCATAGTACAGTTTTATGAAAACTGGCCCTGCAACAGTTTGATTACATTTGTGCAGCTCCATTTGTTAACTGTCTGACGTGTTTGGTTACACAGTACATCTGTGTTTCAGCGCATACTGTCTGGCAATTCACAAAACAAACGTGAATAGGCAAACAGTCCTTCACTTTTATGGAAGTTGTTTATGGTTTATGGCTTTACAAAGAAACCCTGGTGCTGTTGGTGGATTAGGGCTGTGTGTTACACAACGGCCGGAAGTGTTCTTAAGGAATGTGTTGCATTGTACAGTAGCACTCACCTGTCCTGCGTCACACGCTCCCAAGCTCCTCCCTTGTGCATTTATCACCATGGCAATGGCTTGACAAAACACAGGTATGACATCGAATGCCATGGGACAGACAGGAAATTATAGTGTCATAATTATAGCTTATATATTACTGTCTGTTAAAGAGCTTCAAGGAGGAAAAAAGCTGTTCAAATTGTTTAATTCCAAAACATGTGGAAGATGTTAAGGATGTGTAGGACAAGGTTTTGTAGGCTCCATTGGAGAAGCACTGTTATTATTTTAGTATGTAGATGTGTCATTACACCAAAGGGTTTTTTTAAATGCCTTGCTTAAAAAAAAGAGAAAAAAAAAGGTTTTAATAAAGTGTGTGTGTGTGTGTGTGTGTGTGTGTGTGTGTGTGTGTGTGTGTGTGGTCATTTTTATTTTGTGGGAACATTTCACTGGTCCCTCTGAGGAAAACTGATTTTTTTCTTTTAGAAAGACTGCACTTTTATTTAAAAAGCTAAAAGATACAAAAGTTTTCCTTCTGGTTGCTGAGGTTAAGGTCAAGGTTAGATTCAAACATGGGTGTAGCTAAGGGGTAGGATATGATATTGATGATGATAATAATAATAATAATTATTATTATTATTATCATCATTATCATTATTAGTCACTGTGGTTACAAATGTCATGATGCAAAGCTGAATGACTAAAGATGGCTAAATCTCGCTTCGATCGGCTAGTTTGAATAATAACACAAAGCCCACTACATCAGAGAAATTTGAAAGTTCATTTCATCATTGTCCAATGGCGAAGACTGTCAAAGAGTGTAAACGAACGAACAAAACAGCTGAGCAAACACTGATCAAACCTTTTTTTTATATTAACGATATTTGTTGTTTGGAGGCATAACTCAGATTAAGTTTGTTATTAGCTACTGTTAGCTAATGATACTGAATTGGTAATGCTAGCATGCTTCATAAGATGTAGCCAATGTTGTGTTTTGTTAGCGATGATTTTTTTTTTGTAGCTTGCTAGATGACAAAAAAATGTTGCAAAAAAATGTTGTGCGTGCTTTTTTATATCCAGTGGGATCCTACTAAGGCTGTAGTTGTAGGAGAAATCACATTAAATCATTTACTGTGGATGCAGATTATTAGTATTTTGCCCGCACTAGATTTCCCCAGTAGATTTTATTAGATTTTCCCAATAAAGTAACTGGATTTAACCTGCTTGTGAAAGGTCTGGCTATGACCCTGGGTTTAGATAACAGCATAGCATTGATCTAGCATAGCATTAGCATAGCATTAATCTAGAAACGAAAACAGGGAACGAAAAAGGAAAACAGAAAGCAAACTAAAATTTTCATTGAACATAATCTGAAACGTGAACAAATCACTCTAAATTGTTCCAGAGTGAAAAAAAAATATATATATTTTATTTTAAAAAGTGCTATACTTTCAAGAAGTATAGTCCTCAACTAAAATATTTTCCCTAAAATGTAGGCCCAGATTCCTGTCCAGGAGTCGTCACTTCCTGTGCGCCTGGAAGATATGATGTTAGAAAATGATAAATAATCATTTATAATCATGTCAGTGAAAGGTCCTTACAAGGATAGTAATACAAACTTCTGTATGTGTGTGTGTGTGTGAGAGAGAGAGAGAGAGAGAGGTGTAGAACTGTAATTTAAGAGAATTAGCTTAAGCACAATGTATTTTACAAGCATTAGCCACGTCAGTGAGGTCTTTTCTCAGGAATGTCCTTGCAAACTTTCCTCATCTGACATTTACATGATGGTCTGCCTACAAAAACTCGCTTTTCCACACACGCACACACACACTGTAGCTATGCAGAGGGTTCCCTCTAAACCTGCTGAACTCCTTCTGCTCTCGTCACAAGTCGTTTATCTCCAGCAGAAGCCCGCAGGTGAGAGAAATTCCCTCGGTTTAGGGTTGCCGGCGCGGCCACACGGCAGGGGATCGACCGGCTCGTGACGTCAGCGCGGCGCTCACGCAACCAGGGCTTCCCCCTGTGAACCAATCAGGGGCCTCCCTCGGCGTGCTGTTGCCAGGCAGCAGGTGTACACAACACACAACATAGCACGCGGCAGCACGCGCTGGGGGGAGGCGCGGAGGGGATGTTCCGAGGGCGCGCGCTTTCTCAGGTGAGCCGACCGGAGCGCCACGTTGGCTCGCGACACGGCGACGGCGTTTAATCGGTATCGATTTCACAACAGCTGGAATCTGCGCTAAGCCGTTTCTCACGCTATGGTTTCCCAGCTCTCTTAACCCTCTGTGTGTAGCGTCCACACTCATAAATGAATTTATTACCTCATAAAACTCTATTAATCAACATCATGAATCAATCACTGCATTAATCACACACAGTGGCATGCAGCACAGGTCTCAGGCATTTCCGCCTAAAGTTTTTTAGTTTTATTACATTAAACATTATTATTAGCTCTTTTTTAAAATAATTTTTAAAATATTTTTTTCTATCATTCTAGACATTAAATATATAAATATAAATATTTATAATATTTTAAACCTACCTTAGTGAACTTCACACATGGCTAGTATTTGTTTACAGTAATGTTTAAACCCATTACACTTCCTTTAGTTTGTTAACTTTAGTTACATTTTAAAATCAGTGATTAAAAAAAAGTCAGTGTGTTTGAATCTCACTGCAGTTTCTTTAATAAAACCATCTAAAACATCTCGATATGTTTAGAATAATTTATACATGAAAGAATTCAACAAAGTCAAGTGAAGAAGGAGATATATTTATGGAGAGATATTTAAATTTATGCACACAATTTTCTCATGCTCTTATTTTGTTATTTATATTATTAATAATAATAATTAAATAATTCTAATATTATAAGCATTAATAAAATCGTTTAATTAGGTTTAGTTCATAAGTTATGATTTTATATATATATATATGGACATACAGGCACTGTGCAATATGTCATGCCTTGACACTTAAACCCCATCTTTTGTTAACATAATATAAAAACATCATTTTAATACATGTACTGTGAGGTAAAATCTAGCTATGTAAATAGATTTTATTTTGAAGTCTCTTTTGCCCCTTGCCTCTAATGGAGTTGTGTAAGAGGACTTTAACCTTTGATATCCTCATGAGTCATCTATCTTATTTGGATGTATCTAAATACACCTGTTACATCATTTAATTAGGCTGTACATAATTAAGGAATTTCTGTTCACAAAGGAGTAGTAAATCTTGTTAAACTCAACTGTAGCTGCTTGTTCAGGTCATACATTATGTAATTTTTTAAAAATGTGACCACAAAATGTACCAAAAATGTGTCCCGATTGTATTAAGTGCACAAACAAATCCAGCACGTGCGTCACCATGTTGTAACCTTAATTCTTGTTTTACATAATGACTATGGAATGAGGAAAAAAAAAAATGCAAGGAACGTCAGAGCTTCAGGCTGTAATACACCCTAGAAGTCCATCACACACACTTTCATATCCAGCATATCCAGCATATCCAGTCCACGTACTGGCATGTTTTATGGAGGAAACCCACACGGACACAGGGAGAACGTGTGAAACTCCACACAGACAGAACCCGAGCTCAGGATACATATTTCAGTGTCAAAGTCTATAACATGTCCAGGTCTTGGCCATGTTTCATTTGTGTTTTTTTCTACAATTTATAAAGCTTAGAAGCCATAAGGTGTGCCTATAGAAAATTTGCACGCTCCTCCCGATACACTAAGGACCTCTGGAATCATCACTACTACTATTACTTTCTTTTTCAAATCATACATGGCTTCTAATAAGTAGCATATCATGTGCACAGGAGCCGTTGAGAATTTTTCACATACTAACATTTTTAGACTTGAGAATATGGAATAACACTTGATAGCACGACTGTTAAGCGTGTTTTTTGAAAAACGGTCTTTTCCCCACTCTTCGGCTGTTACGCACCAAACTGTGCACTCTGCCAAGCATCTCAGATGAGCTGAGGCCAAAGAAAGTTCCTCTTAATGCAGACAAGGGCTGCATTCTTGTGGTTTTCAGAGTGTGTGGGTGCCACTAGAGCAAGGAAACAAGTGCGTCTGGTGTGAATAGAAGCCATAAATACTGCACGTGAATGTACATGACTTAGGCGTGTCAAACTGTAGGCATACCTGTGCAGTCCAGGTGCATACCGTTATTGTGTTTGTTTAGTATTTTTTTCCTTTTACACACACAGTGTCCGGGATGACAGAGAGTGGGCTGTGGGTACAGCTGCTTTTCATTAACTATTTCCATTAACTGTAACTATAGCAATCACATCCACTTGCCTGTAAGTTGGCCCTTCAGTGGAACTGCAATGTCTCCTTGTAGAAATGTGTGTGTGTGTGTGTGTGTGTGTTTTTTTTTTAAGGGGAATCGCTCCTAACTTGCTTAAAAGATTTCCACATGGAAGCCACCCAAGCTACGGTACTCAACATTTAGCTTATACGGCTTGGCATTCGGTACTGTAACACCTGGCAATGTCATCAGAAATCTTTACTAGCTCTATGGGACTGTATCTGAGATCGGCTAATGGAATTTCTGACATGTAGCACAAGTTCTGCAACAGAGTTAACGGACCGCTCCATCTGAACACTGATGTCCCTTATGAGTGGTGCTGATGCATCCAACTGTAGGCCTGCTCAACTTAAAATAACAACAAAAACACGTTTTTATTATTCCCTGACGATGCCACAGTAAAAGAACTGAGAAAAATAATAAACCGATTTAAGTTGGAGAACTGTCAAGAATGTGCTGCGTTTGTGCGCGCTGAGAGTTTGGCGAATATAAACAGCCTTTTTAGTGGTCGCAACAGATTTCAAAACCTCATTTGTTGCACTGCTTAACATGTCAGTAAAATGAAATGACTTCATTTGGATTTCACACTATTTCATATATCTATGACTACAAAAAAAAAACGCAGCAAACACATTGCTGATATCTCTATGGACATATTTTAAGTTAAAGTGCACTGGAACACGGTACACTGAGAGGGATCACTTTTTATTATACAGATTAAAGAGAAATCTCCCTTATGACTAGCATTGCATCATGCTGACTGGTGGATATTGGCTTTTATTCACTGCTGGCAAATTTACCATCGATGGATGAACTGTTTCTCTAAATGGCCATCACCTGAATACAGATTATATTTGCTAACACTTTACACTTAGACACATTAACAAACCAAAACCTTCGGGATTGAATTCAGGACTTTGTGGTGTTCTGTTATAGGAAAATAATCAACAACAGGGATGTGGCCTCGAGAGTTAATCAACACCCTGAAGCTGATTATTTTGCAACAACAACACAAACCAAAAAGTGTTTTAATCCTCTGATGCCACAGCGATTTGCTAATTACTTACATTTTTTTTTAAAGCAATTAAAGAACTTACTTCATACTTTTTACGCAAACAAACAGCCACAAAACAAGTTAGTTCCTGTTATGATTTACATCATAGTAGTTGGAAACAATGGTTCCATCACCAGCCCCTTTTTGCTTTCTAAGACAAGGAAAAAAAAAAGAAAAAAAAACCATCTTGCCATGTTACCAAGAAATCAGATCGCACACAGTCCTCATCCTAAATACCTTCCCCTGTTGGAAAACTCACTCTGGCACTGGAGACTCCTTCCATAAATATTAATGAAATGTCTGTTTAGAGAGAAGCTGCACCGTATCAATGATTAGGGGTTGTTCTTTGGTAAAGAAAACGAATGAACACCATCTGGAGTAGAAATAATGCCAACATGATTTTTCATAAAATGTCAAATAATCAAATAATTAAAATATTAATTGAGTAAATATTTGAACTCCCCATTCAGCCATATGAATCAAGGGGTTTATTAAGTTTATATTAGATTTATTTTTACTCACGGATGGAATAAACATGTTTATGTCATTTTTCGTTGTTTGACATATTTGGTTCACTATTTACAGAACGGTCCACTGATACAAGCATGAATTATTGTAACATCTTCTTAAGGTAAGCAATGATATAACTTTGGAACCTTATTTTAAAGCGTTACCTTCTTGTTCATATTTCACACATTTTTGAAACATCGCTGTAGTTAAAGCTACTTTTGTCTGCTGTTATAAAGCTTATATGTCTATATTTCACATGGTTGCTGTGTGTGTGTGTTGCAACGGTGCTTTTCAGTGCCGACGGTGAGGATTTCACAAGAGGCTCCATCGCACTTAGGCCTGTATTGTCTCCCAGTGGCTATATGACTTCAATCTGACCTGGTCAAACCAAAGAGGAAACAGGTTTCCCTGGAAAAACAATTATACACCGACCAAGTGTCTTGGTTGCATATTAGCAGAAGTACAGTCATATCTACATACCTCAAAACTGTAAACTGCCTCCCACGTAAGAACGAATGACATCTCAGCAGGAAAAAAGAAGCAGTCATTCAAAGATGTACATGATTGACCTCAAACCGTAGGCGTTTGAAGATGACTGTCTACATGATTATCTCAGTCATCTAACAGTCAGGGACACTATAAAACGGTAAAGAACATCAAAATTTTAAAAAGTATCTGATTTTTAACATGTCTTTAAGTCAAGATTACTCCATAAGACAAAGGAGAGAAAATAAATGACATCAAAAGCTCCGAGAAGCGATTGTTTCACACACTTAAAAGGCTTGAGAACCTGCTCCGGTGACCTCATGGCCTCAAAGAGCACAATGACATCACCGGAGACCAAGCTCATCTCCAGCCGCGTGTGAACAATCATCCCTTTCAGAGTGGATGTGCTGGAGCTAGGTGGACGAGTGTGTCTGATTTACACGCTGCACATGTTTGAACAGGAAGTGACGTCACGGGGCTGACAAGATAAAGCCGGACATTCCCAGAGTTGGACACAATTGTGCATGTTAAACGTACACGCTTCATGAATCTTCACTGGAATGTGATTCAGGCCTGCAAAAGTACAGTTAAAAAGGCCAGTTTTAAAGGGTTTCTAGGCCTGGAGTAATCATAAAACGTCCTAGAAAAAGTATGATTCACAATATTTCCATATGTTTCTTCGTTTCAGAAAAAAATAGGCTCCACTCACAGTTAGAACAGAGCTGCTTCGTTCAAAGAGCACATCCTAAGGCACAACTCATTTCAATACAGGGGGCGTGGTCTGTTTTAGGACGGCTAGTCAATGTTTTTGCTTTAAAGGAGGAACACACATTTTGCATCATAGCACTGTATGAATAAGTACTAGTGGAGGCTATAATAAGACAAGTACACATGAAGTGTTGAGAAAAGAGGAACTTCATTTTGTTTTCATTTTCTGAGAAGAGACATGAAATGTTCAGGAGAATGCATGTATGTGACTCGCTCCATCGCCAACCCTACAGGTCATGCATCATTTTGATAGTGATTTCTAATTTTTCCAATCAGGTCAGATATATGCAGCACAACAGAGAAACACATATACACATAACTTATGCCGCCAAGTTGTAACAGAGTGTACAGGAGTTTAAATTAATCAGACAGCCTAAATGGCACAATGCTAGTAGCAGGAATTGTAGTTGTAGCGAGCACCATTTTGGTGTGCAATGGCATTATTATTATTATTATTTTTATTATTATTATAATATAAGCTTTGTGGTAAACATTAAAGTGGTATCATTAAGATGCCAACATCTTGAGCTCTACTCGGTTGCTAATACTGAAAACAAAAATTCCTGACACTGTAAAAATACCTAATAAACACAGTAAACAGTATACAATCGATGGATGAAAATACAATAAAGAGAATATAACAGTGAAGGAAAGGATTGACCTGGGAGGTTTATGACTAATCTGTTGTAACTGTATCTCTGTTAACGGTAACAGATGGCCTTTAAAATGACTTTTAAACCAAAATACTGTCTCTTTATATTTGATGTTAAGCATCGGTGACAAAGATTTTTTGAAATGTGCTTAATCAGGGGTGGACAAATCACTAACCTGGGCAGCCAGGACAAGTAAATTTCACGTTTGGTCTGAAAAGCTGAATTATACCTGCTTTTAACTATGTGCACGCAAGACGGCTGCCGCATGCGTCCGGCAGCCACCTGTGCACATCCTCAGAAATTACCGCTACACAACCACGTGGTGCAAGATCGATGTAACTAGTGAAGGCAGTATAGCACCATGTGACAAAAAAACTAGCGTCGTGTCACAAATGGTTCTCCCATTACATTTAGTGTTTTAATTTTAAAAAGCTCTCCCGTAGCCTTGAAACCAACTGAAAGGTCTTTTTTGCATACCAGTCTTTTGGATTTTCCAGATTAGTAAATACTTTTGAATCAAAGGTCAGAGTCTTTGATTTGAGACGCAGCTCATGACAACCATCATTAAGACTTGTGTTGCTTCTGCATAAGCACAAAAAGTCATGCATCAAGTATAAATCGGGCTTTAGTTGTTTACATACAGGCGGCCAGCGGAGAAGCAGGTTTAAGAAATGTTTATATTTGGTAAATGTTTTTAAACTTCACTGCTCACAGCGGTGCGAAACATCTCAACTCTAGCACGTACTTCCGAATCCCACCACCTGCCGCACTCCACACATCGGCTGAAGAGCGACCTGGCAGACAGTATAATATTATTTTGGTTTGTATTAGGCAGATTAATTAGATCTTAGAAGCAGAAACATGCAGTTATGTAGAAACACTGACAAAACCAAGTAAAATAAACTCTACTGCTTTGCACATGCACTTAAACATAATGAGAGAAAATTAAAGACTAGCCAGACTTAGATAATCTGTTATGTGCAATGCGAGGACCAATCATTGAAACTTATAAGTAAAACATCAGCCAATGACTTACTAATTTTTTTTTTATCGGGGTAGCAAACACGATGTGCTAAACTGATAATGTTCGTTTCCCATAGCCTATAATAATGCACTTAACTAGCTAACTAGCTCACCATACTTTATTACATCACATTATATTACATTAGATAGCACTTTTTAGCTTTTTTTCAATTAGTTTTCCAGTCAACCAAAACACGAGCCTGGGCTGCACACGGCAGATTTTACTTGCACGATGGGCTAGCTAATGAATTTATGATTTGTCCACCTCTGTTAGTAAATGGTACATACTACATGTGCACTGTAAACACTCCTGTAAACACACAGATAACTGATAATACATTGACATACTACTGAAGATTGTTTTAAACTGGTTATGATGAAAATGGTTTTCCTACCATTGACCATAAACAGAAGGAATATCTCTGAACATAAACATACAGAGAGACACTGATGGTCCGCAAAAAAACAAACATGGCCTGCGTCACAGCAGGCCTGAGATACACAAACGTCTGCAGTGTTTGAGAGACTTCTCATATTAGCTCACTACTTTACACCATAAATCATTAACTTGGCAAATTAATTTATGTATGAATCAGTAACGGGATTCAAAAGCGTAACTGGAAAGAGCTCTTAATGGATAGGTGTGTTGGCTGAGCAGTCCTTTGTAGGTCTTTGATATCATGAAACCTGTTTTAGTCATCTCAAACTTTGCAGAAAAAGAGAGAGAGAGAGAGAGATACAAAGAGAGGGAGAGTGATCCAAAGAGATGGAGAGAGAGAGAGAGAGACATCCAAGTCCACACGGGTCAGACAGCAGGAGACGAGTGAAGTTCTACTACTGAGTCCGGAGCTGATAGTCTGCAAAGAAACAAGGAAATGAGGCACGCTTAATTAAACGGTTCCAAACGGCAGGAAATTGGGGGTGGGGAGTGGTCGAAAAAAGTTAATTGTGGCAGCTGAGCTTTCCACCCGGCCGACCAAGAGCACAATGCAAAATAAACCAGGGTTTGGAAACACGAGATAACCTGATGATAGTGCCTTAAATTCAGGATATGAGACGCAGCAAATGCAGACATGAGAGAAACAGGTGATCTCTGTTCTACACTAAATCCACATAAAATCTAATTGTGCACAATGAAGGTCTTGTACTTAGTGTTCTCAAGCACTGTAAGTGTTTTTGGGCTTCGGTTAACATAATATAGAATATAATCATTTATTAGTATTTGATGAAAAAAAGTGTCTAGATTTTATTAATACATTCTTAGTGTATTTCTTTTTCAGTGTAACAAAGACCTTATTTGCTGCAGTGAAATACCAAACATAAAAATAACTTGCATCTAAGGAAAACTGTGTCTTTATCTTGACATTTCGGAAGCCAGCGTCTGCTGTTCTCCGGTCACTTTGTTGAAGTTAGATTTCTCCAAATCAGTTTCACACACACCCTTGCGTAGTGTGAGTAACCGCGTGTTATCGAGAGTGTGTGACTATGTTAATGTGATGTTACACTGAGACTCAAAAACCAGATTAAGAATATCCAGTGAGCATATAGATTAAGACTCGAGGCCTTTAAATGTACACAGTGTGATTTCAGGGTCACTGTTTCTCACTACTGATCAAATCTAATCAAGTTCAATTTTCAATTGGAGAAAGTACAGAATGCCCCATCTTTCTCCATCTTACTATTGACTCAGCACAGCATCTCAGCAGTGAGCCAAGTTCTACCTTCTTCTTCTCAAACATCCTCTTTTCACAGAAACCATTGCACCTCCACACACAACTCTCTCCCTCATCTGACTTTTACTGAATTGCCTAATTGTTGCCCAATACCTGTAACATTCTGCAAAACAATGACAAATATAGTGCCAGAAAGACTATGTGAGAACTTGTGTGTGTGTGTGTGTGTGTGTGTGTGTGTGTGTGTGTGTGTGTGTGTGTGTGTGTGTGGAGTAAGCATCATTTGCCCACAGACACTTTACTTTTAGTTTGCAGTATTATTTTTAATAATTGGGGCTATAACTATGCTTTTTTTTATTTAAAATCATACTGTCATGAGTGTTACTGTAACAGATAGAGGGCTTATTGTTGTTATTATTAATATCCTTATTTATGGGTTGATAAGAGTGATGGTGCTTACCTCCATTCTGGGTGATGTATCGTACCCATGGGAGCGCTTGATATCCACTCTTTTCGATGATCTTCAGGTAACGCACCTGTTATCAGGTTTTAAAAAAAAAAAACAAAAAAAAAAAACACACATTTACAATTTCAGTACAGATCAATACTAAGTCCTGGGAATTAAACTCAAAACCGTTCACGTTAATAGCATACAACCTGAACAGCTTCTCAATGTGAAGTTCTACAAGTAAGAAATCAAACACTCAGTGGCGTGCTCTGATAGAAAAAAAAATAGATACGGGTACTGAGATACGGACTGAGTTACAAGAACATCTCTTACACCACAGCACTCTGCCAACTAGAACAGTTTTAATTAAAGAATGACCCATCGTACTTTTTATCCGAAAACAAAGACAACTCTACACACTGAAGACTTTCCTGTGGTGGAAAACATACAGCTTTTGACACTGGAGACTCCTTCCAAAAATGCTAAACAAACACCTCCTCATTGGAATCGTCAACATTTCAACAATTACATGCGCTTCTTTGATCCGTTTATGTGGAGCATACACTATACAATTCGCTGTGCAAGTCGTTACTTGCGTGAGAGAGCTGCTGTTATAGAAAATTAATCAACAGCTCCTGACTAATCAGAATCAAGCATTTGGCAGTAATAATAAGCTATTAACCCATTATGTGGCGAAAAACTAAAGTTGTGCTGAGGAGGTTGTGTTGCACACAATACTGGCACCAAAGCCTGGGAAAGTGTCTGAGCGGCACACAGGAAGCATTTGAAGAAGTGAGATTGAGGAAATGGCACCTTTCTTCCCTGCAGAGATATTGAGACATGCTCCATGACCTTGATAGTCAGCTGTTGCATCACTGTATCTTTGCACAATCGCACAGGAAAAAAAAAAAAAAAAAAGAAAAAAAAAAAAGAAAAGTAATATATAAACACGCTGAAAAGGCACTGGTCAAAAGCAGCTCAGATATTTTGAGGTTATCTAGTACACTGGGTGTTCTCCCAAAGTATATGCACAGTAAAATTCGAAGCCCTGCCATCTGGCCTATTCTAACACTGTATTCCCAAAGGACAGACACTTCAAAATAGCATGTGTGTAGACAAAATAGCAACTGCGCATGCTTTTTTACAAGAAGCGTATTCAGAGTATGCATCAATATAGGCTAAAGGAGGAGTTTAAAAACAGCCTCTCGGGCTATTTCCAATCAAACTTGGTGGAGAACCCCACCAACGCAGAGTCGCTTCTGTGCATATTTCAGGCTATGCATGTGGACTTTAGTTGGGTGCAGCAGTGCCACCCTGGGTGCAGCGTCCACTATTTAAAACTCATCAAAACCTCCCTTTGGACCGACCCAGGCGGGCCCGTATACACACTGGCACGGTGACGAGACAGTCATGACTTGAGATCTCCAAATGTGGCTTTGTGTTCACGGCCTTTCGGGCCACAGTGCATGTCAAAGTGGTGGTTAGGCAGCGCTTGGTTCATGTCAGAGAGTTTATGAAGTGCTGCGTCACTACAGCGCCAAGGCAGAGCCGTGCACTATAATGTCAAAAATGGCTCCAGAAGCTCGAGTGCACGGTTCCCATTTTACCAAAATTCACCTTACAAGACAAGTGTAGACACTGTATTTGGTGCCCAAGACGTCTTTGGCTCAGCCTGCGTGTGTGTTTACTGGTATGCACTGGTCTTTCATTAACGCGGCGTGGCCTTGTAGACCTTGTGGCCTACAGAGCATGCTTTGCAGTCAGGAGACAGCCTCCCAGACTTTCACAGACATGCAGTCTAGTCACTTTTTCTCCCAAAAGCCTGCACTTGTAAATCTCCACACATGCTGGAGAGCTTGGTCACTGAGTCAGCGCTCTGTACGGGCTACTTGAAAGTGGGCGATGGGTCTAGGTCATGACAGCTGAGATGACACCTCAAGAGCTAAACCTAATAAATAAACATAGACACTGCAAGTAATGAGGAAACGGTTTATACTTATTCCACAAGCTTATAGCTGATCTCAGTTCAGTCTGAAATAAGAGGTGTGGATGTGAAGATGCTAATCAAGATGCCTTGGTGTTTCAGTGGTGGAATTGTCACCACAGGCTCATTCCAGACCAGTGAGCAAGCAATTAAGATGTATAATCTTCCCAAAAAAAAAAAAAATAAATAAAAACACTTAAGCATCATTGTGTATAAGTGACTACATGAAAATTACAGGCCTCTATGCAAGGCCAGGCCCTAGCCTTTGAGACTGATTAACTGTTAAGGGTGACATCTGTGTGTGTGAGAGCAACCACTTCTTTTGGCCTCACTGTCCTCGAGACGAGACTGATCGTGATCATAGCTCAGTGTAAGGGGAGGAAAAAAAAAACAACAACAAAACGATGCCACTTTCTTAAAGTGGGATCATGAATTTAAGAGCGGTGCCGCCTCGTGCTGTTATTACGGACTCTCTAAAATGCCACCCATAAAGTCTTGAACACAGATCTTGCATGGTTGCAGAGAAACAGGGCTAAATCCAGCCATACTAGAGAAAAAGAAAATCCCTCTAAAACATTACAAAAAAAAAAAAAAAAAAAATCATGTCTGCTGTCACGGGGGCGTAGACACACAGGAGGGAGTCTCCATTCACAGGCCATACGAGGACACCAGTAAAGCAGACAGACATGCTGACCACAGGAGAGAGACAGAGAGAGGGAATGGGTGAGTTTGTATATGAGCGTAAGGGTTATCAAAGCATCCCTGAGGTTTTGTCCCAAGGCAAGTCAGCAAGTTCACTCAGCAGACGTCTGGCAGGGCAGGATCGTAAGCAGCACAGACAATCTACAGCTCTTCTCCCAATTCTGCAGCAGGAGGGTGGTCACGAAATGCTTCAAATCCAAGTCATATAGACCATGATGGGGATTATTGTTTGGTATGAGGATACGCCTGTGCTTACCATCCCAGATATGTAAATTAAAAATATACTGATTCAGTAGATCTATCAGAGCAATACTGGCCTGAAACTTTGGATCGGTATTGGGACTGAGCAAGTACTCAACAGATAAAATATACGAGTACTTGACTATCCAAATTCCTGAAGGAAGGGGGATGATTTTGCAGCGTGTTTGTTTATATTATGTTAGCTGTGTTTTGTCTTTGCGTTCTCAACGTACATTTCAGCCTTCAGCCGTGCTGTTTTTTCAACCGAGTCAACAAATGCGTCATACACATCATACAAATCCCTCGTTAATATATCTAGTCAATAAACACGGCCAAGAACATGGCCAAGGAAAAGGCCATTTGACCGACATGGTATATCTCTTTAACTCGTGACTAACTGCTTCAAACAAAACAGTAATAATCTTTTTTTAATCCAGTGCCTATAACCAATATGCTAAAAAGCTCATTGTGTAATAGTGTTGAAAATGTTTTCTTGCTGGAAACTGAGGCACAGATGTGCAAATACACTGACGTGCAGACAGCCAATTAGACTGCAACCTCCAATATTCTGAAGCTTTTGGCCAGAAAAGTGTACAAAAGATATCAGAGGCACTGTGAGCGGAGTGTCTGAGGCTGAGACGACACTGTGGAAGAGGGCGTTTTTTTTGTTTGAAATGTTTAAATGCGAGGCGATATCATTGTATCAGTAGAGTTCAATGTACATTTTTGAAGCACTGGGTAGTTAGGTGTGGTACAGGTATAGCCTAGAATAAGATTCGGTCCTAACGTCACCTATCATGTTTCTATAATGAAGGTTACAGTTTCATTTCTCGTAAGATTTAACTTTTTAAAGATTAATGTAAGATTTCTTCCATTTATCATTCTATCCATCCATCCATCCAAGTTTCCATCCATCCATCCCTCTATCTAAGGTTGCATCTGCCCATCCAATTTGGCATCCATCCATTCAAGTTTCCATCCATCCATTCATCCAAGTTTCCACCCATTCATCTAACTTTCCATCCATTCATCAGTCCTAATTACTCACTGTTGTCATCTGTCATTTCCAAATTAGTATTAGATTTCAACATGTATTGTGTATTTTTTTGTGAACTTGTGTAATGTTGACTGACAACACAGAACACAGGACACACACGTTGAATAAGAGAGTCATCACGACGGTGATTTCCCACCATATAGTCACCAGAAAATAAAAAAAGAGATGCGAACAGTTCATCCATTTGTAAATGTTTGTTGTCTTAAAAAGAAAATTGAGCATAACATCTGATCAAAACAAAAAGCTGCTTTGAGGCTGTAATGGGAGGGGGAAAAAAAACAACAAAAAAACAGGCGTACATAAAAATGAGAGAAATTAGCAAGAGGAAATCTCACATAAGTTAACTATTTAATTTGATTTGAGAAATGACTGATTCTTTCCTCATAATCCTGCTCATCGAGGAGGGGGAAAATCGAGTTAAACGAGAGGTTTAGCGACTTTGAGTTCCGTGTGGGATGCTTAATACAACTTAATCCACAAAAGAGAGGAAATCTCCTCTGCTTCCCCAATTCATTCACTCCCTTTCAAAATCATATAAAATCAGCACTAATTGTATTGGCGGAGGAGCAGAGGAGCGTCAGGAGCAGATTGTACGGCTCCTTTAAGACCATCATGCTGAACTCTATAGAGCAAGGCAGGGCACCCAGAGTTCAGCCAAACTTTCAGCCACACACACACACACACACACACACACACACTTACTTCATTCCCAGTGATCAGTAACTTATTAACATGCTATATACTTACATTCACATATTAGGATACTATACCTTCAAACCCAGCAGCAGGTTTTAGTGTGTGAAATGCCATGTTAAGGGTGTAAATGTAGAGCTTTTAAGCTACAGTGTAACTCTTAAGCAAGGCTTCATTCAGCTAATATGATCACTACAGCCCTTATATAGTATGTATATGTGCATTTCTCATCTAGCGAGAGAGAGCGAATTACACTGCACAGATGGAATGGAGATTTTTGGATACACTGCCTTAGTGAAACCTCTCAAACTGACCAGGAGATCCTGCTAAGGCAAGATACAGAGAAACAGAGAAACAGCTGGCCTGAGCAGTAATTAGAGAGAAAGACCTCATTTATAAAGATTATATGCTATATTAATGGGGATTACATTCGGTATAAATGCACCCAGGAGGCATTTAAACCAGGATTTAAATGAAAACATCCAGATTCCGTACAAGTGTTAACACATCCATATCTCTAACCCCTATTTAACAACCAAATCTCCTCTTAATATATATATATATAAGGAATGAAACCACCATGATGGTGTGCAGTGTTATAGGAAAAT
This sequence comes from Pangasius sanitwongsei, assembly GCA_037576675.1. NCBI lineage: Eukaryota > Metazoa > Chordata > Actinopteri > Siluriformes > Pangasiidae > Pangasius > Pangasius sanitwongsei. The sequence goes on from CM075023.1 coordinate 15,464,126, forward strand.
AACCAAAGCTGGTGTGGTGTGACAAAACTAGACATAAAGCGAGTTTTTAATCCTTTTTATACATTTATAGTTGCATTTAGTTGTGGAACGTTTGCAAGTTCATTCCTGTTATCAAACATGTTGAAGCAGCTATAAACAGTGGTTCAAACAACAGTCTCTCTTTATCTACCCTCTCTTTAAGTTAATAAGACAAAGCATGCAGTTTGTCGTGTTTTCAAGAAAATGAACTCTGCCCTGAAGACTTTCTCATGGTGGAAAACCTACTGATTGTTACAAAGCTCTGACGCCTTCCATAAATGTTAAACATCTCCTTACAGAAAGTTTCACCATATCATCGATTATACGTTTGGTTTCGGTATCTGTTTATTATGAGCTTCACGGGTCTCTGTGAATGAGTTGTTACAATGGCATATTAGTGTGAGCACATTAATATAAACCCGTGTTTACAGCCGGAAATGCCGTCACAGAAAACTAATCAACACCCTCTGACCAACCAGAATCGAGAATACATAAAGCACATGGCCCATGTAGTTACACGTTTTTTTTTTTTTTTTTTAATCTCTTCTTATTTTACGCAAACAACACTGTCCAGAATAAGCTGCAAACTACTTACAGAGAGAAGGGTAGCTTCAAATGAACCTATTTGCTTATTACAATATTAACATGACACATCACCTGGAGGCGAATTTCACTCAAGTCCAAGTGCAAGACAAAATCTTATCGTGATACAATCCACATAAAACTACTAGTTGTGAACAGATTTATAGACAGTGACTCCAAGCCTCTAACACTCCCTGATTTGTGACTCAAACATGTCAGCATGTGCAGCTTCTCTGAATGTAGGAAATGTTGGAGCCAAGAGAATATGTTAACGTGAAGCTGAATAACCATAAAGTCTTCTAACATTCAGCTTAAACATTCTAACCTTCGATCATTTGGCTCAAGCAAATGCACCAGATCTTAAAAAACACTTGGTTAACAAAAACAAGCTGGTGTCACAGGCTCTGAAATCCCCAAATACACACTTTTATACTGTATAAAGCCTGCCACACTCATACACATCTTAAGATATTTACATACAGTTACACCACAGCGCTCTTCAATGCTCGATCCTGATTGGTCAGAACGTGTTGATTTAATTTTCTATAACAGAAGCTCTGACAATAGTGTGACAGTTACACAGGGACTTGTATGATTGACACTCCACAGACACGGATTGAACAGTTGTTGATTTGGTGACGTTTTCTGTGAGGAGATATTTATTTAGCATGTTTGGAAGGAGTCTCCAGTGTCAAATGCTGTAAAGCTGTAAGTTTACGTTTTCTACTGCAGGAAAGTCTTCAGACTGGAAAGGTTTTGCAGTTTCTCAGTAACCCGTCAAAGATGCAAGTTTGCATTTTTAGTTAATAAAGATTGTAATAAGAAATGTACTTGAAAATAATCAACTTCAGGATGGCAACATTAACTCGGACTGCATCTCAGCACCCCATCGCTGATTTATTTTCCTATAACAGCATGCCACCGAGTGTTTGACTGCTTACTTAGAGTCCCCAGTGTCAGCGCTCTGTAACAGTCAGAGACAAAGCTGTAAATCGTAGGGAAAAGGAGTCTGTGTACGCTCTCATTAAAATGACACGCTGCATTCAATTCGAAAGAGAGGTGAGGGTAGGACTGTTTATAGCTGTTATAACGTTAGTGATAACAGGAACTTGTTTCATGGATGTCTGGCAACGTAAACGGATACTATAAAGAACTATAAATGGATGAAAAGTAGGATTTGGAAAGGTCATGCTTTAATCTATAAAAAAAATTGGCAAACTGCTGTGGTATAAAAGGAATACACTTCATGACATGCTGTTAAAGGAAAGTGATCAAATTTACATGACTAACAACTCTAATATAATCACTGATAATTTTTCTATAACCGCACAACCCAAAGTGTTTTATTCCTTATAAAACTGATCACCGAAATGCAGTGCAAATGCAAAATTTCATTCCGACACCAGAATGACAGCAAATTATTCCTATTTGTATGTTTTCATTTCATTTGAACACGACTGTGACCCCCGAAGGCAATGATGAATGCTGACTTGTTAAACTGGTCCTCCAGCGTACTACTCCAGATTCAAGTCTGTGAGCTTATATCAATCTACAGAGCACAAAAGTCTCAGACTACAGAAGATGGTTTACTCCGCCATCTAGTGACGCTGGCAGTGTAAACAGATAATGTCATGTTTTCCGGATCGCAGCTATTTGCTAAGCAGATTGGGGGTCCTTCTCATTCTTTTACTGTTTCTTCCATTCCTCACTTATATAAGAAAAAAAAAAACACAAACAGGAGGAATCGAGGACAAGCCTAATAACCAAATGAAGCATCACTTTAAACCAACGTCACTTGTTACACAGCTGCATCGCCTTTCCCTGGCCATAATGAATCTTCATACACACAGTGTGCTGTGATTACACACTGAATGGACATATAGTTCAAATGGTTTCTCGTTTAAATATAATTACTCTAATTCTGTATTTGTGGTTATCATCATCATATTGTTTATAGAATATAAAGAATTGAAATGTCTAAAGATTGTGGACTTTATTCGCTTTCTGGGCTGAAAGAGGTCATCATGCAGTAATGACAGCACTGGGATGGGAGAGAGCCGAGGTAGAAGAATGGCTAGAGTGCCATCTTGTGTCACTAACTGGAATCACCATCCCTACAGGTGAGTAAGTGTAGGACTAGAAGCTCTAGGGAGCTCCTGATTCAACTCGATTTCGCTTCAGGATTTGAAATCAATTTTAATACTTTAAGCACCTTGAGGTTCGATTTCTACAGCTGACGTTTTGGGATTGGGCGGATTTTGCTCATTAAACACAGAATCTCTTCAGAATCGCAACGAATTTGAAAACCAATCACAACGAAACGCAGTTAGTACTTACGATTAGTAATATTATGAGAAAACACACGTTCTCTCTCATACCTGAATTCCAGAGGTGGTGAAGTAGGGGATCTCAAACTTAACGCTAATTGGCGGCTTTCCTTCTTTATCCTCAGCTTCCACACTAGGCAGCCCAAAGTGCGCTCTCATCAGATATTCCTTACCTCCCTGCGAGAGAGACAGAGAGAGAAAAAGTAAATCCACTTAGAATTTAAAACAAATGTTACACCGCAGTAGGAAGTGCATCACCTCTATAGAGAAACACCGACTAGTGTGTAAAATTGTGCGTGTGTGTGTGGGAGAGAGAGCACTCATGTACTTACAGGGAAAGATTTAATGGACCAGACGATCTCGCTGTTCTCAGGGACCCACTTCACGCTCCCCACTGTGGTCTTAAACTTGGGCGAGTCTGCGTCCGTGGGCACTGGGATATGGATTTCCACATTATTGGCTGTAGAGCGTCGTTTAAATTGCGATTTGGCCTGAAACACCGGAATCTGGGTTAGTCTGGATACTGCATGCCAGCTTCAGACGCTAAAATTCATCTGGAGATTGTTTGGGCTGTCACTATGCTTTAAAATATAGAAAATCAGTTTAATGAAGCCTGCCAAGTCTAGTGAAATTAATGTATTTATTTATTACGACTAAATCGACAGCCTGGGAGAAGCATCGGAGGAAACATGATCATCTATAAACCTTTGCCAGATGTAAGAGATGGACAACAGCTGTCTGTCTTCTCGTGAGAGGGGGAGAGAAAGGGGGGGAAAAAAAAAAAAAAAAAACACTTCTGACCTTTATCATGTACTCGATTCTGCTGTGTGAATGCTTCTCAATCACAGACTCAATCCAGATCAGGGGCTTCACCTAGAAAGCACAGAGGTCATCATAAGGTACATAAAGGTCATCAAGTGGTATGACATTGGTGTGTGTGTGTGTGTGTGTGTGTGTGTGTGTGTGTAGAATACAGCATGAAAAATCAAATGTGTGTGTGAGCAGGCGTACTCACATGTGTGTTAAGACGGTAGGACATGAGCTCAAACTCTCCGTCTGGAGGGATGAAGGAGATGGTGCGGTCGTTCTCAAAGCGCGACAGCCGTACACACTGGTGGAACTTCACATCCTCCAGCTCTACAGACTTACTCTTCCCTCCTGAAGAGGACAAAGACAAAAAAAACAGGTTAGCCAGAGACAAAAATATCTATACACAACCACATATCATTTCTGAATTTATCATTATTATATAGGTGTGAGTAATGCATTAAATGTGACTGACTACTGTGAAGCCAAATGACTCTTTCCCAGATGTGCTGATAATTTACCAAACAGAGACATTATTATTTGAGGAATCTCGAATACACACCAAGTTTAACATGAATCTATTAATACATTGGTGAACAGGTGTAAATACAAGGGTTGTGCAATATATGATCAATATACCTACTGACTTTTAAACAGAAATACACATCATCCACGGTGAAAATATTTTGATGTCCCTTACTACACTGTTTTTTTTTTGTTTTTTTTTAATTAAAAAAAAAAAAAGCAAACTCACGTCCAGTGTTTTCGAACAGGACCTTGTCGTTAAGGCCCAGACGCAGCTCGGGCATGCCCGAAAGAAACACTCGCATTTTAATGGAGCCCACGATCTCACTGCGGAGGACGTTTCCATTGGCACTAACCTGCGAAGACATGAGCAGAACATTTACCTGTCTGGGCAGCATCTAAATTCTTTTTGCTAAAAAGGATTTCTGGCAGGAGATATATTCAACACACAAACCTGTATCAATACAGGTCATGAGTTCTTCTCAGCCTAGATAAAGCCGTGACTAGCAAGGCTACCATAAAGCTCACAGAAATGTGCCTATGAGACGGCATCATATTAACGCCTGAGAATGAATTCTGGTAACTCCGAGTTTTCTAATGAGGCTTTCAGGGACAGCTGTGCCACTAGGATTTGGATTTCAGAAATCTAATTCTATTCAAGTTTTTTGTTTATTTGTGTACGAAGATTTGAAGCTAAGAAAATGTTTCTCATCCTAATCAAATTAGATGAGATTTTTTGCAAAACCCAAGTTTGACTGCATTTCAAGTTCAGTGCATTAAATTTCGGTTAAAATCTATGCGAAGTCCTTCAGAAAAACAAACAAGATTTGATCATTATTTTAGCCAATCAGCAGTCAAGGAATGCATCAGGGTACATCTAAATTTGATACACTGAACTCAATGTTGTGCTGACAAACTTTTTTATTTCGCACTTAAGTATTAAAAAAAAAAAAACACGTTTCACAACATTCAAATCCAAATCCGTTCATATTGTTGTGCCACGTATCCATGGCAACACATAGCACTGAAAACTATATATATATATAAAATAACTGATTATTGGTACATGTCTAAACCAGAATAGAACAGAGACAAAAATGGCTGGAGGAAATCCAGCTGAATGGTGATCACTAACGGTGCTCTTTTACGCCACACTGTTCTCTTCGCAGTGATGGATTTGTGTGTTTGTTTCCAGAAGCAGAAGTAGAGTCTGAAAGTGCCAGTGTCTGTTCTAAAAACAGCGCACCTACCAGAAGATTGACGGACTCGATGACGTCCAGGAAAACCTCGTTCTTCCTGTACTTGATGCCCTCCGACCTCCAGGACACTGCGTTGGTGACCGTGGCGGGTGGACGAGGAGCTCCCGTGTCTAACTTGTGCCCCTCTTGTGTGATGTATCTGAACAAACACAGACATTAAGACGATAAATAACCGCAATGTCCAAAACTGTCGAGTCAAAACACACAAAAAAAAGTCACCAGAGGGTCAGGAACCAATTCTGGAGAAGTTTGGGATAAGAGCATCTGTAATGCATTAAACAACATTAAAGACAGATAAAGAGTGTGTGATGCATGATGTGATACTGACTCCTGCAGGATTTTGCTGTCTGTTGTCTGTGGATAGCCGAAATCCATGAGCTCGTCCAGCAGCTCGTAAATGATGACAAAGTTATCTCGGATGCTCTCCTCCTCCAGCTCCTTAAAATACTCAGAGAAAACCTGACAACACAAAACAACAGTTACACAAAACACATTATTACATCTACACAACATGTATATATCTTCTGTACAATACACCTACCTGCACGATTTTATACAGGAAAGAGAAAACCAGAGAGACGCAGGCATTTTTCTTAGATGTAGCAACAACTAGACACAGAGTTAAAGGAAACCGCAAGTCCTTAACGTCAAAAGGTGCAAAATCCACACGTTTTTTTTTTTAACGCAAATGGGAAGTTACAGCTATAAGCTGTAAGTCATAACAGGAACTAACTTGTCCTCTGGAAGTTCGACAACTAGACATCTCAGTTGTAGCACAAGACCACTTTTTCTTTTAAAATGTTTAAAAGTTACAAAGTTTTTTTTTTTTTTTTAACTGAAGCCCTTCTTATATCACTTATATAGCAAATACGATAAATATCAAAGTATAAATATAATAAAAGCAATCCTAATAAAAGAAAAATGAGTCTCTTTACATCTAAATCTTTCCAGGTCCAGTGCTGTTTTAGAAAAATAATCAACTTCAAGGTGGTAACAGTAACTCCGCTGAGCCTCATCATGTTTTATTCATTACATAAGGAGCAGCTCGTCCCAACATTAGCATTATCACGTTATGCAGCTCTAGTTCATTTGTGAGATTCTCTACAGTAGGAGCAATTTTTTTTTTTTAAAAAAGGTCAGAAATGTGGTAGAAACAGAACGGCTGTGTGCTACAGTCCTACGTGTGCTAAGATCAATATTGCATTAAATTGTTAATTGTTAAAATTAGACTACATTTTTAACTGTATCGCTGTAGCTACAGTTACAGTACACAAAGGACACTTAAATATTGCAGAACTTTTCACCTCAGATTAAAATAAAAATCTCTCCATAAACTTGCACTTACAGTTACAACTGACAATTACAATTTTAGCACTGATAATGTGGCAGATGTCATGTGGCACTGGTGTGTTGTAGTAGCCAGGAACAGCATCTCGTGCTTTCCTATAACTACGCCTAGCGCACAGTGATGCAGAGATCAAGCCTTGGCCTGAGAGCGAGAAGGATACGGTAAAGGTTGTTGTGCTTGATCCACATGAAGCGCACTCCTCCATGGGCCAGGATGGGAGACAGAGTGCCTTCTTCCTCTTTATCCATCAGCAGGGTCATGAAGTGCTCGATCTCAGACATGTCCACATCACCGCGGTAGTTACGGCAAATCAGGACCTAGCAAACACACACACACACACACACACACAGTAAGTTAAGCATTAGAAAAACAAGGCAATGTACAACTTCAACGAGAATAAACTCAAGTAAATCCACAATTCTGGCCTTTTCCATTTTTTATTTTATTTTTTTTTTTTTTTTTTTTCAATGGTCTGTCAAATTTCATTTACAAATCGTGTCGTTCCCAAATCCTGCCGCTGCAGAAGAAGCAGAGGAAATCTTCCAGCTGTGATGTTAACCTTGACCGGCTTGGCAGTACAGAGCATTAGAACAGTGTGTTATGATGATATAATAGTGATACTCTGATCAACTACTACAATAGATTTGTATAAGGTATCGGTGATATCGCCTTTACTTCTATAGCACAGATCAACTCCGGTGTTGTAGCAGAGGGGGATGTAAAGAGAAAAGCACAGAAAAAGGCAGCTGACGGGACATTAAACTAGATTTCCATCTGTTTTAGTGAAATACCTGAATATATATTTGATATATTTGAATATGTAGTTGATAAATGGATATTCACTTAACTGCTAGGAGAGGAAAAATGTTTTAAATGCTTCATTAAATGTGGCAAAATCACGTTAAACCTTCTTCCTGTTTATGACTGATTTGTAATATAGAGAAATAATGAACAGAAATACAAAAAAAGCACATCTGAAGCTTTACTGAATCTCAGCTCGATATTTCAGAAAATCCTAGACGGATGAGTGAACATTCAGTGGCAACAAGTTTATAATTTTTTTTTTTTTTTTTTTTTTAACTAAACTATTGAATCTAAACACAGAAATGAATGCTTCATATGAGCTCAGTGTGAAAACATTAACTCACAGGTGTCAAGGATTTCTGGGATTTAGGAGAATTTCCTTATTTGGCCTTAGGGGTTTTTTTTTTTTTTTTTTTAGGGTTTTTGTTTGTTTGTTTGTTTTGTTTTGTTTAAATGCTTTGTGAATTGCTTTTCAAGTGAAGAATAGGACCAAAATGCCTGTTTTTTTTTTTTAAACAATGTCTCCTAAAGAAGCTTTTAGTTTTTTGCAACTTCAGCCTCAGATCTTTTATGCAAGCTAATAATAATAAGCATAAGAAGAAGAAGACGTAGAAGAAGATTTCGAAGGCTGCTTTCCTGTAACTCCAGACTAAAGGAGTGATTCAGCCACACAATTTTACATCCTACACTCTTACACACAGCATAAACACCCAAGTTTACACAAGTAAGGTGTTTTATATTCGAATATGGAGGTCTGAAGTGTGGAACTGGGAAGAAATACAGGGAAGTAAAGGCCCAGCACGACCCACAGGTCCAGCATGAACTAAAGGCCCAGCACGACCCACAGGTCCAGCATGAACTACAAGTTCAACATGACCCACAGGTCCAGCATGAACTAAAGACCCAGCATGAACTACAAGTTCAACATGACCCACAGGCCCAGCACGACCCACAGGCCCAGCATGAACTAAAGGCCCAGCACGACCCACAGGCCCAGCACGACCCACAGGTCCAGCATGAACTACAAGTTCAACATGACCCACAGGTCCAGCATGAGGCCTTCTTTCTAGGTCATTTAACCCCCCAAAAATGTGTTTATGTCTATAAAACTGTCCTATAAGTACACTTATATATGTAGTCATTAGTCATTTGATTATAAGTATGTACACCCAGTCAAGGCCTCCATTTTACCACTAGATTTATTAAATGTAGGAATGTTGTATAAAAAATTAACTTTTTTTTAACCTAAAATGGAGTTACATTTGTCTAGTTTAGACGTGCAGTTTATCCAAAAGAAATTAGGAGAATAAACAACAAATAAATATTGAATAAATATATAAAAGTATAGCATATGGAAGTGCCTGGCAGCTCAGCACTATGAGCTAACTGCTCTCGTGAGAAGGATGACCTGGCAGTGGCTCAGCCAAACAAACGAGCTAATGTTTGCTAGCTAGCATATTAGCTAGCGATGGATAAATAGCGTGTGTGTTCACTGTAACGTTACAGGATTAATTTTGCTAAAATAAGAAAGCGTATATCAAAATATCTTCAGTTCTTCTTTTTGAACGCAGAACCTCAAACGGAACACGGTATGTTTTCTTTCCCACCCATTTTCCCCTACACGTTCCACATCCTTCGCTAGGATTGGTCAGTCCAGTAATCATGTTTATTAAAATAGCTATCTGATTGGTCGAGCGCCTGTGAGAACGAAGGATAAGCCAATCGTATGGCAAAAGGCGGGGTATGAAAGAATAACGGTGGAAACAGCTAGCTAGCACTGAGTGACTGAACTAATTAGACGATTAGCATTAGCCTGTAGCAGGAGCTCCCCAGCGGTACCCATTATCTTACCTTGCCTTTCAGATCTAACACATAAACGGCGCTGGCAGACATTTCGGACGTCCTGAGATCGCTTCAAGACGAAGCGGGTGGGTTTAAAATCCAAACAATCCTACTGTGGTCAGTCCTGAGTTTTAATAAATGTTAAAGAAATGACGGCATCAGTGACAAATACGGATTTTTTTTTTTTTTTTTGCGGGGAGTGTTATAACCATGGCGCAGTTTTGTCTGGCGCCCCCTGCCGAGCTGGAGACGCACAGCAGTAATGCAGGATTATTACCAGGATGTGGAGAATACTGTGTGTGTATATCTGTACATATATATATATATATATATATATATATACAGTACTGTGCAAAAGTCTTAGGCACATGCAAAGAAATGATTTAGA
>CM075023.1:15480235-15499831 GCA_037576675.1 Pangasius sanitwongsei
TGTTGAGGATGCAGAAGATAGGGATAGGTGGAGAGTGATGATTCGCTGTGGCGACCCCTGAAGGGAAAAGCAGAAAGGAGAAGATTATAAATGAAACAAATAAGAATGCTGTTGTTGTTCTTTCAGCTGCTCCTGTTAGGCGTCGCCACAGCGGATCATTGGTCTGCATATTTGATTTGGCACAGTTTTTATCCAGGCCAGATGCTTGTTCTGATGCGACCCTCCCCAATTTTATCCAGGCTTGGGACCAGTACTGGGGATGCACTGTTTTGTGCAACCCTAGTGGCTGGGGTCAGTTCCCTGGCCAGGAATTGAACCCGGGCTGCAGCAGTGGGAGCGCCGAGACCTAACCACTAGTCCTCCAGGGACCCAAATGAAACAAATAAGAATAAATATTTATATAAAAAAGGAGTGTAAGAGTGCGATGTGGTAGTTCAATGGGTGTAAATTGTATATACAAGCAGCAGACTTGAGTGGAATTAAAGTGGCAGTGCAGTGCAAACGCTGACAATGCAAAATAGTGTCCCAGCACAGTGATGAGCTATTGTACATTGTGATCGCTGTTGGTACAAACGACCTCCTGTACTGTTCCTTTGTACAGGAGACCTGAATGAGTCACACACACACACACACACACACATATATATATATATATATATATATATGTATGTATTATATAACACCCTTATGTCACCAAAATCTGTGACTTGACGGTGATGTCAAATTGCCTTCAGAGTGATCACCTGTTGGAATTAGCCTTTATAAATGTCTATGCAGGGTTATGTCAGCTGTCAGAAAGGGCTTCAATAGAGTTCATGCAGCTCTATGAACATGACCCTTGAATAAACTGTTACCATGTTATCATGAATCTCTCTCTCTCACACACACACACACACACACACACAGAGACATGAATCATGTTGCATTCCACAGGTACATCACATTCTCTCCTTAATCACAGCCATACGAAGTGACGCTCGTACCATCACATCACAGTAATGCTATAAGAGGTAACTCTGCAACAGGTGCCAAATATAAAAAAAACCTCACACCTCCACTATAATCACCCAGCTGCTGACAAGAGGAAAATGTTTGAGATTGAGCCAGGAGCTGCAGAGATCAGCATGGCACTGTATAACGTAGTTGAAGGCTGGAATAGACATTGGAACATTGACACCAAGCATGATCCTGGCTGTGTAGCTGGTCTGTGGAGACTTTTTCCAACACCTGATCCAGTTCAGAGTCACTTTTTCAGTAGAGTCATGTACAAAGGCCTGTTTATATTTTCATAAGTTATGACACATTCATTCAAAATGTCAGTCATACAAACCATTCAAAATGGAGACATTTAATACAAGCAAACATTTTAACTTTTACAATGCAACAAATTCTATTGACTTATAATAACCTGATGAAATGACGAAACTTGATTTTAATGCACTTTCAGAGTCTAGCCTAGTGTTTTTCCTGTTCTTTTTAAAATGTATCCTCTTATCAGCTCCTAAGTGGTCCAACCCTATCGTCAAGAGATGGTCGTGGGTAGCTGTTGATAGCGGGTTGAGATGGCTGGTGGGTTGGAGTTGGCCTGTGACCAAATTAGGGAGAAAAATGGGGAAAATTCAAGCCATATGCCCAAGTTGCTAAAATCTACAATAAAAATAGCCTTTTTACTAAAATTTCTCTGCCTCTGAACTTTTTCCAACAGTGCTGGACACACACACACACGCTCAACAAACACCACACACTGTGTAATTCATCCTGTGCAGTGACAGCATAGCAAATAGAATCACATGGCGTGTGAAATTCTCAAGTGTCCACAATGCAAAACAGAGGACGCATTCAGGCATTCATTCTTTTGAACACATACACAACACACACACACACAGAGAGAGAGAGAGAGAGGGCACTGGAATCAGAGTCTTTACTACAGCCAACTGTGTGCTTATGTTTGCTATAAAGGTGTGTGTGTGTGTGTGTGTGTGTGTGTGTGTGTGTGTGTATCCAATGGTTCCTGTCCATTAGATTACAGTGGTTATTTATTTTATAAGGTAAAACGTAAATGGTTGGAATGTACTGAAGCAGTTGGCCATTATTCAATTCTATAAAACCTAAACAAGTGTAACAGTTGCCTAAAATGTCCTCCAATTCCCTTACAACGGTTTCTGGAACAGTGATGAACAGGAACTCTGAAATTTCCTTGCTTCAGTGTGTTCAAAACTAGGGAAATGATAGACCTTGGTTACATAAAGCATTTTTTTTATTTATTGAAATATACATTTAGAAATATAAAGTACTTAAGATTGCACTTAAAAGGCACTATATACAATTCAAATGCATTCTATGTCAGGTCTAAATAAATATCCTAAACAAAGGCATTGTTGTTAGCATAACATTTGCAGATTGATAACTATTTGCATGGTTAGGGACAGGGTTAGTGCAAATACTAACTAAATACTAAATACTGAGAGTGTTCAATGTGACGCTCACTCTGCCGTGTACCGATAATCTCTGTCCGCCAATGACTTTGAAATACTCAGGCTTCGTCATGTAAAATCTACAGATCTAAATGTTTTTTGGACCAAGAGCCAGGTTAAATATGCTGTACATAGAAGATGTAGGAATTCCTAGTTTATACATACTTACTAAAAATATACATCAAGGGCATTTGGTTGGAGTACAAATATACATTACAGCCATATTACACACACAATACTATACATTTAAAATTGCAAAAAATACACTGTTTTCCTGGAATTCAACTAGTCTATGTTTTAAATATGTGTGAAGAAAAGTCAGCAGTTTTGAATTCCCGATTGGAATGTTGAATTCTAGTGGACTGTTGGGCAGAGGTAGCTCTAATGTAGCACTGAATCACAGATCTAAAATGTTATGTAACAGATATTTAGGCCACAAACTTATATGACACTCCTTATATAAAAAGAGCAACCGACAGTTTTGAATTTAAAAGTAGCATTAATACAGTAGGATACAGACGTAATATGTAACATAATATGCAATATGTAACAGCAAAGTGTTATATTATTTACAAAATATCCTATAGCCACCATTAATCAATCTTTCAAGTAGTTTCTTATAGTTTATGTTCTAATAATACATACAGACACAAGTTCTGTTTCTAATTTCACTCTGCTCAACATACACATTTTTTAGACATTATTATATCTCCAAAGTCTTTAGTCTGATTGCAAATAGCATTAAAGTTCACAGCAGCCGCCTCAGGAACTCTGCGTGACCATCTTTGTGGTTGCCGTCACTGTGTCGGCTGTTTGTGTTTCTGGCTTTTTCACGTCTGCTGCTGTCTCGTTTCCATCCCGCTTGAAGAAGCTGCCATGCATTTTAAGCCTATGTAACCTGAAGAAATGAAAACAATTAGCGGCAACAAGAACAAGGTTTCAATTTTGCTCCTCATACAAACTTAATGGTCTGGCTTGTTCCCAGATCGTATGCAGTGGATTCGTTTTTATCCCCTTGTCTTTACCTCTCCTCTTTCCTGCTATGGGGATTGTCGTTGGATTTTACAAAGACCACACCATCAGCGCCCTGAGTGAGGCTCCCAAATTCCACATCCTTGGGTCTGAAAATCAGTCTGGAAGGGGAAAGGTACAAATAAATCTCATAAACATATTGTAGAGCATTACGGTACAGATTCTTTAATCAGTAATACTGATTTCTGATGTCACATTTACGTAATCAAAGGTTTTTGCTCCCAAAGGTCCAACATTTTAAAGGTGCATTACATTCGCTTTCTCCAGACATGAGCTTTGGATCCATAATTAAGTACCTTTTTTCTGAGCATGTAGTCAGTCAAGAAATTGGTCAGGTCATTCTTAACGTGGTGCAAGTTTGTTACAATTCACACAATTTAAGTTAAAGGTTTGGGTTAAAGCAGGATTCGTGGTCATAATTTTTCCTTCATATGAAGTCAGATAGTATTTGACACATCTCGGTTGTTCATTTGACATTTAAACAAATTCTTCATTAGACAGAGTCTACTTCTCATTAGCGTTAAAGTGTGAAGTGAGTGAGTATAATATTGGTATGGATATGACTGGGTTTTTGTATATATGAACATAAAATGCACAGAAGCTGGACTGATTGTACTGAAAAGAATATTTGAATCCAAATTTGTAACAAATACTTTTAATGTCTATCTGAAAAATGTAAGGAGTAAAAAAAGTGTGGGTTTTTTAATGGAAATCCAAGTGTTCTTTTTTTATTATATGGTATTGTCTAGATTTTTATAAAGTATAAATCCTTTAAAATAATATATAACAATAATAATAAGTACAATAAAATAATTCAAGAACAAAAAAAAAATGCTGAAAGAACAATTAGGAGAAAAACATATTGTCATCCATGACTGATACTCACTTGGCTTGCGTCTCGCCAGATTTAATTCTCATTTTGCGAATCAGGAACCGGTTGGTGCTGAAGAAGCTCGGCAGGTATGAATCACTCTCCCACTGGATCTTAAGCATCAGCAGATCCCCTACATCCACATCCGAGGTCACCAGGAAAGAGATGGTGGTGTTGGTGATCATGCTCAGGCTGTAATGGAAAACAGGAAATGTTCATATCACCAAAATGAGGGTACTAGTACAATTCATATGTAATGATTTAGTACACAATTGTTGTCTAGTATTGTTTAGTACACAATTGTTTTAGTACAATTCATATGTAACGTTAACCCCTTAAACTCCCAGAACATGTCCAGACTTACCTTACTCACATAATTACATATACAGTAGTATGTTCAGTATATGCAGAATTAATAGTAGTTACTGAGTAATTAACATCCATGAGCAATTCATTGTGAAATAAATTTAAAAAGTAGGTTTCATATTGTGCTTCTGTAGGCAATAAAATTACAAATTTGTGTCCGAAAGTATAGGCACTTACACAACTATTGGGATGTTGTCTTTCTCATCATGAGTTCCATACAGAGATATTTTCACAGGCTGGTTGTCCAGGGCCAAATTATTATGGCTAAAGAGATGTGCCTTGACCTGGTAATGGAAAACTGGAGAGATAAAAAAAATGCCATGTACGTTAATAAAGCACAACTAAAAGACCAAAAAAGCCAGCAGCATTACATTAGCAAATAAAATTAAATAATACTGGGTCGGATGGTTGCGCAATACCTTTGTAGGGCATCATATCACGTGTCTTAAGGTACATCCTGGTGCTCCTGGCAGTTCGGACCTTGTTGACATTGTAGCCCAGCTTGTTGCAGCGGTTCTTGCGGCAGCTAAGGCACAGGCCCTTGTAAAAGGCTTCTTTGGAGCTGCAGCGGTACGCCAGGCTCTGCTGATCCTGATTCACCAGCGAGTCGATGAACAGGTGCACCGAGCGCTCATGAGAACATTTCACCAGCTGGTCCATGTCTGTTAAGAACACAGGTGGAACACAGACGTCACAGGAAATAAATCTTTCTAACATTCCTAACTACGATCTTTAACTGTTTAATATTCCCAGAAACCATCGCCTAACATGCCTTAGTATTTCCTGCTATTACATAACTACATACATTTCCTACTAGGCTAACTGTAGTTATTAAATAATTCATAGTAGTAAGAAGTGGAATTGTGGCAAAAAAAAAGAGAGATTGGAGGATTTAAGCGATAGAGAGGTTTGTAAGTAAAGCAAAGTATTTTTTTTTTAACCTCAGGACAAACAACTAGTTAGCTAGCAATGACTTCAAAATGTTATTCAATTGCTCTTCATTTAGATAAAATACACATAGCTTAAATTTATCTGACCACAACAACAAAACCCCGGAAGAAAAATCTCACACTAGCAAGTTTATTAGTGACTAGCTAGCTGGCTAGCTTGCTAATGTTTTAGCCTAAGGTAAAAATAGATTTATTGTATTCTTCACTTTACCATTTCTGAAGATTACTGACAATCAAAAATGTGACATGGATGATTTTGCAATGATTTTGTTATGTAATATGAGTTCAGCATGGTTTCTGACTATGTTTCACAACTCTGGAATTTTAATAGAGGGAAAAGTGTTCAAATTACTTTAGAAAATCTAAATTAATTCAAATTCATTCAAGACAATCATAGAGATTAAAGTTTAATTGTGGGAAGACCACTAAGCACCTGCCTCTAATATCTAAATATTAGCTCTTTGACCTCTTATTATCTGTAATTTAATTCCATTAACTCCTCTTTCTTGTAGCTGCTATTAGTTTTCTTGTAGTTACTGAATAATATGCTTTAAGATGAACAACCATATAATAACCTCAGCTAATAAAGTTGCTTTAATATTCAGATGATTGATGGCACTAAAGACCACAGGGCCCATCATCACCACTGTATTAGAGAGAAGCTGCGGTGGTAACTGATATATACATGATCTAGTTATCTGTAGTTCAGTATCACTGATGACATTATCACCGATGTCAGAATAAGCACAATGACTTACTGTACAAGCCGTATGTAGCGATCATCCTCATGGTGTTCTGCAGGCTGCAGCCAGGCTGGAAGGTGCCACCATTGGGGTAGATGTCCACATGACCCACGGGTCTCTGGATGCCGATGCTGAGGTCCGGGCTGCCTCTGGTGTTCGTGTGCAGGACGTCAACAAATTTTGCATCATCAGGGGAGAGCCGGTTTGGCCTGTCGGCGTGCTCAAAGGTTGGGCCGGCTGGATCAAAACCTAAAATTGTAAAAAGAGTGAGGGAAAAAAATTAAAAAGGTGAAATTAGATTTGTCACTAATGCATAAATAACAATATTATAAGAAATGGTTTCCAGTAGCCCACATAAAAGGCCTATACGTGTTGTAGACAATGCATAGAAAAGAAGGTAATATTTTTGTGTTGAACAATTAATGGATAAAGAGAGAATGTGAACATTTGTAGATACAATATGATAACCTTTTTCAATCCATAGCTAATCTCAAACAACTGGCTAATGAGATATCTACATGTACATATGAATTAAAACCCAACAAATGCTTGCTTTGTCTATAGGGTCTATAAGCAAAGCAAGTACATCTGAAGTAAAATTAGTGTGTGGGATAAGTAGGGTGTGGGCTAAAACCTGACCTGTGATTCTGTTGATTTTGTTGCTGGTGAGGTTTCCTGCGATGCCTGCCACGTGTGCACCCAGACTATACCCCAAAACATGTAGCTTCTCAAGTGGGTAGCCTATAACCTTCACAGAAAAAGGAGAAAATAGGCAGTGTGAAACAATGAAATCTTGGCATAAGCAGTAAATTAAAACAAACAAAAACCACATTCCATGGAAATTGAACCTGTCCTAATTTGTACCTCTAACCAGTCAATGAACTGGGCCACATCCTTGCCCACTAGTCTGGTGTTCTCAGCTGAGGTGGGGTAGTGTTGGCTGGCACGGCCCAGCCAGTCCACCACAATGACGTTGGCATTGCGCTCGCGTTCGAACAAAGCAGACACCAGCTTAGCAATCCAACTTTCAAACAGTCCTGCAACCTGCAAAAACCACGATTATATCAATAATACCAAAATGCCCAGGTTTAGCTATTATACATCAACGTAATATGAATAGCAATTGGATATTCTGTATAATTGGACATTCTGATTGTTTTGCAAATGTGCATGAATTAGGGAATTTCAATGCATAATGTTTCCCAAATCTAGGAATTATAGATTGCATCCAGAACATGGGTGTGCATGTTGAACTCACCGACCAGCCGTGGATCACCAGAAAGGTCTGCGCATCAAACTTGAATCTGCAGTCTGATATAGTCTCTCTTATTCCTGGGACGAGGTAGCACAGATCCTCATCCGGGAACTCTGCGTTTCGCAACGAGAACTTGGACTGGATGTTTCCAAAGTCTGTACTCCAGTGAGCAGTGTTACCTGGTAATGAAGTTAGAGTTTAATAAGCCTCTTATAGTCCTGAATGGATTCTGGTTCTGATTCATTGTGCTTAAACTTGCTAGACTCATGAAAACATCAGTGTGACCGCAACCTTGGAGCTGAAGATCAAATGAGCCTAACAATAGCTGATCTAATAATAGTGAACCTTTATGGCAAGTAGAAAAATGAAGTATTAGGAGGTCACGTGTCAAAGGCAGAGGAAGGACTGACCAAAGAATATTCCAGGAATTTGGTGAAATCATATGTATTGAAGAAACTTGTCTAGATTTCCAGAATGTTCGAACCTTTATATGAATGCTTATATTATACACATAGTTACATACATCAGCAGAACTGATAACTACACAGACAGACAGATAGATAAGAGTGTATATACATATACATATATATGTATACTATTCAGGACTCTAAATATAAGTGTAATAGTTTTTTCCATATATACATATATAGATAAATATATAAATTATTATATATATATTATTAATTATTATATATTTAGAGATATATTTAGAGACTTGATATTCAAAGATAGATACCATATTACATTATAATATTTTTTTGATTTCTGAACATCTTAACTTGAGTGCAAAACTGTTTCACTTACTTGAAGAAGGAGTCTCAGTTGAATTTGACAGAGCCTTGCATGAAATAACAGAAATTCCGATGATCAACAACCAGATACTTTCTTTTCCCATAGTACAGTGCGCGAACACTTTGTATAAATCTCTAATCAATGCGAAAATTCAAAAACCGTTCAGCCCAACAGTTAACCTGCCATGAGCCGCTCCGTGGATTTATACCAGCCACAGCCTCTCTTCGCGCTTTCTGATTGGCTAGATGTGAATCAGGGGCGGGGCTAAAGCATCCAAAACAAGACGCGTGACCCAGCTGTCGCCAAAAAAAAATCACGTGACTCCTCATTGCGTTCCTTTTCTATATAATTGTTCTGGTCGAAAAAATTATTTTTGTGATATTTTTAAAAGAAAGAATAAGAGGAATAAGATAATTATTTTATGTATTGTATTATGTAAACAGGTTTTTCAAATTTAATAAATAAAACAATTGTTTTATTTTATTTTATACAAATTCTTAAATTCAAAAAAATGTATGCTTTATATTATTCTAGCAAAATACAAAAAAAAAAAAAACTTTACTTTGACTCTCTGACCTTGCTTTAACTCATTGTACTCTTGCATTTCCAGATCCTTCTTTTAAATTAAAAGTTTTCCCGACTCTTTGATCGTGTGCCAGGAATTGTCCTTGGCACAGTGTCTGTTCCTGTGAGTGTGTCTGTGCACTCTCTGTGACCAAACAGTGTTTCGGCATTGTGCCATTAACCAAAACTGTCAAATGTAATGTAATAATATATTGTAATGGAATATATTGTGTTACAATATTATATATTGCATTTGCAATATCTCATAACAAGTAACCTGAAATAAACTGATAAGTGACTACTGACGAGTCAAGACTTTCCTCATTCATACACTGCATATCATACACTGCTGTTTGCTTTGTACTGAACACACAAAATTATACGTCAGTGCAGATGGAAAAAGAGAAGAAAACAGGAACATGCAGGGACAAAGTAAATCAGGAAACTGACCCTTATTATCATTTTCATTCTTGGGCAATGTGAGTCAAATGAATCGGTCTGTTTGAGGTAGTGCAGATACAGCATTTATTAAATGCCAAAGCATATTTTAATTCATGTGGGCATTGTGTGTAGTCTAATTTATACTGTTTTATATTGCTTATTCATGACGTGTTTCTATTTTTATTTAATTTGTGCTTGAATTGAAACTCACACTGAGACAGGAAAACTGATTCGCAGTCTTATATGGGTCTATCCTGTTGTAACTGAATGCATAATACATTCAAATTGTACATAAATCTGTCCATTACAGCTTCACAGATGAGAATGTGTTACCCACATGCCCTGCTTTTTCAGAGAAAATAAGATACACATTGCTTTGAGGTCAGCTTCTTTTAATGCGTAACAATGATATATTCTCCTGCACGTGACCTAAAAATTTATTCTTGCATCTATACATCTATAAATATGACACTGAACTGAATGTCATTCCTCAAATTAACCAAAAACAACATCTTCTACACAAAAACAAGCATGTTCTCGAAAGGGTCCTAGGTGTTTTCCTGTGGTACCTGGAACGATTGTGTAATATAGCACATTGAAGAACATACTGAGCTTTAGAACTGCCCTGGAGGCAGACCTGTCCATTCAAGCACTCTCAGCCAATGGGGTCAAAGAAGGGGCCCCCACCCACCACCCACCCCCTCCCTTCTCCACATCAATACACACAGCAGAAGAGAGTGTGTGAGAAAGACCCCCTGCTGTTGTCAAAACAGCGTTAGCACTGAGACAAATGTTGAGAGATTCCTCGACTGGTTAGACTTGAACTCTGTGACCTGCTTGGCTCAGGATGACATTTCTCCATCTCTCCGGAAAATAGGTGCATCAGGCCTTGTAGGCTGAAATATATAAGACATATTACTCAAGTAAGAGTAAATAAGTTGTCACATGAAAAAATGTTTGCGTAATTACTTTACAAATGACTTTTTATATTTCTACAATTGACACAACTGAACTGAACACCACCTCCATTACCAACAAAATACAAAGAAAGGCAACAATAGCTGGCTAGCTGTTGGGTTTCAGTAGCTTTAGCTACATAGTTAGCTAACTAGCAAAGATGGCCCTTTCACATTGTCATACTGTAAAACCTTCAAATATCTGGCTAGCTAGTTTAGCACACTCAGCTAGATAAGACAGCTGATAAATTGGGTCAAGGATGCTCATCTGTCTGCTCTGTCTCAGACATTGCTGCTGCTGGCTATGAATGTAGACTTTCAGCAGAAAGCGGCTTTATTTTGTTTGGGTCTCGAAATTGAATTGTTTTAATTGGTTTACATGGTGGCTTAGTTGTTAGCGCTGTTGCCTCACACCTCTGGGTTTGGGGGTTCGAATCTCACCTCCACTCTGTGTTTGCATGTTCTCCCCATGCTTCAGGGGTTTACTCCCCAGGCCAAAGATATGCGGTGTAAGTTAATTGGCATTTCCAATTGCATTCCAAAGTGCGATATGATGGGTTGACACCCCCTGTCCAGGGTGTCCCTCACCTTGTGCCCCGAGTTACGTGGGATAGGCTCCAGGCTACCCTCTGACCCTATGTAGGATAAGCATTACAGACAATGAATAGATGGATTACATTCTCTCAGGGTTAAATTTATAACCAGGGTATAATTTTATTCTGTAATGGTATTAAAAATGTAGTGAAGTTGTTTTTTTTTTAACTCAAGTAAAAGTACTTTGATTTAATTGTACTCAAAAAAGCACCTGGAAAGTTCACCATCTTTTACACTCTGTAAGTACGGATCTAAGCTTGCATAACAACAAGTGCTAATAAATTAATTACCAATATCCTGTACGAAATCAACTCCTCTGCCCCGGGATAACTTCAATTCCTCACTGTTTCCCTACTTTTAGTACATTTTTCTTCTAAGATGAAATCAAGGAGTTGTATGTCAGTCACTGTACATAGCGATCGTTTTCATTACTGATAAGACAGTCATGAAGGAATCTGTAACCAAGTGGATATCACAAAGACAGACACAGGTTTATGTGCAAATGTTTTCTTGTGTATGACCAGCATCATGTGAAAAAGCTGAAATTTCATACAATTAATCAAAAGGACAGTATTGTGATGCAATTACATTAGTCAACTTTAGCCTGTGATTTATATTTCATTCTTCAATCTTCAGTAAGAGCTTTATCCTGGTCTGGGTCACAGTGGCTCCAGAGTCGATCCCAGGAACACTGGGCGGGAGGCGGGACCCCTGAGGATAAGCAAACTCCACAAAGACAGTAACCTGAGCCCAGGATCGAGGATTGAGGCGAATCTCTGGCAAATTGCCGGGGTATATGAGAAATACAATACTTGAGGTTATATAGGAAAATAAGCTTGTGCTGCATCACACTATCTTATCGTTGAAGATTCTCCTATAACAGCACATCTCACTGTATGTTGTTACTATTATCCTTAAATATTAAAGCTTTTTTGAAATTTTCACTTTCTCTAGACACACACGCAGCCACGCATACACACAGCACTTACTGTCTGTGACCGAGTTCCTACTTTCTCTCCCATTCCCTAAAACACACCTTCTTTCTCTTTAACTCACATGCATGTACCTGCCACTGACACTTGATATGAACACACACACACACACACACACACACATCTCAGTAATGATGTGCAGCTGTTAACATTCTCCTCATTTGAGGTTCACAAAAGCATACGTGCAAACCCCGGACTGTTTGTGATTAAACATTGTAATTTAATAAAGTATTGTATGTTTATGTGAAGACTATAAGTTGGCACGTTGCCATGCCTCCTGTCATTGTCTGTGTTGTTGCACAAACACTCCAGTCCCGTCTGATTCTGGTCGGGCCTGTGGAGATGGTAATTCTCCAGCATGAGAACCTGGCTCTTCTATTCCTGTTCTCAGCTTTCTTTGATTACACAGTTAAACAAAATCAACAGACCTGAGCACACCCATCCTGGAGCATCCAAAGCCCTTGCAGTGATCCCAGGAGCAGACTGTTGAATCTCTCCTGAGAGACCTGGCACATGAATTGGAATCTGTGCTCACTCGTGTTATTACAAAAGTAACCAACCTTCTTTAACGTGACCTAAAATATGACTGCCATCTACAGAATAATATATAGCTCTTGCACACATCATTGCTGGCTTCCTGTAACATCTGATCCAGGCACCAATGTGAATTCCAATTTCCAGAATCCTCAGCCTAACAAGGAACCGTAAACCAGGTCACATGACCTGTCACATGATGCGCTACCTTGTTCCAGTTCTCCAGTGCATAGTCACAACCACCTGTTCCCATTTAGCACACTGCCCATAAATAACTAAAACTTTCTGCGCATGTTTGTGAAGTCTCGCTCCTAGCATACCACTAGTAACGTTTCTGAGCATTTTATTTGCATACACAATTTTCACAGTGGCAAATCACAGATTAATATTAATGTGCTCGTTCTAATATATTATAGTTTCTATAGTAACAGATAATTCATGAGAACTTGTATGGTGGAAGCGCCACATAATCTAAGACAGATAATTAAAGGATTAAATATTTTGTTGTTATTTAACAAAGAAAAATGTAAAATCATTGATATGGTGAGTATTTTAAGGAGAACTTTGTTTGGAAGGAGTCCCCAGTGTTAGAACTTTGTAACAGTTCGTTTTCCCACCATGAGAAAGTCTTCAAGACAGAGGACTTTGTGCTTTCTGTTTCTGGGAACGAGAGATGGTAATATTACAAAAAGGATTTTTTTTTTTGTTTTCTTTTTTTAATGTCTCCCAATCAGCAGAAGGATTTGAGAATCCACTGGATCATTTCTACCACGGATGCTGCATGGGGCTGAAGATGGAAGGAAGGATCTCTACACTGTGCACATCATGACATTCTCTACAGCCCACTCACTGAATATTATTAGTAAAAATGTTTTTTAAGGATTGTGAAATGCACTCTGAGTAAAAATGGTGTTTCAGCACAGTAAAAATAACAATTTTTTTTCTAAATGCTATATATTTAATTATGACTGGTCATACAGTAGCGCTGAGGTCATGGGTCATGTAAAATTAACTGCTTAATGAAATTAACAAAGCTATAATTAGAAACCACAATAGTTTTCACGTGTGATTTATTTAATTAAAAAAAAACTAAATAAGATGTCATTTAAGATTACACACAATTTAGCAAAAATAGTGGGAAGAATGTTCGACTGTCTCCAAAACATGCTCATAATAGAGGGGATTTATTTAATGTCATTTCACCATGCTGGTGGAAATTCGTCCAGCAGATGATGTGAAATAGTGAAATAGTACTGACTGTCAAGAGACAGAAAACAGACATGCTTTTCCTGACACTTTCACATGGCTTTTGAAATATATTTGGTCGTGTTAAGATCAGCAGGCCTCAATGTATGTTTGAAAACTAAAAACTGAACTATACATTTACAGATTTTGGCAGACACCCTTATCCAGAGCAACTTACAATTACCTCTTTCTTTTTTTTTTTTTATACACAAGCAAGCAGTTGAGGGTTACGGGCCTTGTTCAAGGGCCCAGCAGTGGCAGCTTGGTGGTGCTGGGATTTGAACTCTCAACCTTCCGATCGGAAGCCCAACATCTTGCTACCACTCCTTTTTCATGGCATTTATGTTTATTATACGTGAAAGTAGAATTCATGGTCTGGCACTTGTAAATGTGCAACAATTCACACAAATCAAGTTATAATAGTTATGAAGCATACAGTTAGGGTCAGGTTTGTGTTATTTAGTGTAGGTTTAGTACATTTTTATGACTTGTATGAAAATCCGAATACCCTTGTTCAAATAAATTAACACTGCTACTTGCAATGACATTTACTTTCTTGAATAATCCATATACATTTTTTTAAATTTCATATGGAGATAATTTACTGTTTCTGGTTTTCTAAAATAAAGTACTGTATGAAGAACAAGTCAGACTAATAGTCACATTATCCTTGAACAAAGATTGTTGTCGTGGTATCTGCACAAATTTGTATAGATTTGTATAGAAAATGTAAGGAGTATAAGATTTGGTGTTTTTATGCTCAAGGAAATACAATTCACCTTAAGTACTTTAAGTTCCAGTCTCACAATCTATACAGTCTGTGCTCTGTGATTGATTTATTGTGTGATTACATTCAGAGTAAGTTTTGTCTAAGATAAACTGGTTAATATAACATGCATTAGATTAACACCACATACATATAACCATTTTACCTGGCATAGGTGTTAAATGGAAGCTAATAATGGGTATTTCACACTAAATCATTGCATATTCGTGGCATCTTTAATCCTAATAAATTAATTGTAAAATTCTATAGTCTTTCACAGAGGATGATTATAGAAAGTCACACCTGAACCACTAGTGTTATGATGCATTGTTTGTGCAATGGCGCCCTCTGGTGGCCGCTACGCGGTTACTACAGGCATCCTGCTGTTTAGAAACTTATTGTGAGAATGAAGTTTCACAGATTTATTTTTGCTGAGTATCATTAACAACTTAAGTACTCAGGCAAACTCAGGTCTCTTGTGATCTTTGCTGTCTATTCTTTCTCCTTGCCTTTGAATGAATAGTTTGGGATGGAAACAAATATACATTATTTCCCCCCTCCTTCAAATGCAGTCACTTAGCCAAGGCCATGTTTACTATCTGAACCGCTCCTCTAGTTTTGCTAACAAGCAAAAAATGTCATGGAAGTTTCCTAGCTAACAATGACTTCTTCCCATAATGATCTGGGGACGTTTGCTTTTGGTTCTGAGAATGTTTGGTTTTCCAGGAAAGTTTTTTCTTTTCTTTTTTTTTTTCAGAAATATAGCCTAACATTCACATTTTGATTCAGAGAACGTTCCCATAACGTTCCCACAACTTTTAAATAACATTGTGGTAACCCGTGACGGATCAAACAATGTTTCCCTAAAGTTCTAATAACCTTTAAATAATCTGACGCTCTCGGGAACCTTACAGTAACCCAGGGTGGATAAGAGGAACGTTCTCCTCACGTCAGGATACAACGCTGACTTTAGTAACCAAAATACAATGTTTCCCTAATGTTAGCATTTGGTTATTTTTTTTCAGCAACCATTTCATAACGTTCTGGGAATTTTCTATTCTGGTTAACAAAGTCAGCGCTGTTTCTGAAACCTCCTGGGAATTTCAAAACACACCGTTCTATTATGGTTATATGACAATTGACAAGGGATGTTTGCCAAAGCTTGCTTTTAGCTCCTATTTTTCTAACTACAAACTAACCTTCCGGAAATGTTCCTGTAACTTTCTTTCATGGTCAAGGAAGTTCACCAAATCTGTATTATATTTGTAACTACATGGGAAGTTATTGAACTTAACTAGCCATGGAAACCATTGAAGAACTTACTAGTTTTGCTGTAGTACACTCATTAAAAAAAATTCATCATATTTGGAAGAATATTCAGAATTATGCAAATCTAAAGCAAAAAGCAAAATAAGAATGTGGAAACTAAGTTGGGGAGCGTGGCTCTGCTGTTGACATCACACTAATGAAACTGTTGTTCCCATTTAAAAACCCATTTAACAGTTGCCCAAGTTTAATGAGTCAGCCATGTCACTGTATCCTAAAAGCTAACAGCAAGGTTCTTGGCCCAGATCTCCAGACGTCTAGCTTACTCTGAGGCGACAGCTGTTGCCTCTACGTTGTTCTTTGGTGGTTTAGTTTCAGCGGTTGTTAGCGGTTGTTTGTGAGATGTGCCTATTTCTGCTCACACAGTGGAATCCCAGTTTGTCATC
Source organism: Pangasius sanitwongsei (assembly GCA_037576675.1). NCBI lineage: Eukaryota > Metazoa > Chordata > Actinopteri > Siluriformes > Pangasiidae > Pangasius > Pangasius sanitwongsei. Next base: position 15,496,523 of record CM075023.1, read on the forward strand.
AGGGACGTTGTTGGAACGAAGCAGATTGCTTTCCTCGCTTTTCGATCCATCTATCCTGAAATAGGACTGATGAGAGGAGTGCGAACAGAGATTTACAGACAGCAGAATGGTGTCGGATTAGGATCGGTTTTCCCTGGGTAGCTGTGGGTGCTGAGTTCTTGTGTCATGTTGGGACACTAATCAGTGGTACCAATACTGTGCAAAAGCCTTAGACACCCTAATTTTTTATGCATGTTTTTTCTTTTTTATGTTTTCTGATTTAATGTGCAAAGCACATTTTAGGTTTCCAAACAATTTTTTGCTTTACCAAAAAAGTCAAAGAGAAATATTTGTATGTTACATATTAAATAATAGACCACTTTTCAGATAGGAAAATAATTGAGATCTGATTTTACATGCAGAAATAGAAGCGCATGCAACCACTGGAAGCTGTCTAGTCAATTTTCTTATAACACACCAAATATTGACTTGGCCAAGTTTATTTCTGTTTACTGCTATTTATGCTCAAATTTTATACATAGAGGCTCGCGAGCAGCACAATAGAAAAGTGTTTGCCCTATCTTCAAGAGATTGCAAGTTCGAATCCTAACAATGCCATAGCCATCTGTGGCCAGGATCCAAGGGAGCAAAATTGGCTGTCATTGGATGGCATTCTCTCTGCCCTGTCAATCACAGCAACACTAGCCAATTGAGTGCATCTGTGAGCTCATGTAAATGCTTTCCTCTAAGTCTGTTACACTGCCCTGTGATGCAGCATGAGCAGCAGTTCAAAAAGATGCAGTTGGCTGGCTGCATGTATCTCAGAGGAAGCACATTTTAGCTTCGGTAGCTGTCGTATGAAAGGAGAGAGCTGGCTGGTGGGTGGGAATTGGCAGGTGACTTAATTGGGGAGAAAAATGGGGGGGGAGTATATACAGAAATATGTGTATGTTTCATTTAATTATTTTTGAGTGCTTTACAGAATGTGTTTTTATGTGATTTTGTTCTATTAGTTGGTTTTGTTTTGTTTTTTGCCAATAATTTAATAATTAACTAATAAATAATAACTAATAACACATTAGTTACACTGGCATTTCTGTAAGGTCATTGCCTGGTATGGTTTTCCATATATCTATTGTTACTTTGGCTTTTTTTTTTTTTTTATTTTTTATTTTCTTGCAGCTATAACATGTTTGCCATACAATTTTTTTTTAAATATTTTATTTAACAGGTCTTTTATCAAGCTTCAGCAAATAGATGCTGAGCTTCACGGGATGCAGCTCAGTTAATTGTATATCTTTATTAGTCACTTATCTAACAGAAACTGCATTTTTTTTTATTATGTTGGCTTTTTGGTATTGGTGAATTACTTAAAATAATGAAGTAATACAAATCAAATAGTGGGTAAAAAATGAGCGAGGGTTACAGGTCACATGGTCGCATGTAAGGATTAAATTTCCCATTGACTATAAATTTTTGCCTTTGACATTTAAAGCCCTTAATGCTCTCACTCCGGCATATAGCCCATGTCAGCTGATGCAGGCTTACTGCTAATCCCCAGGATCACTTTGTGTATCTTTCAAGATCCCAAATTGTACAATAATATAATAAGGTGCAAAATCTATTTTAAATCCACATAAAAACTAATTTAGCGAACTCTTGTTTTGCTTATTGCACCTCCATTCGTTTTGGATTGTATAATTTGTATTATATTATACTTTTTAAACTAATGACAACTTATTGCTTTTGAGGTTCCATAAAAAATAAAGTTGTTTGTTATCATGATTACTACTATTATTGCTATTATTACAAGTAATGTGAATATATTCTGTGGTCATCTGGCCTACATGTCAGCATCTCCCCGTGGGGGTTTCTTTTGACAGATATTCTCTCTAATGTAACATGACCTCGCAGCTCTCTCCATGCATCTCTGGGTCTCAGAGTCACTAGCTGCACAAGGAAATCACCACACTCCTCAAGAATGTCTGTAAGATTAGAGTAACCTTACCCCTGATTAAACCTCTCGCACAGTTCCTGCTGGTCACTGCACTATCTCCCAAAGATCATACTGACAAACGCCAACCACTTAATGCTTTGTATGGCAGAGGTTAAACTGGAACATTCGATAATTATTAAGGATTACGGTGGGAAATCGTACGTGTCATCATATTCACAAGACACAACGTATCAGTATATTGTACTATTAACATTTTTATACCACAGTACTGTTGAAGTCTGGATTCTGATTGGTTAGGAGGTGTTGATTAATGTTCTGTGACAGCAGCTCTGACCATAGTTCTGCTACCTTGCTTCACAGATGTTACGCAATATTAAATGTAACTACTAATGGATAAAAAAGTATCATTCTTTAAAAAATAAAAATTTCTAAATGTTGGCAAATTGTTTTGGTATAAGGGGAATAAAACACTTCTGGATGTGCTGTTACAGGAAAATAATCAGCTTTGAGGTGGTAACAGTAACCCTGCCTCGCTTTGGAACACATGACACCACCCCGTCGTAGGTTATTTTCCTATAACAGCATGCCCCCCAAGTGTTTTATTCCTTACATAGTAACTTTTATCAGGTTTTTGCACCTATTTAATTAGTTCTTTGGTCAGTTTACAGATTCTGTCTGGATGGTAATGAGACAGATCAATGAGTTCAGGGCTTCTCATATCTGAGTGCCATACTTTGAAGTGAAAATTTGTCATTAAATCTCTTTTTTCCTTTTTTTTAAGCACACAGGGATTGTAAACAGACAGACAGCTCATAAGTCATTGAGGCAGAGACAGTGGGAGTTCTCTGCTCTGAGCAGACACAGGCCTGGATATGATCACACTCCTCACCTGACATGCCGATGACTGATGTACCAAATTTGCCCCTCTCCATCCTCTCTTCCCTCATCCCCATCCCCATTTACTCTTCCGTGTTTATTCAATTTTCTCTTAATTTTCTATCAATGTATTCAAATAAATTCTCACATTAGGCAAACACTAATCATTTATATAGCTACCTTAGTTTTGATTTTGCACAGTGCAGTTATTACAACATGTATGCTAACTCTTTCCCTTTGTAACTGCCTCGAACTTCCTTTGTATTCTCCAAAATGGCTTTTGGATGCTCAGGTGTAATATTTTATTACAAAGGAATTTTTTCCCCCAACGCGTCTGTTAACACTCTTCCAAATGTCATACACTGACTTTAGATGTACTGATTTTCCCACAAACCTGGCAGCATTTGTGGGAGGTGGGAGAACACACACACACACACACACACACATATATATATATATATATATATATATATATATATATATATATATATATATAT
>CM075023.1:15499931-15527543 GCA_037576675.1 Pangasius sanitwongsei
CACCCACACACACACAAAAATATATATATATATATATATATATATATATATATATATATATATATATATATATAGATGCTCTCAGTACCAGTTAAAATAATCTTAACTTTATAATATTTTTAGGAAATTGGAGACAAAACTTCAGTGTAACGCTTTTGAAACTTTTGACTATATTTCTGTTTCTTTTGCCGTACATTTTGGTTCATGTTTGAAGTTGAAGATTGAAACACGTTGCCTGGTCTTTTTCCCACCTTCAGCTGCCCAGTTTGACCTCAGATACTTGTTCTTTGCTGAGAGGAGTGGAACCCGATGTGGTCTTCTGCTGTTGTAAACCATCAACCACAACATTTTGTGATGCTTTTCTGCTCACCACGGTGTTAAAGAGTAGCTATTTGAGTTACTGTAGCCTTGCTGTCAGCTTGAACCAGTCTGGCCATTCTCCTCTGACCTTTCTCATCAACAAGGTGTTTCTGCCTGCAGAACCGACGCTCACTGGATGTTGTTTGTTTTTCACACCATTCTGTGTAAACTCTACAGTGATTTTAAATGTGTGAAAATCGCAGGGGATCAGCATGTTCTGGAATACTCAAACCGGCCCATCTGGCACCAACAAACTATTCTACATTATTATTCTTTAAGATTCATGGGTTAGCTTTATTATTCTTGTTTGCTAGATTCATCACCTGTTTTAAAAAAATTTTTCTTCCTTTAAATAGTTACTTTATCATTTACTGCATTGCTGTGTTTAATGAAAGCTCTGTAGATGTGTTCTCAGGACCTCTGCATGGACTGATACTTACTCAGCCAGGCTGCGCACTCTATTCCCACGACAGCTGGTGCTTTTTTGGGAGTTTTTACCTTAAAAGGAGACAAAGAGAAGAGTAGCTCTTCCTGTGGGTGGGTTCACTTTTCCTTCTCTTCATTACTGCAGCAAATCCTTTGACTCCCTCATTCCCTCTATCATGTCCCATTTCTCCTAATCCCCTGGTCAGTTACTTGCAAATAATTGCATCGTTTGCTTGATGAATAATATATAGTGCAAAATTATTGGCACACTTTCTGAAAAATGAACAAAAAGAATTGTATCAAGAGAATATTTCATGCACCCTCGTGTATTCTTGTACTATAGACCTATTAGTGCTTAATGGTATTTTTATGGCTTATATGTTTTTATATCGATTACCTGACTTATGCAGTCAGTAATCAGCAATCATTTGTCTCTTTTGCATATATATATATATATATATATATATATATATATATATATATATATACTTTAATGGTTTTTGAGTGATACTATTATTGATAAGGGAAAGCTAAGTAGTCCTCCGACTGTGTAGGTGAAAAAGTGTATAATTGTGTGTAATATATTTTGTACAGACATTACACTACATCCTCTAGGTCCTCTAACTAAAAGTACTGAAGTGTTACCCTGAAGGTCTGATCCTGGAATTGGATAATAGTTGAATTGTCTTTTACAGCCTTATTCAACTCCACAAGACTCATATGCCCACAAACTGCATAATGAAAAGAAATACTCCCCCAAAAAATGCTTAAATTGCAAGTGATTATTTAAAATACCTGGAACTCGTAAGAATTACATTCTCACCCAGCATGAGACACAAATAAAACCAAGCCATAAAAATTCTTTAGCAAAGTTTTTAGCAAGGCTGCAACATGCAAGAGTTTTTTTCAGTGTAACAGCATTTTAGAAGCTTTTACTTTTGCCTATAGCCAATAGCCGATAGAGGACTCCTATTTTATTTTTATTCTGGATCGTAGTTTTGGAGCCATGGAGAAGCCGTCAAGACAAAAATCCTGGAGAATAGTCCATCCAAACTCCTGCTTTACTATCAACTCCACTGAGATGAGATTACATTGAAATAAGTCTCATTTTGGAGCAAAACTTCTAACAGTTAGCATGGTACGGTAACTAATCCAGAACTATCCATAACCTTGATACGTACCTGCATAAGAGAAAAGGAGAATTTCTCTGTTGGTTATGAGGTGAGCTTACTCAATCAGTAAGATACTGGTCAAAATGATTCACTTTGACAGAAAATTAAAAAATAACCAGTCGTATAGCTTATACAGCTCACTTGGCAGTTAAAGTAATGTCAAAATCTGTGATCACAGATTTGTTGCTATAGTCATAATGCATTGTTTGGTGGAAAAGTGATTGGATTGTTTTAAAGGAGCAGTTTGTATATTTTAAAACAACATTAACACAATTCCGCTCTCCCCAAACCTATATATGCTTTGTGAGTTGCTTTTTAGTAAAAGCTGCACTGCTCTGGTTCAGCTGGGGGAGGAGCTAATTTCTGGGCCAGAAGAATGTAAGCAGAAACCTGAAATTTAAAAACAAAATAGCTCAATCTACAGTATTACATGGCAATATTGCAAATTACAGTTTTTTAAAGGTATCTTTGACATTTTATGATTATTACAGGTCTAGAAACACTTTCAAACATTACAAACTGCACCTTTAAATCTTTAGATGAGATAAAAGTGACTTCATTGTCAGCAACTTTGAGTGAATGCCTTCTTAAACCGCCATATTAATATTAAGCTTCCAGGATTTGAAGGAGGAATCGAAAATTATAAGCGTGTCTGACCTCAGACTTTTCCTTGGCTTGCTATAACTCTTTTTTTTCCATCCGCTCTTAACTCCCTCTCAAGCGGGAAAAGGGAGAAAAAAAAAAAGATTTCCCCTTTTAAACACTGGAGCAACCCAGTTATTAACATCCATGTATGCATACTTCTGCAAATTAAACAGCATGTTAGCAACCCTTTTTCTAGATTTGTTTATTTCAGGATTTGTAACAGTGTTTGTGATTAATTTTTTAACAGAAAAAAATCTTGATTTTCTGTGCAGTTTGGACAGAACTTTCCTTTTAATAGCTATGTATCTAAGAAGGGAATTTTATTATTATTGGGTGCATGTTCTATTTATATCTGTAAAGAATGAGTTGCAAAAAATGCAGGGAAATGAAAGAAAGCATGGAAGTATATTTCAAATATTAGAATTTTATTGTATCTTGAACCTGTCTAGTTCATCATGCATTATCAGTTATCCAATCCAAGTCTTGTTAACTCACATAATTTATACATCTTGCTCTAGAGACATATTGTACAGAGCTAATGACCAGTTCCCTTAAACTACACTCCAAAAATAAAGCATCCAAATATGGAAAGTGGTTGAGAGAAAGATTTTGGATGAAGAGTATAGGGAGGGGTGTGCATGTCTGAGGACTAGTGTGCCTGATTATGTGTGTGTATGCGTGTCAAAAATGGGGTATGCATGCTTGAGGGGTGGTGTGTATCTTTGAGGATGGGGTGTGTGTCACCAGGGAGTGGGGTTCACTTTGACTACCTCAGGTTTAAACCTTCCACAGAAGTGTTTTGTTTCATTCTGCTTTAGCCTGCTCTTTCCCTCCACTCCCCTCTCTCTCTCTCTTTCTCTTTCTCTGTGTCCTCATCATCACCTTCTGTCTTTGCAACCTCCTCGCTTGACCAGGAAAAGCTCCATTCTGTCCATCCTCTACACTCTTGAGTGAGATCAGCTCCTTTGATTCTGTACATTTTCCTCTAACGAGAGTCGAACCACAGCCAGCAAAATGGAGGCGATCAAGAAGAAAATGCAGATGCTGAAGGGGGACAAGGAAAATGCCTTTGATCGTGCAGAGCAGGCCGAGGTGGACAAGAAGGTGTCAGAGGACAAGTGCAAGCAGGTGAGATGTGGAGAAGAAAACTGTACAAAATAAAAAATTGGAGCATTTTATTATGTGCATGTGCTTCAGAAGTACATTCTGTGGATAGGGGGCCAGGCACCTATAGTGTGTCTATAAATGATATCTAAATAAAGTTGAGTGCAAAAGTTTGCATTCCCTTAGGACTAAATGACTAAGATATAAACATGTGTTCGGTGTCACAACAAGACCATGGGGATGCGAAAGTTTGCAAAACTCCACTGTAGGTCTATGATGCAAAACAGTCGAATTGTTCATTTTAATTATATTGACAAATATAATGTAGCATACAGTTGTTTGGGCAAGTGTTATGACAACCAGTTCTAAATACAAGCACCATCATTGTCAGATCTTCTTCAGAATCTCAAGCATCCCGCTTTCAAGCTCTTTTGAGGTTGACAGACTATGGCAACTGTCTTAGTCTGAACTCACTAATAATAATGAGAACCAGAGGGAAAACAGCTAGGAAAGGCATCTGTTAGTTCCCAGGAGCACCTTGGTATCACTAAACTCCAACATGGAACAGGCATGGCCTCTGGAGTCACCAGGAATAACCCTGTGCCATACCAACTGCCCCTCTGCCCTGTTGGTATTGGTTACAAGGGCATGGGTATGGCTCTTAATAAGCACCGTAGAACTTTCGAGAAGAATCGTTTCTCTAGAGGATAGTTGGCTTTAGGTGCTTCTGTGTCATGCATATGTACCTCATGTTGTATTTAGAGTTTTCTTGGACATGGCCAGTGAAAGCGCAGATGAATAGTTTTCCAAAAAAAATTTTTTTTAATTTTTGTTGAGTCGAGATAGAAGTTATTTTAACGACTTGCAAATTGGTAACAATCTGCACAACTCAAATGGGATGAAAAGTTATTACGAATGAAGCCAGAACTCAAATTTGTTTGTGTTTCTCATGAGATCAGGCACTATTTATGACACAAGCTTAAATATTGTGTAGCAATTATATATATTTTTAAATGTATTTTACCTAATGTTTATTTATTTTACATGGATAATTCAGCTTCCTAAAGAATCATCCAAGTATTAAAATTCAATCTGTAGACAAAATAAAGTGAGCGATTCTGGGATCTGGCTGAATGCACGTTATAAACGAACAGAACTCTTGAGTTCATCTAGTGGGGTAGATGCAGATTTACACCTCATCCATTAGCTCAGATAGGAGATGTACAGTGACTGTGAAGTGTTTAATTACACTGACCAGAACTATGGGAATTATCAGCAGCTCGGGTATAACTAGTTGAGCTGACTCAGGTATAGATAGTTGAGCTGATGTCCAAGTGAGATTCTACTCTGATTATAGTCTATTTGAACATGATGATGTGAAGGGTACTGATATGGCATAAAATATTTGGAGTTAGAATACAGCACTAGTATGACAGGATACTATAAATACATCTGTCCATCTTCACACTTGTATGTGAACCCTCTGGAAAGGACAGGGTAGGATTACAATATTCCTATCAAAGATGTTTTGCTTGTTTAAACATTTATTCACTAAGGGAGACCTCAGTGGTGCTTTATGAAACATACGTATTAAGTATTGACAAGCGTAACATTGGCATGCATTATACAAGTTATCATGTGTCATTTATTGATAATTATTAATGTCATGGTGGTGAGTGATGGTAGAATGATTGTAATTCTGCTGTGTGGCTCAGTTGGAGGATGAGCTGCAGGGGCTGCAGAAGAAACTCAAGGGGACAGAGGATGAAGTGGACAAGTACTCTGAGGCCGTCAAAGATGCCCAGGAGAAACTGGAACTGTCTGAGAAGAAGGCCACAGATGTAAGTACCGAAACATCAGACAGACAGACAAAAGACACTATGGTCATGTAGACATATAGGGCCATATTCAGGGTTGGTGAACTAAGTGCAAAAGGTTTCGCCTATATTTACATGGTTGTGCGTATTCAGAGTTGGGTTACGCACCTGCTGAAATTGATTTTCTGCACTCCCCTTTCAGACTATTAAAATCACCTGCATGTAGTTCATGCCTCCAAGGTCCCCAGACTTTTCTTGTGTAGAAGCATCCGAGACAACACAGGCACTCGCCTTTTAAGTTAAAAAAAAAAAATCAGGTATAGAAAATGCAGCCTTAAGAAAGAAATATCGATTTTGTTTACTTTGATGTGAAATGTATTATAATGGAACAGAAAAGCAAGAGATCATTTTAAAAAGTTTAACACTCTGATATATGAATGGGAAGATGGCACACATTGAAATAAACATCTAATAGAAGGCCAGATCACCAATATATTGTTGCATGAATAATACTAGTTGTAATTTAACAATTTAACAGTAGTTATGTTTGAGGTCTGTACAAGCATATGCGCAATTTTGTTATTAATTCATCACTGCACATGCTTACCTCAACTCTGAATACAGCCCATAGTGGTGATTGATGATTTTCGTAGGACAAAAACTCAAATAAGTGTCAAAGGAACATGAATAACTTCCATTTAAAAGGGTTCAAGCAGACCATGGTGCCTGATTAGGACAGAAATGTTCAAATCTACACTCTGAGGGGAAAAAAGGGGTTGTTTAAGGGGTTTTTCGGATAGTTACAGGTTTTTGCTTCCTAATGGGCTTTTACATGGAACCCACTCTAACACCTTCTGTTATAAGGTTCTACAAAGAACCTAGAAGGGTTTATCCAGAGGAACAAACGGAAGAACCAGCACACATTTTAGGCCCCCAGGCATGTTAATGTACCAGACCCACGCCCACTCCTGACAATTTTTGTTCCCCTGGACTCAATAATATTCCCAGGTCCTACTCTGAGCTGTGAGTAATTTTAATTAGAAAAACACTTTTAGTATGATTTTAGGGGTAATTCTGAGAGGCTTGATGAATACAGACCCATTCTCTGGATTGAACCCAAGTCTTAAAGACACTGTTTACACTTGCATGAAAACACCCAAAGACTAACCAACCATGCAAAGATTAACAAAATGGTCCTACAACAGGCATATGTTTCGCTTTATTTATTCCATTTACATTTGCTTGCAATTAAATTTAGATATTTTTTATCACAAATGTAGGCCACCTTGTATCACTGTTTAAAACCTGTAACCAAAAATCTCAACAGCAGTGACTCCTATTAGAACTAGTATAATCTCTTCAACAGCTATAGAGACTGATAGTCTTCAGGAAACCTGAAGCATTTATAGTGAAAACCACATTTAAAGCCTACAGAGAGGTAAATTAGAGACTGCGAGAAGGCACAGGAGACAAAGGAGCCAAAACATGACTCAAACAGATCATTATTAAAAGTAGTCTGGACATGACGTCTCCAGCAGCACCATTCATTCCTAAAAGAGTGATCTTACTGAGATTAAAATAATAATAATAATCTTTCTATTCTACCACTACCATTCTTCATGACTGACAATATCTTTTGTTCATGCTGTATTTTGCAAATCATTTTTTTATTGCAACTATTTTGCAAATTTTGCACCGCCGAACAGAGATCTCCATTTTCTCCATTTTGTCATCAAATAATTCCATGTAAGAAAAATGCTAGAGGAAAAAAACACACCCCAAACCCTAGATCATTCCCTTTATCTTAATGATTTACTTCCCATAATACACCTCTGTTCTCAGTTACATGCTGATTCTTGGAAAGGTGCATTCACTTCCCACATAAAGTTAATTATCTTAATTACACAATTCTCTATTTATGGAGACATATTAAGCCCTCAGCACCACTAACACACACACACACAGACAAAGGCCAGACCCCAGTCAGTTATGCAGCAGCCCTGGAATGGCTGGAATGCGTCTAAAGCAAACAGTGAAGTCTCCCCTCCAGAGTCTGATGCATCGCTCCGGAGCTCTTCCGCTGGGGGAAGAAAACACATTCACGCACATTCCTGCTGTCCGCAGCTCCCAAAACTAACCTCACACACACACACACCGAGAGAGACAGAGAGAGAGAGTAGCAATAGAAGTGTAATATAACTTACTTTTCTTAATTTGTTTTTCATCAAAGGATTAAGTCTGACTACGTATTTTCCACATTCTTCACTTCAGTGTAACATCTAAACGGAGGTTTTTTGAGTTATTTTCAGAAATCTCCTGAGAGAATTGTGTGAACCAAATCAGCACTACATTTGAATTTTCCAGTTTATAGTGTAATGTCAGACTGAAAGTGGGCTGTATCCTTCTGGGATAGCTTAATATTCCATTCGCTCGCTCTCTCTCTCTCTGAGTGTGTGTGTATGTGTGTGTGTGTGTGTGTGTGAGAGAGAGAGAGAGAGAGAGACTGACAGATGAGAGAGAAAACAGCTCAGAAAGGATCGTAATGCTGGTTAATCCTTGGATTTCGACTGTGTGTAAATCCAATTACTTCGATATTTCTTCCTTTGGATTATGATTCAGAAATGATTACAGACTTCACTGCTAAAATCATTTGGCCTCCCAAACAAGAATTCAGAAAAGAAACACCTCTTTTTCTATGTTACACAGATGATATATGTCTGTTAAGGGATTATGTAGCTCCCGAACAGCTTAAACACATCGAATTGGGATTGATATACTCAAGGATGCATCTCTTGTACCTATAGTGTATATCTTTTACCTGGTAATGTGAATGTGACAAACTTTTTTTTTTAAATGTAAGGTAGGAATTACACCTTGAGGACAACTCTTGATAATTTAATTAGCTTTTAGAGAAGTACTTCATGCACCTTTCCACTTTTGCACTCCGCTATATACATTTCATTCAAGTAATCTATGTAACTTTTAAGCAATCTAGGGTCTCAATAAGCAGCTTTGAGATCCATATAAAACAAAGAAGATAGTGGAACCTACAGTAATTTACAAATCACTTGAATACTCTTCATTTACAATCAGCAAGAGGTCACCCCACTGGGAATGGAAAAGCAATCGGGCCGGGACTGGCAGGGCTGTGTGTCTGTCAGCCCCTCAGAGCAATTAACATTCCCAGAGTTCATTATCACAAATGCAAGCCCTAACTGCAAATACAAGTGGCCTAAGTGTTACAAGCCAAACCCCTCACTTCGCTTTCAACCAGGTTATTTGTCAAGGTGGCACCTCAGAAAGCCTTCATTGTTTCATTGGCTTTAGTGCACTTCAGCCCTGAACTCCTGCCAAGACCAAACGCTCGTTAAATGCATCCAACGTCCAAAAGTCACATCCAGCGTCCAGAAAGCATCTGCCTACATTTCATACAGGAAGACCTTCCTCCTCCTACAGGCGTGATGTCATCTGAAACCACTTTCTTTCCCAGGATTGGAAGATTTAACGCTAAACTTTTCTTGGCGCGTTCCTGCCCTTTTCCTGCAGGCTGCTGCGTCTCCATTGCGCGCACTGAACTGCTAATGGAAGCTGACTTCAGGGGAAGATACCAGCACAGACATTCCTGAGAGCTCTTTTAAAACCTGTATCTAACTTTAATTCTTTCTTTCCTTCATTCATCGGGAGGGTTTGGTACTCTTTGCGCACTCTGGGCCATTTCTGGGTGACTCTTTTGGTTAGAGTGTGTTTGCTGACGGCGCAATAATGGCTCTGAACTCGTTAGACTCGGTGAAGAGGAGGATCCAGGCCTTACAGCAGCAGGCAGATGAAGCTGAGGATCGAGCCCAGCTGTTCCAGAGAGAGCTGGATGAAGAACGGGATCTCCGCGAGAAAGTGAGACTTTGCGCTTTTTTACTTCCTAGCGATGAGCGACGAATCGATTCCCCTGAAAGACTCGGATTCGGAGAGAATCGATTCATTCGTTCGGCATTGAGCATCGTTTCCGCCTGTATAAATAACCTTTTCAATCTTTTTTAACTGCGTTATTGGTGGGCGCGGTGGCTTAGCGGTTAACACTGTTACATCGCACCCTGGGGGTTGCGGGTTCGAACCCTGCCTCCGCCTTGGTACTCTAGTCAGCACCTCTGCAGGTTTGTGTGCTTGTTGCTTGTTCTCCCCGTGCCTCGGGGGTTTCCTCTTTCCTCCCCCAGTCTGGTGACATGCACTGTAGGTTGGCTGGTATTTCCCAGTTGTGTGTGTGTGTGTGTGTGCGACTGTGCATCCCTGCACAATGGGCACCCCATCCAGCGTGCCCTGAGTCACCTGGGAGAGGCTCCAGTTTACCCCATGACCCTGTGTAGGATTAGCACAATGATGAATTTAAGTAGTACCAAACTGTGTCTTTAAGGGTACATTCATTTGAACCTTTGTCCGGCAGGGATTGTAGGTGGGGGGAGTGAATGACCAGCGCTCTCTTCCACCCTCAATACCACGGCTGAGGTGAGACCCTTGAGCAAGGCACCGAACCCCCAACTGCTCCCCAGGCGCCGCAGCAAAAAAAAGGCTGCCCACTGCTCCGGGTGTGTGTTCACTGTGTGTGTGTGTGTGTGTTCACTACTGTGTGTGTGCGCGCTTGGATGGGTTAAATGCAGAGCACAAATTCCGAGTATGGGTCACCATACTTGGCTACACGTCACTTCACGTCACTTCACTTTACACTACATGCACCCTTGCAAAAGATAGGTACTAACTTTACAAAAGATGTATCCTTAAGGGTACCACCCCAGTGACAAAGGTAAGGTACACTTTAGTATGCTTTTTTCTAAGTGAAGGGTGTTTTGTGGTACCACTTGATCATTTATGGTTGTTCTAGATCTACAGAAAATCACACCAATTACACTTTAAGATAGAAAACATTATTTTTGGCTGACGCTTTTGTCCAAAATGACCTACAATTGAGGCAGGATATAACAGAGTAGTTGAAAGTTAAGGGTCTTGCTCCAATCCTGGCAGCTTGGCCTTGCTTGAATTGGAGCTTACAACTTTCCAATCAGTAGCCCAGTGCCTTAACCACTGAGCTACTACTTCCCATTTTAACACCTTTATCCTGGCCAGGGTCCAGAGCCTGGTCCAGAGGGTGGATCCAGAGCCTATCCTGGGAACGCTGGGTGTGATGTGGAATTACGCCCTTGGAAGGTTCACCAGTCCATCAGAGGGCACCATGCACACACATATTCACACTTGGGGGCAATTTAGAGTAGCCAGTCCGCCATGTTTTTGGGAGGTCGGAAGAAACCAGAGAACCTGGAAGAGACGAGCAAAACTCCACATACACAGACAGTAACCCGAGATTATAGGATCAAATTGCAGGGACCCTGGAGCTGTGAGGCAGCAAAGCAGCCCACTATTAAAATATTTTATATAACATATTCTAATATATTTTACAATATATATTTTTTTCACATGTAGGATTATGGGTCACAGTGACAAATAGTTTTATATATTTCACATATATTAAGGTTTATATGGGTAATTATATTGACAATATAATGCATAGACATTGTAGAAAATATACATATATTGACATATAATGGTAATTGGTAACATTAGACAGAATGGCTAGTAGCGAAAAGTAATCATGTATATGTAATTAACGTGGATTAGTGTAGAATCAGAACTGAATTAGAGCAGTGAATCAAACTCAAAACAATTATGTCAATCGAGTTCATTCTCACATTTTATTCTCATGATATTCATTAAGTAGTATGAATTATACAGTAACTACAGTGAAACTAATAGAAAATGTATGTAGTTATGGGAGTGAAGAATGTATGTCTGGGAGGTTAAGGGGTTAAATGAGCCTTGCGAAAATGCAGTCTCTCTGAATCCCATTTGAAACTGTACATTTTTTAATCCTTGAGGGCCTCCTCCATCTAGCGGCCGTTGAGGAGTCAGTTATACTAATGAACTGCCGTTTAAATGAATCAATTCCATAATCCACTCATTCTGATATATTTTTCTGATATATTTATAAAACTGTGAGCTTGATGGATACTGAATGGCGGAAAAAGAGGGACAGAAAGAAACTGTCAATGCTGAGGCTGTGTGGAAAAATCTCACTGCTACAGAATCATTTCTCAGTGGTTCCACTTGTCCTCTTTTTTGATTCTGCTGCCTGCATAGGTCTTTAATGTTCATAGAGGGAAAATAAATCTGCAGAAGGTGATAACAGAAATGAAACCCATGATTATTTTGCTCAGTGTATTGAGGTTTCTGTAAGTAGATGTTTATTTAACATACATAGGAAGAGTCTCCAGTGTCAGGACTTTGTAAGTATTTGGTTTGTATATTTCTGACCAGCCACCATTCTATTTTACCTTGAGTATGTGTGGTTGGAGTTGACAATAGTGTAGGCCTAGCTTTCAGCAGAGGAAATGATGCTTAAGTAGACCACTAAAATAAGCCCCCTTCCTGGAAACACTGTCCACAGGAAATATGGGATGTGACGCCTACTACACACTTTACCTTTTTCACTTCCTGTCATTTAAACTGCTGCATGTGGTGTGGTTTCTCTCTGCACACGAACCTAACGAGTGCTAACACTTCTTTTCTACCACGTTAAAGTGATAACATATACAGAATTTACTATGAATTAGAAGTTACATGTATGAATATTCTTATTTGTAAATCATAATGTAGCTCATTGTGAAAGTTATATTTTTTGCAGTCTTGCAATGTTGAGAGAGTACACTTCTGTAGTTTTTCTCCACATTTCAAGTCAAGTTTCTGACCCAGGGGTCTGAACGGATATTTGATCTCCATGCTCAGGTCATGCATTGGCTCCAGGAATCTGAGTGGAAGTAATATTTCAGAGTAAAGAAAATTATACAGATGTGCTAAGGAATATCTTCCAGAACTACAGAAAATATTTCAAATGTATTTTAGATTTCATACAGTGAGCAATCCAGCCAGCTCAGAATGCATTCTGCTGGTTCACAAACAAGAAGATGTGTCTGCATACAGAAGAAGAAGAGCAGTCATTATTGTGGCTTCTGCATATATATATATATAGAGAGAGAGAGAGAGAGAGAGAGAAAGAGAGAGAGAGAGAGAGAGCTGCGATAGAGATCTGTGTCTCTGAAGTAAGACAGATTGCTCTCGGGGCTAAACCAACACAGATTACAGTTAATTTTTTACAAGGAGAATGCTTACTGCTAATATAATTTAGTCTTAGACCTTGATTAATCTGCAAAATATGTCTATGGAAAAAACGTATTGCAGATTTATCTGATTAAGGAAATTTCAGAAAATTATACTGGGATGAAACCAATGAATTCTTAACCCCTGAAACTCCCAGGAGCCATCAGAGGATTCAGAGTTTCTCACTCTAGGGCTGGGCAATGTGACAATATAGTTATATCACCTATGTAATAGTGGTGTAAGCCTGTACCTGAGGCTTCCATACAATATGATACTATTTCAATTCTTAAGGCAATGATTCAGTACCACTGAAACTGCTACGGTATGATATGATATGATATAATATGATTCCATTTAGTTGCCTGTGTTCTATATGTGAACAAACTTTGTTCAGAATCTGGGTTAGGCCTACCATTAATTCACAAGGAATAATGACATAGAGAAGGAATATTTTAAGTATCAGAGTTACAGGCAATAATAATAATAATACTAGTTTTGATAATAATCAATTATTAAATGTTATTAACCCTAGTAACATGTCAAGTTGTCATGACTGTAGACTAGCTAATGGATCCTGTGGATAATATTATATAAATTTAAATCCAGACATACTTTAATTAATTCAGAAGTACTTCACATTATGAAAGAGAATTGCATTATGTGTGCATCTGTTGTAGCATAGGACAGCTTGTGATTAATTTCAAATTACAAGCCAGTCTAAATTCTGCCTTCAAAACCACAGAAGACGTACAGAACAGCAACGCTAGCAAATAATTATGGTGAGAATGGAAGAAGACTTAAGTGAAACATGGTTTGCTAAATTGTGGCAGGATTAGCTGACTTGCTGTTGATGGATTGGAAATCCAGTAGGCAAAAAAAAAAAAATACTTTTGGTACTTAGTGTTCTTTTGTATGTTTTACATCTCTTTTGATATATGAGTTTAATTCCTTGGGCAGTATAAATACTAAAGATGAGCTCTGCAGTTTGGAAGTTTTAGTGGCAGTGGAAAGTTTGGAAAAGCCAACGTTAGAAGAATCACTGCAGAGGAATTTCAATATGGAAAAGTAATGCACCATCTGCTGGGAAAATCCCATGACACGATACATACTCAATACTGACGTTGTCTTTAAAGGAAAAGCCCACCCTGAAACACATTAAATATGTTTGTGTTGAAATATTTGTGATGTCCTTCGCAATTACAGAGCTAATTTGTTGGTTGATGCTGTATTTTTGTGAGACGTTAGGCTAGAAGTGGGCCATTCTGATGTCACATTGCTAGCGCAGTTATAATGGCAATTAATAGGAGAAAAAAATGACAAAAAAACTATTTATTAGTTTGGTAGGACTAACCTCTACTTTTGATTTGAATTACAACACCTCTGACCTTTAACATTTGCTTTGTGCATGTGTATGTTCACGTGTGTGTGTGTGTAGGCTGAGGGTGAGGTGGCTGCTCTGAACCGCAGGATCCAGCTAATCGAGGAGGAGTTGGACCGAGCCCAAGGGAGACTGAGCACCGCTCTCCAAAAACTGGAAGAAGCAGAGAAACAAGCTGATGAAAGCGAGAGGTGAGTATACACACACACATACACACAAGTGTGTGTGTCGTTCACAAAATTATACATGCCTCAAAAATGACTTCACATTCTTATTTACACTTCAACACATAATAGTGTTGAGGAATGTTGTGTACGCTGGATGTGATCTGTGTGTGTGTGTATACAGAGGTATGAAGGTGATTGAGAACCGTGCTATGAAAGACGAGGAGAAAATGGAAATTCAGGAGCTACAGCTTAAGGAGGCCAAACAAATCGCTGAAGATTCTGATCGCAAATATGATGAGGTGAGAATCTCTCTTTCTCACATGCTGCTGCAATTTTAGAACATTTTTTCCACTGCACATTGAAAAAAAGGAACAGGCCCCAACAGAATCTGGTGTTCTAGTTCATTAGTAAAAGTGACTACATCATTATTTCGCCTGATTTTCTAATGATTTTATTTTCAACTTATTGTTGACATAAATGTGAAAGGGGTCTCTAGAGGACTAGTGGTTAGTTGTGGCGACCCCTAATGGGAGCAGCCGAAAGAAGAAGAAGAACATGTTGACATAAATGTGAAAATTGTATTGATGAAGAAGTTATCAAATCACTAAAGCCACTAAAATACACAAAATTTCTTTAACCCCATTTTCTCCAATTTGGTCATTTGCCAGTTCCCAACCACTAGCTAGCTCTCCCCCATTGCAAGACTACGACTAGCATGTGTGTATTCTGAAATACATGGATTCAGCCACTACTATGAGGAAAGCTCTTACTACCCTCTTCTGCATACATAAGCTCACAGATGCCCCTCCCAGTGAGCAGTTTGTGCTCTTGGATCCCCGGCCTGAGGAACGCTTTTCTCTTGCACCACTTGGGAGCCAAAATAAGCTGTTTTATTTTAAGAAAATAATGAAAAAGTTTCAGGTTCAAAGTGTAATATGTGTTTTATGCCAGGCATCAGGACCAGGCCTTTCCCCTACTGTATAAAGTACTAGAGCTTTTGGCTCCAAAAAATTGGAACTGTGCTTTTTCAGGTTGCCAGAAATGAATTTTCAAAAATCAAAAGAATAAAAAGGCAAAAGAAAAAGTAACTCCAAGTTAATCCAAGCATGACCAACATGGATTATTATAAAATAATCAAAAATATTGTCAAGGTTAATTTGTGATGAACATCCAACTAACATTTCAGAGTAGAATGTTAAATGTAAAGTAAATACTACTTACTTCAAAACTCTAATGTAATTATTTTTTACTCTCATCATTGTGACTATATGAATCATCTCTCCAGTTGGTGGAACATTAACTACATTTGAACCCAAAGTGTCATTGGCCCACTTGTGGAATATGCAGTGGAAAACCGCCTGAACCGTGTAGCAAATAACACAAAAATCAGACTAAAGAATCTTTTATTTAAATTTGTGCTTTTGGAATGGTTAAAGTTGTGAGAAAACTGTTGCTAGGCAACTGAAAAATGTAGACACCCAGCATGAACTTGCCAATAATGGTGGCTAAAGATTTAGCGAGCTACTAGATAGGACTTATATAGACAATGTAAAGGTGTAAGGACAGTGAAGACGACTCAAAATTGTCTGAAATATCAACATTTCTCTCAGATATGGTGATAAATTACTATGAAAAGACTGTTTACAGAAAAAGAAACCCTCAAAGCATCAACTGCTAACCAAACATCTGTGGGTTCCGCCATATTGAATTTCGAACTGAATGGGCAGGTCATATAAATCATCACATTAGCATTCATTCACGTATGTGTGTGTGTGTGTGTGTGTGTGTGTCCTGCAGGTGGCTCGTAAGCTGGTGATCATAGAGGGTGAGCTGGAGAGAGCAGAGGAGAGGGCAGAGGTTTCTGAACTGTAAGTACACCTCCATGTGTTTAATGAGCACATGAAAATTGCAACCAGAAATCAGGTGGATGAGCGTTTCTCTTTATCTGCTCTACAGCAAAAACGGAGATCTGGAGGAGGAACTTAAAAATGTAACTAACACCCTGAAGTCCCTTGAAGCCCAGGCTGAGAAGGTATGCTAGTCACGTGTATTTGGGTATGTGGTGTGTCTTTGTTTATTTGTATGAATGTGTGAATTGGGGCAGCTAGTTCCAGTACATGACCTTTTGAGTGGCTGTTTCGTCACAGTACTCAGATAAAGAAGACAAGTATGAGGAAGAGATCAATTTTCTCAATGAGAAACTGAAAGAGGTGAGATGACTTGAAATCCATTTAAGAACTTGCTATCTGTTTTATTGAGCTTGTGCCAATGACTCTTATGTGTTTGTTTTTCTCTTTCTCTTTGCAGGCAGAGACGCGTGCTGAGTTTGCAGAGAAAACTGTATCCAAACTGGAAAAGACTATTGATGACCTTGAGGGTAAGAAGCACTCCTATTCACCCTAGTCCATTAATACATGCGGTCTAATATTCTTAGTCTGAGTCTCAGTTTGAATAATAAACCTTCATGTACACACCTAAATCAGAATGCAGCAAACCAAATGAGGCCAGTGAAATTTAGATCCAGTTATATCCAATAATCTGTTAAATAGAAAAGAGCAGTTTATGTTAACATCAGACCTCAGAATGGGGAAAAAATCTCATCTCAGTGACTTTGACAGTGGCTGGTTATTGGTGTCAGACGGGCCGGTTTGAGTATTTCAGTAGCTGCTGATCTCCTGGGATTTTCACACACAGCTGTCCAGTTTGGGTGAGACTGTGCCCACTGTAGCCTCAGATTCCTGTTCTCGGCTGACAGATCTTCTGCTGTTATAGCCCATCCACCTCAAGGTTTGAAGTCTTGTGATGTCTGAGATGCTTTTCTGCTCACCACGGTTGTAAAGAGTGGTTATTTGAGTTACCGAAGCCTTCCTGTCAGATCGAGCCAGCCTGGTCATTTTCCTCTGGCCTCTCCCATTAACAAGGTGTTTCCACCCACAGAACTGCCACTCGCTGAATGTTTTTACTTTTTTGCAATGTTCTGTGTAAAATTAACATTTGTGCGAAAATCCCAGGAAATCAGCAGTTTCCGAAGTATTTAAAACAGCCCGTCTGGCACATTTTCTCCATTCTGATGAAGCTCTAACTGATGCTCTTGACCTGTATCTGCATGATTTTATGCATTGCGCTGCTGCCAAATGATTGGCTCATTGGATAATTGTGTGAAGAAGAAGGTGTACAGATGTTGCTATTAAATTGGCCAGTGGGTGTATATTAATATTATTGTCAAATTAATTATTCATGTATTTTTCATATATATCTATTTCCAGAGGTGCTTTAATTCTGAACTGGCAGCACTAGTTAGATGGAAGGAAAGTTTTTTTTAATGAAAAAAAGTGTTTAGCCAGTGCTTCCCTCCTGATCAGCAGAAATTTACACCATGATGTCATGAGTAGTGTTTGACCAGGGCAGGTTATCAGTTGGAATTTAACCTTTGTCTGCATGTACGCCTGCTGCATGGCTTTTAATCATCATTAAGCAGTAGAGATTATGTTCTTTAGAGAAACCAGACAAACCAACCTGATTGTGTAGTTTGTACAGAAAGACGCTTAAACCTTAAACCTTATTATACTTCATAGCGTTTCACTTTTTATTTGTTTTTTTCTTGCATGGAATTCATAATAACCTTTTCCTCACCCTCTTATGATCTCATTTTTTCACAATTTCTTTCCTTCTTCCTTCTGCTGAATCTCTTCTCTTCTGGGCCCCTGACCTTTGACCTCCAGATGAATTGTACAATCAGAAACTAAAAGTGAAGGCGATTTGCGAAGAGCTGGATAACGCCCTAAATGACATGACTTCCTTATAGATGAATCTTCAGCAGCGTGTTGTGTCGGCGGTGCTTGACGTGATGAACAAGAGTGCCTTAACTATCATACCTATTTGCGATTTGTTCCATTGTAAAAGACGCATGCCACACAATACAGGTGCTACTGAAGCATTGAGAAGTGGAGCTTCGTTAGGGAGCTCTGGATCAGCTCTGACCCAGTTCACAAGCTGCTATAATGCATAAACTCTGCTTCGGCTTCTGAGCCGATTCAACAGTGCGCTTCCTCTTTGTCCTTTTCGTTCTCTCTGTCATTTTCTTTTCTATAAGTGTGCCTGGATTCTGTATTACAGTGTTCTGGAGTCTGGCTTTAATACCAAAGACTTAATAAAGAGCTTAATAAAGATAATTAAGTAACTCTGCTAAAAATAAAGATTCTTTTCACCATCTCCTTTCTCTTTTCTCTTTCCACTGCCTCTTTCGTTTCATCATCTGTAGCCTTTCCGTCCTTTGTGAAACTGTGAATATTTTCAGTCATCCTGGTTAATTAAAATGTCTCAGAGTAGAAGTACGGGTGTCTATTAAACCAAGTATACTCGTGAACAACATGAATATTTCCAGTACATCAAAGATACCCACATGATATACTGCTAGGGCCAGATTTCCAAATATGCAGCCTTAGCTATCTCCATGGTCAAGTAACAGCTGTAAAAGAGCTTCTTTTCACACTCACCATTTTCCAGCAATGTTCAGTGTCATATTAATGAGAAACCCAGTGTAGAATGGAGACAGCAAATGTTGGACTCAAAGTTCCAGAATGCAATGCATTTATACAACACAGTGATGCCTGACACCACCGAGTGATATTAGGATGAAAGTTGAAGCTTTGGAAGCTGAGCTATCAGATGATCAGCTACAGATGAGGAGGAAATACAGT
Source organism: Pangasius sanitwongsei (assembly GCA_037576675.1). NCBI lineage: Eukaryota > Metazoa > Chordata > Actinopteri > Siluriformes > Pangasiidae > Pangasius > Pangasius sanitwongsei. The sequence goes on from CM075023.1 coordinate 15,518,898, forward strand.
TGGACAGACTAAAGGACTAAAGTGCCGCTGCATTACTTTCTTTAGGTAGAGATGAAGCAGGCACTGATGCTGCATTCAGCTTAACTCAGAATCAAGAATTACATCAGTTTTGAGCTACAAAGTGGGAACAAAATGGACAACTCCATGAAAGTGTGTGTCTTGTTAACAACATTCTAGCCAGCTAACATCAGTGATCATGGGTTTATGTATTTACTTTCAGCAAACTGTACAATCAGTATTATAGATTTAACCAAGTAGTATGTCTATGTTGATTGAGCTGAAGTAAATACTACTATAAAATCATCTAAAGTGATGACATGTTGTTTGACCTGGCATCATTCTTTGAACTTTGAAGAGTTGAAGACACCCTTCTGAAATTCCGAGTAGTAATTCCAAGTCAACTAATACGTTTCAACCTTTTAATCTCACAGGCACCACTATGAGCAGGTAGTCGTGGGTAGCATTGTGGGTAGTGCAGGAAACTGTTAACCAGCATGAAATTAGATCAACAAAATGAAAGGAAAGATGTTTAACCAGGAAAAAAAACAGAATTTCATTAAAAACTAGATCCTGGTGCCATCTTAGATGCCAGGCTAATTATAAAGATTAATATTCAGGGATTAAAGTTTAAAAAAAACAAGCATGGTTGCCTAGACAACAGATGTAGAGTTTACTCTGGTGGTTTCGTACTAGATCACACCTTCAGAGCTCATGATGTCACAGGTGTGAATATGACAAGGAATTCCCCTTTAGTAGATGGCGAAATAACTTAAAGATTACAGCACAGTACATTACAGCCAGTTATTACTTCTTATTTCTATCATTCCTCAACTTTGGACCAGATTTCTGGGAGATCAGTTGTATGTTGTTGTATGTATATTGTAGTATTCACAGTACAAAGTCAAGTTACATAAAGTTACTTACGGAATGAATACTTTTTCTTTCAGAGAACGTAGCGCATGCAAAAGAAGAGAACTTGAATTTGAACCAAGTCTTGGATCAAACACTTCAAGAACTCAACAGCTTGTGAATAACAAAAAATAGAAACCATCACAACAAACAACATTCCAAATGTGTGTGTGAGTGTGTGTGTGTGCATGCATGTGTGTGTGTGTGTGTGTGTGTGTAGGTTTGGGTGTGTTTGTGGTTAAATTTTACTGCTCTGTTGTGTTGCCTGAGTCATGCCTTTCTATTTTTATTCCATATCCACCCACACATTTTCTTTATGTTGCCAAGTGACCCATTATTATATATTATATCACAAAAGGTGATGTTGCTAATGACTAATTTGAAGTGATTCTGATGATGTTCACACCTGCCATGCACAATACCTAACCTTTAACAAACATTTTTTGATCCAATGGACCTATTCCCCGCATCGCCGCATCCTTTGGGCCTCCTGTTACCCCGGGCCTGGGACATCTTCCCCAGTTACAGACCATATTGATAGTGTTTCCTGCATTAATGTGTCCATTCCACATTCCTGTATTTATTTATTTCACATCCGTGCCAATCAGGAGTCTATGAAACGCCGTTCAAGGTTCATAAACGCGGCATTCAAACAAAGGAAAACATCTATGACGCATTATTCACACTTACAGAATTCAGCTTATATTAGATCTATATCAGATATGATGCGTGGTATTTTTAAGGGATTGTTTTTCCAGTTTCAGAGGTTAATATGAAGTGACTGAAAAGTGTCAAATGAAGCTTCTTTTTTTTTCCCTCAATCGCTTTTCTGGAAATGATGGCTCTGTTTTGTACTTTTTAAACCACAATAAACTTTCCTTTCCTTTTTTACATTTTCACCAAATGTCTATTTCTGTTGTCATAAATGAGAGTATCACATGATTAAATTAAAGACTGGGCTGTGATGGTTAGAGATGTGAAAATAATTCAGGTATCTTGAGTAAAATTTGAGAAAAAAACATTATAAGTCAAATGCATATGTGATTTTTTTCTTGAATTATTATATGCTTTAGGGATGGGACCCCTTAAGGTGTTTTTAAATCTAGAAGTAGGCCTTATAATATATGATTTATATATTATTTGTAGTAATTAGACAGTTTCATTAATGTGCTTTAGGATTTTGGACCCAAAATGAAAAGTGTCTTATAAGTAAATATTATTCTTTAAATTTATTTTTAATATAAAGTATCTTTTTTTTTATGTTCAACATGCATTTAAAATGTCCATAACCTGGCACAGTAACACTTTTCATTATTTGTAGCAATTAGATTATTTCATCAATGTGCTTAGAAATTTTGGGCCCAAAATGAAAAAGTGTGTGTAAATGAATATTATTTTTTAATAGAAATAATCAAGCTGTATAATATAAAGTATCCCTTTTTTTGAGGTAAGTGTTTTTTTTTATTCAATGTGCAGTTTATATCATGATGTTTTGTTCATGAATGTGCGTTGAGATTTTGGACACAAAGTGTAGGAGAAATTAATATTTTTAAATATAGTTTAATATAAACTACAGTATCTATCCCTTTTTAAGGTAATGTGTTGTGTTCAATGTGCAATGCTTCAGTTTCCTGGCTCTCCCATGCACGTCCCAAACCGCATATCACGGCACTTATGAGTACGCTAGAGTAGTGCGCTAGTACGTGTTACGGTAGTGGACTCACTAGGCAGTAGGGCGCTGTGCGGTTTGGGACGGAGCCTGGGAGAGCTGCTGCTCTTTGCTCTGTGCTGCTGTGTGTACGCGGCGCCACTAAGCAAATTTGCCGGGCGGGATTTCCGCAAATTATTCAAGTATGGCGAAGACTTACGATTATTTGTTTAAACTGCTGTTGATCGGGGATTCGGGAGTCGGGAAGACCTGCGTGTTGTTCAGATTTTCAGAAGACGCCTTTAACTCGACTTTTATCTCAACTATAGGTGTGTTAATTCTTTGGCTTAGCTGTGAACTACAGTGACAGTGACATGTTCCGCGCTAGCCTAGCTAAACGCTAGATGCTAAAGCTAGCTAGCTAGCTGTGTTACTGGCTAATTCTTTCTTTACACATGTACTTGGATTAACTTGTATTCTAACCAGTCGCTTTTTTTTGTCTTTTATCACCTTCTTCCTTGAAATAACAGTCTAAATATGTGCCAGCTTCCTTGGTTACAGTCTGGTTTCGATGTGTTAGCTAGTTACCCTGCCTAGCTTCAACCTGTTAGCTAGCTGGTTGGACCGTTTTCTAGGTTGACGCACCAAACTTTATTTGTCGCATGTAATATATCAAGAATTGAACATGTTAAAATGAAGCCGAAACAACATACGAGTTTATATTATTGTAGTGATATATATTTGTTTATTGGGTTCAACATTAAATAGCTGCTTAGCCAAGAGCCTATATATACACACACACACTCAGCGTCTCCATCCTATCATTACGGAAGGAGTGAGGTTAGCTAACTGGCTAATGAGTAAGCAGTATTTGCTTAACTAGATACTTCAGCTAACTAATAAAAACTAACACTGTTTTTCGTTTAAGATTAATTTTTTAAGATAAAGGAGGTATTTTGGTGTGTCAGTAAAACTAACCGCCATGTTTGTTACAACTCCTGAACTAGCAAACCTTCTTAGCTAAGTCAGCTAGGTACAACCCACTTTATCAATTCAAGTTCATCAGATGCATTTTAACAGTTTTTTTTTTTTTTTTAAATTCTGTGTATGTAAAACATGACATCTGGTGCACATATCTAGCAGATTTTCATCACTGATACTCTTTGGTATCAGCTCTATTATTTAGTCTCAAGCTGAGGAAGTGTTTTAATGCACATTATAGAAGTTATGATCAGTATTAGAGGAAGTGAACACTATATCATCTCTATCATGGCTTATTCAGATAAATGAAGAATCGCAGATCTGAGCGATAATCCGTCCAGCTGAATGTTTACACCTTGCTTGATCTGCTTGTTTTCTTGCAGGTATTGATTTCAAGATTAGGACAATAGAGTTAGACGGCAAGAAGATCAAGTTACAGATATGGTATGTTTCAGTCTCCTGCTTGAAGGCCTCACATGAACTGTCAGCTGATTCAGGTTCCTTCTAAACCTGAATCTGCAGGTAATGGCGCAGGCTGACGGACCGTCAGGGCTTCCACTCATCCTCGCTTTGTACACCAGGCCCTTGGCATAAATTTCTTGCTCACAAAAGGTTGGAATGGCAGCGCCGTTTCCTTTTAATGTTCAGCCGTATAAGAAGGCGTGCTGTTATAGGAAAACAATCAACGACAGCATGGTGCGGTGACGGCTCGACACAAAACTGAGTTACTGTCATCGTCCAGATGTTTATAATATTCCAATAATCATGCATCGTGTTATCCAGTGTTTTATTCCTCTTACACCGTAGCATTTAAAAAAAAAAAACAATTTAAAAACGTCATGTCATACTTTTTATCATTTTATAGTTACACTTAATGTTAATGAGACAAGTCAGTTCCTGTTATCACTTACATTATAGCAGCTTACTTTTTTTTTAAATTTTTTTTTTAAATCTTCACTCTTGAATTTAGTTAGACCAAAAACCTCTGTCATGTTACAAAGAAAAAGCACAAAGTCCTGAAGACTTTCCGGTGGCGAAAAAACTTCCTGACTGTTACAAAGCGCTGACGCTGGAGACTCCTTCTATAAAAGTAAAATAAATGTCATCTTATAGAAAGCCTCACCAACGCTATCAGAGATTATACATGTTTCTTTGTTAAACAACACATTTTTAGTCCGTTTACTAAAACGCTTAGCTCATGTGCAGTGTCTGCCATACTATGTCACTATGTATGAACTGTTACTATAGAAACGATAACGTATTTTGTTTGCTAGTTTTGCTTCCTGTCACCACGGACTCTGAACTGAGAGACATTGGTATGAATTTAATGTAAGGGGGGAAAACGTGCATTCTTTATCAACACATAAACAATTTTTTGTCCTTTCATCTTTAAACGTTCTGTTTTCATCTACAACAAAGCTGTCATCGATTTACTGATTTGCAGACCAGAGAGGCTAAATAAAACGAAAATATCTCCGGCCCTGTAGCTCGTCTCTGGTCTGATGAGCTGTCTTTAGCAAAATAACTTACATAAATGCATGCGAGTGGTTAAGTCACAGAAACTGAGCTGGTTCATGTTTATAAAAATTAGATTTAATGTGTTTGAAATATTTAATCATAACGAGCTTTAAACCTACATTGTCTCCATTGCGAGGGAGATGATTATGAAGTTAACCAGGGATGCAGTTTCTTCGTCTGCTAGGAAATCCAGTGCAGTGTTACATGGATTTAATAACTATGCTCATGCTCAGGAATCATGCAGTAATGCAGTGCAGGTTCATGAGTAATGCTTCAGCTCTTTCTCAACCGTTTATCATCTGATAGCTTCCTTTACAGCAACTACTAAACTGTGATTACAATCAGTTATGCGTCGTAATGATATTTAATTGAGGCGACCATGTTAGTCAATACTCTGGTTAGGTATTGTCCTGTAATTAATTTACAATGTCCCATTTGTTGGCTTACAATTAGCGAAACATATTTGGTACATACTAAACATTTAGATTTGTTTTCATGTACAAAATCACCAATTTTATTTTCAGATTACTTATACTGAAATACGGCAGTGTGAATTGTGATTTCATTTATGACTTTAGCACACATCTGTAGCTCTTAGCTTAAGAAGTCTTTCACTTCCTTAGTAAAGATGAATAGATGAATAGATTTAAAGAAGCGGCTCTATGAGTTGTCCTAAAACTTAAATGGTGGAATAAGATATTTTGTGAATACAGCCCCGAGTGCTAGTCTGACTCCTGGCTATCCGTGGAAGTTGATATGGATCCTTAATCTCATAGAGTTTAACTTTGTGATATGCAGGGACACAGCAGGACAGGAGCGATTCAGGACAATCACAACGGCGTATTACAGAGGCGCTATGGTGAGTTCGTGAACATAGTGCATTTTTGTAATCCTGCTTCTATAAATAATATCTAAACACACTCCTGTATTCAATAATGTGATCAGGGCATTATGCTGGTGTATGACATCACCAATGAGAAGTCCTTCGACAACATCAAGAATTGGATTAGAAACATAGAAGAGGTGAGGATTACTGATCGTATAAATGCTGCGCAAAATAAATCATGATATCATTTCTAACTTTTTGCATCTTATCCAGCATGCATCAGCAGACGTGGAGAAGATGATTCTGGGCAACAAATGTGACATCAATGAGAAGCGACAAGTTTCCAAAGACCGAGGAGAGAAGGTGAGGGACGCAGACGCAAGTTAGCTGTGATGATGTCTTTCCGTGTGTGATTTGTTGGTCTGTCTGTGTGCGGTTTAAAATGTGTTTTTCATTTCAATCACAAGTCTGACATTGCTTGTCCCGCCCACATAGATTTTTGATTTCAGCCTTGAGAAGTCTCTCTGACATTAGACATGCAACACATCCTGATTCATCTCTGTTTAGTTGTGTGAGCGGTAACATCGCTTCCCTCGTTCCCTCAGTGGTAACATCACTTTGATAACACTTCCCTGGGACTTAAACCACTGAGCTACCACCGCAGTCACTCCTAAAGACACGTCTGTTTTTGATTAAATACAAACCAGAGGTTAAATGTAATTTGACCTCAAAGTGCAATAAGAAACGCAAGTCATATTAAGACGATAACTTTGTACATTATGAATATCAGTATCTGCAGTTTAGCCATTGCTACGAGAGACATCCTGAAAACTATGCTTTTCTGCTTTCTCAGATAACGATCAGACCAAACGTTTAAAAACCCACCAGCAGCAAAACCAATTTACTTAAGTAGCGGTTACACCAATCTTTTGCCTTGCTATTTACTTACTGTCGCTTGGTGCACATCTGGGGGGGACGGGGACAGGGACAAATTAGCTATCTAACTAACGTTACTCCTAGATTCTCTCCAAAATCACATCAGGACTGCAAGACTTGCCAATATTTATGCATTTTGCACAGAAACTACTCATTTTACAGCAGAGTACGCTGCTACAGGTTATCACTCAAACATATGCAAAATGGAGCAGTCTTCTTTTTTCCTCCAAAAGAATGCCAGATGTGCCAATCCACACACACATCTGGAATGACTGACGGGTGTTTTGATAACAGGTGTTATTAACTGCTACCTTTGACATCCTGCCCCCTTCCCCCATTTTCGCACTTTACAGATGTGCTGATGCAGCCACTAAAAATTTGGAAAAAAGGAAAAATATTTTGGAAAAATGACAAAAGTCTCAAATCTAATACGTTACAGTAAAATCTTTTAGTGTAAAATCCAACACTGTACAGTACAATCTTTTGACAAAGTGTAAAATCTAGCACTGCTAGGATCTTCCTGTCAGTAATGTTGGCATCGCTGCGAATGCTTTACGAGAATGCTGTGTCTTCTCTCTTCAGCTGGCGTTAGAGTATGGTATCAAGTTCATGGAGACGAGCGCGAAGGCCAACATCAACGTGGAAAACGTGAGTGAAGTGTGCAGACCTGATCTTCCACATATACTCATATAGCCTCTCTTGAAGGAAAGCACAGTCTGAGCTTCATTACTTTTAGCAGAGGAGCGTCGTTGATGTAATTTGTAAGAGATTTGGCTCGTCTGTTCAGCTGAGTGGAAGTCATTTGACAAAATAACCACAGATGCGCACATCACGGCGTTACACCACAGGCGTGAAGCTCACTGACGCAACAGAGCCGGTCCGCAGGTTTAGTTACATTACCATGAGGTTGATTTAAACAGGACGAATATTACTGATGTAGCTCTGTGTTCAGGAAGGTACAAATGGTACTATCTTTTAGTTTTTAGATTACTTTTATCCACCATTAATGCTAGATTAAAATAACAGACCTCATTAGTAATCACTTAAGTTACAGCTTGAATAGGTGCAAGACATGCATCCTTCAGTTCTGTCTGCTTGCACTCACTTTTTGTCCATCACGTCAATGTCTCTAGTCATTTCTACCGCACGATTTCCTGCACAGATAACATTTTATACATCTTATTTCACAAGATCAGCTTGGTCTGGTTGCCAGTAGCAGCCCGGTGTGTTGGTAATGATTCACCTTCTTTTGCACATGGCAACTGTTGTTGTTGTTGTTGTCTGCAAGCAGAATAATTACTGAAACCACTGCAGTCAGTTCATTTATCAGTCATTTTTAATGTTTGTATTTATGTGAACTAAAGAAACACACGATATCAGGCTAACGAAAACTGTTTATCATGCACACCTTTTATTACGTAAAAGTATCAGCACTGCTCAGGTAGAACAGAGCGCCTCTTATAATGAATTAAAAAGTGAAGCGTGAGTCAGCAGTGAGTCAGGAAGGAAAACTTTTTTTAAAAACGCTCCTGATTGCAAACTGTGATGTTGTGCATTGTGTTGCTCTGCTTTTAGGCATTCTTAACACTCGCTAGAGACATTAAAGCGAAGATGGACACGAAACTGGTAGGACCCTTTCTCCTTTTTCATCACTGACATTGATCATAACCGATATTAAAGATGTTTTTAAAATGACTTTCTTTTTTTTTTTTTTTTTTTTTTTTTTTTTTTTTTTTTTTTTTTTTTTTTTTTTTTATCCCGTTTTTAAAAAAATTAATTATTTTTAAGTGTTTTTTGTTTAAAAAAAACGGGTTGTGGGGTTATGAAC
>CM075023.1:15527643-15546945 GCA_037576675.1 Pangasius sanitwongsei
TTTTTTTTTTTTTTTAATTTTTTTTTTTTTTTTTTTTTTTTTTTTTTTTTTTTTTTTTTTTTTTTTTTTTTTTTTTTACTTTACCCAATTGTACCAAAATTATTCAGAGTTAACTGTGATGCTTTTCCATCACAGGCAGTTCTGGATAATTAAAGCCTTTCTCTACTGCACAAAGTACCAAAACTTTTGGCACCAGAAAACTGAAACAGAACTGGTTCTGTATGAAGTGTTCCTGTTATATGGTTTTTATTATCTGTTCATCTGTCTGGACAAGAACATAACCCAGACACACACACTACACACACAGTAGTCTGGCTCTGGTGCTGTTTGATTTTGCTGTCTAAATCAACCTTGTACACTCCTTTTTTCTTTTTTTTTCTTTTTTTTCTTTTTTCCCGGTCAGAACCAGTACAAATCTTTCAATTCAGGACAAACAGAAATACTTTGGATTTCTGATCATACAGTTTTCCTGTGTGTATTTTTGGTCATTAATCAGTTGATAAATCTAAAATAATTTCTTTGCAGTGAGCATTTTTATCATAGCCGATATCAGAAAAATTATAATCAGAATAATATTAATCCATGCACTTCATCCATGTTGGATTTAACTCGCGTCTCTGTGACCATTCCAGTCATCTCACAAGTTCTGTTCAATCCTGTTTGAGCCTGTTCTTATTTTATGTGCTCTTACAGATATACAGTTATTTATAGAAGTTTTGAGATGAAGGAGAGCAGAGAGGAAGTTGGGCTCTGGTTGTTTTAATCCTTTTCCTTCTCATGTCTCTGGCTGTAGGAGGGTAACAATCCCCAAGGCAGCAATCAAGGAGTGAAGATCACCACCGAGCAACAGAAAAAGAGCAGCTTCTTCCGCTGTGTTCTACTGTGAAGACCAAGGCCTTACTGTCCTCCACCCTGGGGCTGGACTCAACTGGACTGTGCTCTTGTTTTTAGCACTTCTGTGTGTGTCTCTCTCTCTCTCTCTCTCTCTCTCTCTCTCTCTCTCTCTCTCTCTCTCTCTGTGTCTCAGCACATCTCTGCTTCCAGCCCTGGCACTGCTGGAGTGCTCAGCTCCTCTCATCTGCTTCCACTGATGCGTGGTTTCTTCCAGCTTACGGCCCTTTTCCTGAACAGGCCATGGCAGGCTTGCGTAGCTTTTTGTTGTTGTCGTCGTCATCATGTCTTCATGACTAAAGATTGTACCCTAAATAACACATTCCCATTTAGTCTCACAAGTCTGATCACTCCTCTTTCTGCAGCACAGAAGTTGATAATGTCCTTCTGGTGCTAGAGCAGAGTTTGGTCTGACACGTCGAGGATCATTTCTCCCTCATGCTTTCTTTTATAGACAATCACAAAACAGTACAGTTTACAGGAATCTCGAAAAAAAGAAACATTTTTGCTTCATTTTGCGCTGACTTTTTGCCCCATCTCGAACTTTTATGATTAAATTTAATACAGTGGCTCATTTTGCAGACAACATTCCAATATTTTAAGACAGTATTTTTTCAGAAGTAATTAGCGTACTTGTTCTGATTTTTTTGTGTTCAGTCAGCTATGTAACCAACTAACAGAATAAGGGCGCTTTTTTTGCCCTGTTATAAACTGCCCCAAGAAACTGCACCCAACAAGCCAAGCTCAGAGTGCAGAAATTTGGTTCAGCCTTCCTTATGTCCGAGTTAGCACAAAATAACTGAATATTTATTCAGATCCAAGACAAGAAATTTGATTCAAGCCTTAAGAGAAAAAACCTAAAAAAAAATCTAAAAATCTATCTATTTTTCTCATCTCTTCTTCAGTGTTGGCTTTTATATTGCGTCTGATTTGGCTTAGAAAAGCAGACATATTATTTACGCAAAAGGAAACAGCTGGGTTTTTTTTTTTCCCCTAAGATTTGACTAAACCCATAACACACTTGTCACTTCCTGTTAGAGACCATAGATGGCATCATGCACACAGTAAGATTCTTCGACATTTCCCGCCCATTTCCTGTGTGCGCTTAGATTCTGATCGTTCATATGACTGGACTTATCTGCACCAAGAACAGCTGCTCGTGTCATTTATGTTGGCAGCTGCTTTCTCTTCATCTTTGCTGACGTTATAAATATGTATCTTATTCAAAGCTAGCAATAGGCCAGGAGAGCCGTTAACTTACCAGCGCTAAGACACCCGTAATATAAAAGTGAAGGAACATTTTGCTTATCGATTAAGAGTTTTATTAAAAAAAAAACAAAAACAGTGTTTTACAATTTCTTTTCGGGGAAGCAGAGAGAAATCTCACTGAGAGGAGCATTGTTTTCTTTGTTTCGATGAAAGCTTGAGATAATGAAAAGCTGGTTTGAATGAAAGAAACCTTAGCACCTTTTTTTTTTTTTCCTCCCAAAGAGTCTAAATGTATGTACTTCCTACGAGTTTGTCCATGTCTCCCAATCGCCCAGTCCCACTCCAGCCCACACCCTGTGCACCCCTTACCTTTGAGATTTCCTAACATTCTGCCATTTGTCTTAATTACTAATACTTGATCTCTCATTATAGATCTATGCATTATGAAGGTGACGTTTTTGACCTCTTATATTTTTGCATATTTCTGTCCCTCTCTCACTCTCTCTGCAGTAGGTTTTTTTTTTTTTTTTGTTACACTTCTTAAAGACATTCCCATAGTCTCTGTTTATTGCTTTGTCAATCGCTTTTGTGCAATTCAGTGACTCTTGAATAATAAGAGACTTGTATAGAGTGTATTGAATGAGAATTGCAGTTTCCACCATTCAGTGTGTTTTGCTTCGATAACCTGTAACGCAGCAGTGGATCAGGCTTTGATGTGACCGGCGTAACGGCTCGAGCCAGTGGTTTCCTCTTATTTCCCTTCCTGTGCACACTTTGTGGTTGAGCACCACTCCGAGTGTGTGAGTGTAGAGCTTGGGGGTTAAAAGGAAAAGAGAGGAGAGGAGAGTGTTTATTAAACCAGTAGTGCTTCCTGAAGTCTCCGCAGTTCTGCCAGCTGCATCAAGCCTCTTCAAACAGTTAATAGTGTTCAACTGTCAGATCTTTATTTTATTTTGAAATCACTGTCATTCATATCGTTTTCATTTCTTTTATACAAATGTTCATTTAATTTTTGATTGCCAGGTGAACGGGGAGAAGAAAGTTGTTACATTTTGAAAAAAATAATAAAAAACAACAAAAAAAGGAACAATTGTAAATAACACTCTAAAAAGAGATCTACTTAAATTGTACTGTACTTTCTAAAAAAAAATCATGTTGAAATTGTCTACAGTTTTGTAGATATCAGTGCTTTTGATTTATTAAAATAAGATTCTTTTAAGAAGTGAAGATGTTTTTGTGTTTTTCATTTGTGCTTCGTTTTAATGCTTAGTAGAGCTGATTTGTCGTTTATAAAGGGCATCTGTTGAATCCTCAGTTCTCAGAAACAATACTTATTTTCATTAAACAAAAGTTGCATTGAAATAAAAAAATAGGGAAACTAAAACACGAAGTGTAGATCGAGGAAGTGCAACATCTTGGTTTGATGCATTTCACTGTTGATTTATTGTTCTCAGAAGAAGAGTGCTGTAAACTTTTCCGAGGCCAGGTGCCGTATTTCCTCCTTCTCATCTTCAATTTCCTGTGATGTCTGCATTCCATTCGTTCAAAGAAGAGCTTTGTCCTTTAATCCATTTGGTCCTCAAAGACTTGTCTTATATTCTGATATGGAATGTGCTGGAAAGATATGAGATCTACAGTTAGACTTAAAAAAAAATTGATCTCGGAGCTGAGTTTAATTTCCACTGGTTTTAAGTACCCAAAAGTGGGTTCAGATGATTGTTCACGTTATTGAAGAACCTTTGTTTTTTTTAAAAAAAAAAATAAGGCCACTAGAATAATGATAACTATACAGAGGAGATTAGTCACAGTTACAGCTCTGTTCTTGAGCCTCACATGTGCAGTAGCTCTAACCTGAGGAAGTCTGGTGCTCTCACGATCATGTGCTGGAAATCCTCCAGTGACAGACGGCCATCGTTGTCCATATCAGCTTCGTTAAGGACTTTTTCACACACCATGCTCACTTCATCCTCGGTCAGCTCATTCCGCGTAAGCTTGTTCAAGGTCTTCTCCAGGTCTGATTTACAAATGAAGTCGTCGTTGTTAAAGTCTTAGAAACGGAAAGATGGGAATAATGATATACACTATGTAAGCTCATGGAATAGTTTTTTTTTTGTTGTTGTTTTTTTTGTTTTTTTTAAATACAATGAGCTCATTTCAGTTAGGAGTGTGAAAAGTGTATACACTATATGGCCAAAAGTTTGTGGACACCTGACCATAACACCTATGTGGGCCTTCCCCAAATTTTGCCACAAAGTTGGAGACACATGATTGTCTAGAATGCCTTTGTATGCTGTAGCATTATAATTTCCCTTCACCGGAGCTAAGAGGCCCAAACCTGTTCCAGCATGACAGTGCCCCTGTGCACAAAGCACTTCAACCCCACTGAACATATCCATGTTAACTCCATATTAATGCCATGGCTTTGGAATGGGATGTTCAACAGGCACATATGGGGGTCATGGTCAGGTATCCACATACTTTTGGCCATATAGTGGACATTATGTATAATAGTTTATGAAATGAATCATTAATATTGTTTTACTGATATACCACAGCAATGTTGAATTCCCAGTTTTGATTGCTTTGATTTTCCTAGAACACGCACCCTGTAGTATATACTGATAAAAATATCATAGAAAAATTTCCAAGTGTGGCATATCCTATGAAATATGCTACAAATTTTTTTTTTAACTAACTGACTAAAAATAATACAGTAGTATTTTTTTTTAACACAATTATGTAAAGTACCCCCAAATACCCCAAATACAGTCTCTCATCCAATACATGCATGGTGTCCAAAGCTGTGTATTAGAGCTACAAGCTAATGTAGCTAACAAGTATAGTATGCTATATTTATGAATGTTGCATACAGACGAGTGATTGTTTATTTTTAAAATTCTTACTGCCTTGTTCCTTATTGTACATTTTCTGTATTTTTATTGTCTTTTAATTAATTTTTTGTTTGTTGCCCTTCTACCCTGTCTTTCTCGTGAGGAAAAAACAAAATAAGAATTTCATTGTATCAAAGTACATATGACAGTAAAGATCTTGAATCTTGAATTTACTTACATAACAAGTATGCTTTGATAGCTTTAGGACTGCAATTTCCACGAACAGTTTTGCACTCAAGTCTCCATCAGTGAACATTTGATAACTTCATCAAAATAGGCTTCATGTGAAAACTATAATGAATTTTCCTGTTTACACAATTGCACTTTTTGACCATGTAGTACACAGTTATAGAAGGGAATTATTTGTAATTGCACTATCCGGTGTCACCCAGATGAGGATGGGTTCCCTTTTGAGTCTGGTTCCTCTCAAGGTTTCTTTCTCATGTCATCTCAGGTAGTTTTTCCTTGTCACCATCACCTCTGGTTTGCTCATTAGGGATACATTTATAAATTTAAAATTTATATCCTGAATTTATATATTTCTGTAAAGCTGCTTTGTGACAATGTCCATTGTTAAAAATGCTATGCAAATAAAATTGAATTGAACTGAATAGGGAGGTTGAATTGAAAATTCGGATTAGCATGCCTAAATCAATACACGCTCCTCGAAGGACACTGTTTAACTTAATAACAATATTTGTACATAAACAGTTCAACAAAATAGCGCAATAAGTCTAAATATATTAATCAAATTAAATCTATTATCATTTGAATCAGAGCAATTCACTGCCAAAGCTAGCCAACTAGCTAACATGGCCTACCAGACTAAAATCTCTGAGAGGATATATTCATAAATATCAACTGTATTGCTAATTCTAGCTAGATGGTTAACCTGACAAGATTTCTAAAAAGGATTTTTAAGTCGTATTCATAAATATTTATAATATTCATTGCTAATGCTAGCTAGAGCGAGAGACTTCTTGTTAGCCTGGCTCTATCTCTCTTTTTCCAATCAACTTCATGACCACACATACTCCTGCCAGCATGCAAGTGAAAAAACATCTGAATAACTCCAAATTTACAATTCCACCTTCAGACTTTAAACAGCTAGCCAAGTCTGCGTGAGATTGCCTCAAGATGGCAAGATGGCTGCTCCTCCTGTTTTAGCTAAGGTATTTTTTTTTGTCCAATTTTATAGATAATAGTATGTCATATGGTGCCTGATAATCAGATTTACTGAACAATTTGATGCACTCTTCAAGTTAGTGTGGTGAATTTGTCAAGCAGTTTGCACAGTGCTAAAACAGCAGCTATAAATTTGCTCGCTATTTTAGCTTTCTAGTTACAGTGCAAACCAAACTACATTGAGGATGAAAGGAGAATTGTCAGTTTTACTATATATAAAATGAAATCTATCAGGGGTTCTTGATATGGTTTCCACTGCAGTGCTACAGTTTGATTAAATTAAATGCATAACTGGTATTGGGACTTCTGTTACCATCAGTCATCCCTGTAGCAGAGCTCCTTTTGTTTACTGTCTGTAAATAATAAATGAAAACTTTCTCTTGACCTTCGGAGGCCATGGACCATGTGCTGCTGTAAAATGTCTTAATCTGATAGCATGTTTAATTAGACAGCCTCGGGCACGCACACACACACACACACACACACACATTGTGTTCTGTTTGGAGTTCTGTTTGGAGATAGACCATGCTCTAATAAACTTGTGCATTATTTACACCTTTCCTTAAAGTACTCTCAGCTGGCCTGTAGGTGATTATCACAATAGAAAGCTGATGATCTTTGTTCCTGTACATGTGTCTCTGACCTATAGTCATCTTAAACTACATTATCATTAATAATGAGACCACAGATACACTGGCCTGTGAGAGTTTTGGCATGGTGTGTGTGTGTGTGTGTGTATACTGTAATCTGGGTTGAATTATTCTGACTAGGACTGACCGTAGATTTTGAATGCATAGTAGGCCTTTAGATCCTTTGGTGCCATTTCGCTCAGCACTGAGAACATATCCAAGAAATCATCTAAAGTCATGTTTCCTTCTCCGTCCTCTGAAAAGACTTCTGCGATTCTCTGCCTGAACGGGTTATCCTGAACAAGACAAAAAAAAAAATGTTGTTATTGTTACATCACTCCAAAGCCACAACCACAAAACACTTTTCTAAACTGATATAAAGATGTCTCCTCAGGGACTGCTGGTGTAAATGAACTAACACGGCTAAAAAGATCAAATGTGACAAATATAAGGTTTCATTTTGGCCTCCACTTGAGATTATTTGCTGTTAATGAATTGCTTAAAGTGGATTATTTTGGAATTTTGTGGAAGCAAGTGCAACACCACCAATGATTGTGAGAAAAACTACGCAGAATTATCTGAAGTAGTGTGGCTGGGGCTGATTTCCTTCTAGGCCAGACTGTATGAAACATCCCATAGATTTGCTGTACATTTGGGCTGATATTTCCAGACCACTTCACTAACAAATCTGTTACATGTCATCAGCAGTGATTGAGAAGGCACATGTGAAACACAGTTGCAGGTGTAATGAATGCAAACAAGGTGGATTATTTACACTAACATCCTTTTTTTCCCCAAAATGCCTTTGGAGGAGAAATCAAAAGTAAATAGATCAAACACACATTGTCCAATGACAGTACAAATTACACAAAGGGACAGATGGCAGAACCGTAACCTTAGTGTTTTTTGGTTTGAAAGAAAAGGTTACAAGTTTTCTGTTTACCATGTTTCAAAGGCAACCGGCATTTCTGACTTGAAACACGAAAACTAGAAAATGAATTTGACCATGGCATGGTTGTTATCGCCAGAGAGGCTGGTTTAAGTATTTGAGAAACTGCTGTTCTCCTAGGATTTGTACGCACAACAATCTCTAGAGTTTACACAGAATGATGCAAAAAACTAAAAACATCCAGTAGGAAGCAGTTCTGTGGGCAGAAACACCTTGTGGATGAGAGAGAATGGCCAGACTGGTTCAAGCTGACAGGAAGGCTACAGTGACCACTCTTTAATTAACCACTCTTTAATTAACCACTCTTTACAACCGTGGTGAGCAGAAAAGCATCTCAGAATCAGCAGAAGACGACATCGTGTTGAACTTCTGTCAGCCAGGAGCAAGAATCTGGACTACAGTGGACACAGGCTCACCAAAACTTAACAGTTGAAGAAGGAAATAACATCAGCTGGTCTTTTTCCAATCTTCAAATGCCCAGTGAGCCTTTTATATGTACAAATTTTTCGCCCCACTTCATGTGGGCGGTGGGACTATTCTCAGCGCGGCAGTGACATGGTTGTGGCAGTGACTAATGATTATAGGTATGTGTACCTGATAAGCTGATGTATATACTGATCTTGTATATTCTGATCTTTAACCATACATCATGAACATTTTACACATCTCCATGATTATTGTGGGATAGGTTTACTAATGAAAATTATGATCCCTGGTTCCTGTTGTGACAGATGACCTACTGATCAGTGTGAGTAATACTGTGTGAAGTGGCATGTAATGGACTTGCACTTCAGCAGAGTCTATAAGTTGATGCTTTCTCAAGTTCAGGGGGATCTGATGACATGCAACCTCTCCAAGGCTGCGATCAATTAGTAGCAGATCCATAATTGATAAGGAACACGGACCGAGTGGCGCAGTGTGTAGTGTTAGTGCAGTGGGAGGCCCGTATACTGTACCTTCAGCTCTGGCATGCTGCCAATCAGCTCATAGGGCAGGCGCACATCTGGCTGGGTGGTGTAGTCGAGCGGGACGAGCTGTGGGGCCAAATCGCGATACCTATGAAAGAGCCTGGTAAAAAAAAAAGAAAAGAAAGTAATAATTAAGAATATTATTCCTTATTCTTTATGCTGTGTCTTTTTTTACTGAAGGGAAGTCAATCAGATCATTTGGCTCAGCCCACCAATAAGAGTCCACTCTTTTGGCTCCCAAATTGCTCACTGCCATTTTTTGCCATCATTTCCAATATTTTGAACGGTTATTCTTCTTCTTTGCCTAAGGCTGAAATTGTTCAGTGAAATCTTACTCTACCTTCCAATGAACAAAATCATTATATAGTCATTACATAATAAAAAACTAAAAGTTAGTTCTGATTGGCTTGCAAGTGTCCCTTTAATCAGTTCTAAATCTTGATACTCTTGATATTTTACAACCACGTTATCATGTTGCCATGACAACGGCTAACATGGATGAAATGGGTGTATGCAGAAAGGACTTATTTATAAGCTACAGTGCATGAAAATGTTCTCATTACAAAAGGAAACTGAATAGACAAGTTAACGCTCTTAATGACGTACAGTTAAGACATATAGTTAGATCCAGCTCATGGCTTCCACGATTCCAGTCTTTAAAATGGTATCAGTCACCCTGTTTCCCACAGTGTGCACATTCCTGCACAGAAATTTAGCCCGATGTGGAACTAAACAAAGTACAAGGCAGTGACTTTCCCACAAGAACCTACTGTAAAGCATCTAAGCCACAATAATTCTAATTAAGACTAATAAAAGATTGTTTAGATGAAGTAGTTAATTAGCTAATTTCTTACTTCAAAAAACATGCTGTAACACATTTTTGGAAAATGAATATTTGGAAAATGAAAAATTGTGTCTTTTCTACTGGCATCATAATGCAAAAGGCATAAAAACAAACAGTTACATTAAGGCATATTAAGGTAAAAGTTCTAAAAATAAAATAAATCAGGGTGCCTATTATTGAACAACAAATCATTAAAATTACCTTAGAATTTCTTTTCTGGTGAAGAATGTACAGTCCTATAAATCAAAATGGAAATGCAAATGATGCTGTTAATATGCAAACTGTAATTTCAACAGTCCACAAATGGTGGTACTTAAAAATCTTTAGTACTATCATATTGATATTTTAAGTCAAAAGAAAGTATTGTGGTAATGCCACGTAACTTCACATATTTACTGAATATACACGTTTTTTGCCACTTGCTACTAGGAATTACAATCATTTGAAAACAATTTTATCACTATCAGCAGAGACCGAGGCTTGCATTCCAGTTCAGAGGTTATAGAGGTTACAGAGGTTATTCTAGGTTCAGTAGTGCGTTCTCATGCTGAACAGAAATCTGACTGACCTGATACGCGTCCAGTTGCTGTGGAGTGAAAATGGTCTGCTTGTTCCCCATTTCCCCTCGACATGAAGCACAGTATGCGAAAAACACAGTTTTAATCTGTGAGTGTCGGTCTGCAATACAGTGGAGATGCGAGCAGATATTTCAGCTATGAAATGCCTGCGATAATGAGGACTTGGGAAGAACAGAGGTGGATCAGATATCCCTCTGTGTCCCCATTATAATGGCCACGTTTCATCGTTTTCATTGCCATGAATGGCAGGCCCTTTTTGGACGTGAATGCATGCTGTCGGTCAGCAGGAGTGCCAGTGGCACGGCGCCCCTGCTGAGGACTGGGGGGTGACGCCTCAGACAGGAGTCAAGTTACACATGTTTACCCAGGGTCACAACACACAAGTGGGTTCAGGAACACAAACCATCATAAAAGTGCAATGTAAAACCCAATAACTTGCATACCTCTTAATGTTATGGGAAAATATGAAAGAGTACATACATATATAGAACTGACGAATGCAGACTTTTAACGTATCATGTTGATGCGTGGACAATTGCACAGTAATTGATCATGAAATATTCATGCCTTCACACTTTTTCCTTTGCCATTGTGAGTTTATTGAGGAGGTGCACCCATGCCAGTGGTGACTGGTATCATTGTATCAATGTGTATTAGCCATTGTTCAGGTTTATATTGCTTATGCCTCTCCTGTTTATGTATATAGGTAATGTCGATTCTCATAAGCATGTGAAAGCTAGACTACCAACAACAAATTGGGTTTTAAGGTACAAATTCTTGTCAATGGTGTGATATTAAATGGTGTATCTTTTGTGCTTCTGTTAGAGGAACATAATAGCAGCGTAAAATTATTTATCATACATATAAAGACCTATAAAGTCCACTGCACCATCAAATGTTTTTATACTCTTAGTAATAAGGTTTCTTCAAGGGTTCTTTGGTAAAGGTAATGGTTATATACAGAATGGTGTATATTAAAAAAAAAAAAAATCTTAGTGCTTAAAACGTTCTTTGACGTTTGGGAAATGGTTCTAAGTGTGCTAATGAAATTATGACACAGTTGCATCCACAAGGTCAGATAATCCACACCTGAACCCAATTATATTTTAAAGTATACTATCTTAATATCTAATATTAGAGTGGCTTGTTTAGACTCTCATGCTCTTACTATCTCTCTCTCTGCCCTGATTGGTTACTGGCTCTTGCCTGTCATGGTGGTTGCCAAGCTTCTTTCATGCCTAAAGTCGGGGCTTCATGATGTTTAGAATATATGAAGCTGGCATTTGATATATGCGTACAAATTTTCCACCAATTTCACCTCAACACCCCTGACACAGTACGTATAATAAAGTACTATTACAGGATTGTAAGGGTCACTCACAGCAGCTTGGGAACCTTATATTCTAAAGTATTTTGTCCCCCTAACTTTGTTGTTGTTGTTGTTGTTTTCATTTCTCACAAAAATCCTAAGAAAGTAGATTGTTATTAAATAGTTATTCTATATAAAATAGCTAATATTTTAGCTTCCTATTAAAATTTGCTGGCATTTTAAATCAGAGGTTACTATATTACCAGGGGTTACTGTATATTGCTACTATTAACAGGTAGCTACTGTCTATTTGTTTGTTTAAAAGGGGAAAAGTGTGTTTTATTCCCAGCTGAGGCAAGCAGTTAAGTCAGTGCACATTTTTATTGCCTTGCTGATTTATGCTAACAATTATTTGAATATATTTTTTTAAAAATGCAATGCCAAATAATGTAATTTTGTTCATTAGAAGGTAGACTGAGATTTCATTATAGAACTTCAGCCATGGGACAATCAGTGGTCAAAATATTACAGATTTCAAATCTGATTTAAAAAAAAAAAAAAAAAAAAAAAAAGAACAAAAAAAGGCAGATGCATTCATTTCATCAGATCCATGCATGGAAACTTATTTCAGACTTCCTATTTGTAAAGGTTACTGAGAAAAAAACAGCTTTAACAGTAGGCTATTCATTATAAAGCTTATGTAAACAAATGTGGCTGAAAAAAAAAAAAAAAAGAAAGAAAATCCAAGCTCGTCATTTATTAAAGAAAACACTGACCCCTAGTGGCTTTGGGGTAAAACTGCAATAAAATATGAACACATTTATTAATTATATAATTATATAAAGCATTATTATATGTATAATGTGTATTTAATGTATATGTATTATAATAGATATTTTATAACAGAATGTTGTTACACCTTTTACACTACTTCTCAAAAGAAATAAATAAAGAATAAATAATAATAACAAAATAAATAATAAATAAAATAACTAATAAATGTAAAGTCATGTGCACTTGGCATATTCTTCCTGTTCTTAAACATTAGGCTGTATGTTATAGCAGAGCTTTTAAAAGGTTTATTCCAATATGCTTCTGTTTAAAAGCTATTTTTCCTCATGAGCTGATTTCATGACTTAAAGGTATTAGGTACAATTTGTGGGAGAAAAAGGTCTCTAATGGTTAAATGGGTTGAGTTGAATAAGATTTGAGTGAATTTTTCTTTCATTGAGCCCACCCCCATTTCCACCCAGGTACACAAAGCTCCGCCCTCAAAACTCAAACCTTGTGATGGTTTAGCTAGCACAGTTACTGACATGACATCACTTACAAATACACTCGGACATTCAACTGCTTGAAAGCCAAGTTACAACTCTATAAAATAATGATTTATGAGGATGTGAAGGGGTGTCGGGGGTGTGCGTATAAAATGACTAACAAGAGGCCAATCCAAATCCAATCAAATATTTCAGACTGGAAGGCAGGTTTCCAAGCTGTTTTTTTTTTTCAGCTATGTAATATACTTGTTCAGAGATAATGACTCAAGCTATTTTTTAATAATTTCTGCATCGTTTTTCAGGTTTTTATTAGTATGAAATGAAATATTGACTTTTGCACCTTTAATATGACAGCCAAAAGAGTCGGTTCGTACTGGTGAGCTGAACCAAAAGATCTGATTCAGTATTTAGCGGTAGAGGGCTGGTTGTTGTTGAAGGGGTGTTTAGTTATGGTGCTACTGTGGTTAATATTGTATAGCATCATAATATTGCTATTATGGTGCTATACAGCAGTTGTGGTTGTGGGGTGTATTTGTGGGTGTTGAGGTAATGACTTGTGGGGGGCAATTTGTGGTTGTGGGATGTATTTGTGGATGTTGGGGCAATTACATATGAGGAGTATTTGTGGTTGGTTTTAAGACATTGACAATTAAAATTTTTTAATCATTATACCATGGATTTCACGACATTGTCAATGTTAATGTTTTAATAATTCTGCCGCATGAGAAGTGGCCTGTAAATAATTCATGCTTTTTATCTACCATTTTGTAAAATATTATTTTATTATTTGCTTAATGGTATCTGGCTGTTGCCTCTTTATCTCTGAGAGCTCCACATTTTACTTCCAGTGTAAGAATCTTTTCATGCATATAAATACCAATAAAGTGGTTCAACTTGAATTCCTTAAAGATAACAATTTAAGACCCCAATCTAGGAGGCCGAGACATCACTGAGGAGATATTGTATGAGGTAAAGATCACATTTACAGCGACACCACCTCCTGAAAAAAGAATATTATTTCTGACATTTTAAAGCTGCAGTTTGTTTGTTTGTTTGTTTTCTTTGTTTAATCTTAAAAGAGTTACATTTTCTTGGAATGCATTCATAAAAGAGAAACATAAATATACATTTTGTACATTTGTACATTTCTTTCTCCTGTTCTCTTTCAGTTTGTAGCTGCAAAGCCAGTGCTTGTATTCAGACAGGTGGTGAAATTGTGATAACTACATCACCAGCCTCAATATCCAGGACTCTGTCTGAATCTGAGTCTGAACCTGCCACCAGACCTCCAGACTGCGCAGTCTTTTCTTCTTGATTTTTTGTCTGATAAAAGATCAGAGTGGCCTGTTGAATGGACAAATCTTCACTCGTTCGTTTGCTAGTGTGGTGAGACAGCCATCTGCAGGAGGACTGGCATCAGTAAGTCACACAAAAACAAATCCCCAAATACTGTTTTAACCTCTTAGACCTTTAGACACCTAACCCTGCAATTCAGAGAGACATTCTAGGCTCTAGACTCAGACGTGTGTGTCAGCATTAGATGTGACCAGAATTTACACTTTTGCTACTTAAATGATACTTGGTCACACGATGAAGCCACTATAATGGATAGACTAGGAAGGACTTCACCTGTTCAGTGATCTCAGTCCTGAGTGTTGAACCAAGATGACTGAGTGCAAAAATGCCTGCAAAATATCATCAGGTTGTGTTTTACAATGAGTCTTGACAATGAGTAATAAGCAGTGCATTATGTAGCAAATTCCACAGGTGGAAGAGGTGTTTTACCCTTGCATCACTAACTCAGAAATTTCAGGATTAAGGACATGTGCAATTTCTATTTCATATTCACTATTCATAATCATGTTTAACTGCAGAAAGAAAAGATGGACAGCTTGTTCTGATTTGTGATTGGCCAATGTAACATGCGACATATGGGCACTGGCAGTAATTTGATTGGTTGATGCAAAAAATGATTGACAGACACCCACCTATGTTTCTGCTCACTAAAGTCATTCCCTACAATTTTAAATTGGGGGGGAAAAACCGTATTGTCTTATATTTATTAAATACTTTTTAAATACTGTAATATACTTTAAATATGTTTACTTAATAATTGACCCTTCTTATCTGATATAGGGGAAGTGGAATTTAATTAAAAATGGAAACCGCCGTTCCGCTAGATGGCGCTGTAAAACCCCTCACCTCACAGATAAACATTTGTTTTCTCAAGAGAGCCCGAAATAGCGCTTCTCTTCAGCCTCAACCGGGCTTTATAGGTCCTGGAAATGGAGTCAAATGACGCAGGTAAAATATAAAAATAGATAGTCTGCGAATTTAGTCGTTTAATTTCACAGCATATGTTGTCTCTGTGCCGATAACTGCAATATTTAGGTGGTTATTTTGCTAGCAAGAGGAGGCTAGTTGAGCTAGCTGTTTGGATTAGCTCACCGCACTATTTTTTCCTACCCGTATTGCGACACACCCCACCCCCTGTGCTTGGATTGGTTAGTAAACACTATCCGAGCGGCCGATTGGCTGTGGGGGTAAATTTCTAGCCAATCATAGCGCAGGAATCGGGACATGTCGGAATACGCTGGGGGAAAAAAAAAAAGAACGCCATTGCTCTTATGTTAACAATATGTAAATAAATCTAATGATTTTTTTGTTATCTATTTTATTATTATTTAATTATTGATTCATTCGTTTGTGAACACATGAGTAAATGATGCCCATTTTTTTGTATTCACGTTCTTTCAAGTCTCAGACTAATGTTGATGTTACACTCCCTGTTTTTCTTAAAGCTCGAGGAGGCTGGAAAAGTAAATCAGCTCACCAGAAGAGCAAGTTTAACGTTATAATGCGTCAGGAGGAGCTCATAGCACAGAAGAAGCGAGAAATAGAGGCCAAGTTGGCCGAGCAAGCCAAGCAGAATCTGTCAGCTCCCAGCAAGCCATCAGCAGAGAGGTTACACTGCTACACATTCTCCTCCTTCTTCTCCTCATTTCACTACTTACAAGCCATCTTGGTATGAACCTCTGCTTTCCTAACAAAGATTATTGTGTTTTCAGTACCTCTGAATCTCAGGGACTGACCTCAAACAAGTTTGTGAACGATGGAAGCTTTCTTCAGCAGTTTCTAAAGATGCAGAAGGAGAAATCCAACCCAGATTCAGGTATAAAACTATTTACAGCATAGTGCATCCTGGTGTCTTTTTATAAGCTACAGTTGAGTGCAAAGGTTTGATCCTCGGTTTCCAGACCTTATACTGTTTGATCTTTTTTTTTTTCCACAAGCAACGTCGCCCCGTGACATCAGCACGGCACACAATGTAGGGGTTACGACAATACAGCACTGATCGTCAAATTAGTGCCACAAGCACATCACAGATACTTCAGTATAATTAAGCAATGTCACTCGAGCAAGAGTTCCATTTTACTGAATATCAGCACGGCTCTGATTCACCCACGGTTGGACATTACAAGATGCCTTAGGTAATTACAGCCATGCTGATATTCAGACACAATATGGCCAAATATTTTGTTTATTTTTGCTCCGTCAATGAAAATAGTTCTCAAAGAAGCCACAGCTGGATAGAGCTTTGTGTTGCCATGCAATGCACAAACTGACTGACAGCCCTTAGTAAGTATAGTAATGCTGTCAGTGTAATGAATTATTGCTAGAGTTGGAATTTTATGTCGCGAACCCATACAAGCGGAGTTATACAGACAGTGAAATGTCCCAGTGCTGTTGTACTAAATATCAGCTCTCTTGGAAAGCCGCTTTTAAAAACTAACTGTTGTATAAATAGAGTTCTCTTTTAAGCAATATCTGTGAAACACACTAAATGACTTGCTGCAGTACGGTTCTTGGGCTTCTTCAATTTGCTCTAAAGGACTGCACACTTTTACACTCAAGTGTACTTTCTAATTTTGGATGCCATGTATGTTGAAAAGATAATAACCCTATAAAATGTGCTGAATTACATGCAGCATCCAGCAGTGACTCCAGAGGAACCTCGTCTTCTTCACAGAGCCAAAAGAAAAACATTCTGGTTGGGAAACGGCCCGGTTTGGGTGTTGGCAACATGCTCAATCAGTATAAGAGCTACTCCCAGACCAAAAAGACACCACTTCAGATCCCTCGACCGAGTGTCTTCAGCTCACCAGACGAGGAGGAGGAGGACGAGAACGATGATGCGCACTACCTGGAGGTTAAAGGTAACCCAGCAGTCCTTTTTTTTAATCCATTTCCCGTCAGTTCTCTCATACCATAATGATTTACACTAATGACACGTAAAGATTATTCTTCAAAACGTAACTTTAAAAATGAAAATTTCAACATTGTCTTTACCAGAGAGAGAATTACACTCTCTAAGGCTAGCAATTTGCCGTCAGTTATTTCAGGAATATAGTCAGGAACCAATGAGACTAAAACTGTGTGTACTTAATTTTGTATTTATTATTTAGGACATATGCTCTACATGCTCAATCTTCACTTCATGCAAATCTAGTATTTGGTTAGGAAATAAGAGTTAAAGCCTTGTTTTATTAGTTTAGTGTGTCCTGTTTTTTTTTTTTTTTTCTTTTTTTTTTTTTTTTTTTTATAAAGTGAGCTTGTAGTGTAATGGGCTGTCGAAACATGCTGTTCTGGTGGACACTGCATGTTTCACAGCGTGCCGCACCTCGTGTCCTGTCTTATTAGTACGCAGTTGTGAATGTGTGAGTTATCGCGGCGTACTCATAGCCTGCTTAAAGTTTCCCCCCCAGAGGATGAAGATTTGGTCAACATCATCAACCGGTTGGCTGCTTTCATTGCCGAAGGCGGGCCAGAGCTTGAGAGGAAAGCTTTGGAAGACTACAAGGACAATCCCATGTTCTCGTAAGTCACATTGAATATTGAATATTGAAACTAACTCTGGCTTCACCTATGACAGAAACTAAACGTGGATCCTGTCTTCTCTTTCATATAGGTTCTTATTTGAGAAGGACAGCAAGGAATATCTGTACTTTCGCAAGAAAGTAGCGAAACTTAGACAAGAGAGCCAAGGTTCATCTACACAAACTGATGGTAAGAGAGCATACATGTTTTTTCCCCTTCTTCATCATTTTGAAATTGTGTCAGTAAGAGAGAGAGAGAGAGAGCACAATATATTTATACAGCTGTTTCAATATATAAACAGTAAACGAACAATCATACTATTTCAAATACACACCAGTCTCACTCTGAGTGTTAAGTATGGAGTTAGATTTGTTTCATATTTCCAAATAAATTGATTACGATCCACAGATAAATGCAGAGAGATGCACAAAAATTAAACAAATTCACAAATAAATAGAATGAGATCCACAAGTTTATATTAGGAGTTTCAGAAAAATGAGTTAAATTCACAAATAAGTAAAATGAGATTTGCAACTAAAAATATTTACAAACATGTCACGAACACAACTCTGCCTGGCATTCATTTGTGGATCGCTTCCTGTGCGTTTGTGGATTGCTGCAAGCATTTGTGGACTTTGAATCATTTCTAGCATCAAGACGTGCGCACACATCCACAAATAGGTGGACTCCACCCGCAGTCTACTCCAGCCAATCGCGTAACAGCCACATTGCGCTGACCAGTCGTATTTATTTGTGAATTTGTTTAATTTTTGTGAATCTATCTACATTTATTTGTGGATCGTAATCTGTTTATTTGGAAATGCGAAACAATTCTAACCCCATAGTTGAGAAAGGTTCAAAGATTACCTACGTGCCGCCCCCTCCCTCTTTTATTCCTCCACCTGCAGTAGACTGATATGAGGCAGTTGAGTAGTAGTTTGAATTGAGTCCCAGTACTGATAAGCTGCTTAAAGTCTCCCCCTCAGTGGACGAGGACACGAAGAAGGTGGCGGAGAAGCTGGCCCGCTTCGTGGCCGACGGAGGGCCAGAGGTGGAGGCCATCGCTATCAAACACAACCATGACAACCCCACCTTCAGGTGAGACTTCTGACACGTCAGTTAATTTGTGCCATTACGGTCTATTCACAGAAAACACAACTAAATGCGACTAAATGTCACAGACGCGTGTGATATTCTTAAATGACCCAATGTGTAGGTTGCAGAATAAAAAAATTTTTAAAAAAAACACAATGTTGTCTTCAAAGAGCAGCACTGAGTATATTCTTCTCAACAGACATGAAAAAGAAACATGCTTGCTCGTACACAATGTGGCCATTACCAGCATCATGTTCACTTGTGCTGGATTATTAATTCTTTTTAGGCTAATACATGTAGAAATTGCATGTAGATTGTAATTGTCGTTAATCATTTTGATCTGGGAGTTTGTGTGTGTTGAAAAGTAACTGGTCATTTTAGATAATGTGCCACATTCCACTTAGTCCAGTGTCAAGTAAGCTGGACCCAAAAAAAATCTGTTTAGTAAACCAGCAGCACATGTCCTTTTAAATTTATCACCATTTACCTGAAAGGTACAATCCAACTACACAAATGGATTAAATACAGTCATGTGAAAAAATTAGGACACCCCATTAAATATTCAGTTCTTTATTAAGAAATGTCAACATGTCAATTTC
>CM075023.1:15550299-15570083 GCA_037576675.1 Pangasius sanitwongsei
ATTTTTTTTTTTTTTTTTTTGTTTTTTTAATTTTTACATTTAAATAAAAAAAAATTTTTTTTTTTTTTTTTTTGCAAATTTTAATTTTTTTTTTTTTTTTTTTTTTTAATTGGGGGGGTGGCCCCCCCCCCCCCCCCCCCCCCTTCCCCTTTTTGTATTACAGAGGAACCACAGCAGTAGATGGAGCAGGCTTTGGAGTGGACCGACCTGCTGAACTATCCAAAAACGATGACGAGTACGATGCTTTCCGCAAGAGAATGATGCTGGCTTACCGTTTCAGACCTAACCCTTTGGTCAGTAATGTGTATTTGTTTTATGATGGCAGTCTCTTATATTGCATTGTATTACATTTGGAACAAATTGCACAGGGCATAAGGCATAATGCATTGAAAAATCTTAAAAGATGCATATATAAAAAGAAATTAAGATGGGCATATAGTGTCATACAGTGTGTATGAGATGCCTTATATACAGATGAACAGGCTGGATTTTGAGGAAACATTATTCTAAGGAAGCATTTCTTTTGTAGTGTCCTGTTTTTCCACTATTTCCTAATCTCTCTCTCTCTCTCTCTCTCTCTCTCTCTCTCTCTCTCTCTCTTCTCTTTTCTCCCCACCAGAACAATCCAAGGAGGCCATATTACTGAAGACGTTGTACTACAGTGTCATTTTTATCTTGTCTGACCCCTTTTCTTCTGTCTGTAGTTTGAAATACACACCCTGATAGCATTGTAACATTTGTCAGAATGTAAAAATGTCCATTTTTTTCTTGTGGTTTATTCATTCCTGTTCAACTTGTTTTTTGGAATATGGTTCAAATTTTCATAATTACTGAATACTGAAATATCACAAAATTCTTACATTCTTGACATTATCAAAACTCATTCCAATAATGATACTGTTTATTTTATGTTTGTTCTCGAAACATCTGTTGTAATGTGTTCTGACAACCCATTAAAGATTTATTGGTCCTCTAATTCTGTGTGTGTGTGTGTGTGTGTGTGTGTGTGTATACATTCTTTTAAAATCTAACCCTGTTATCTAATGATGTCCAAACCCACAGCTCTTGTTAGTCAAGTGTTTCAGGAATCAGTATATTGAATTGCTTAGCTACTCAACTTAATATATCAGGTTCTGTATCAGGGAAGCAAATCAAATCCTCTTGAAATTAAATGCTCAGCTTAATAAATTATGTTTTGATGTAACACCATATCATCACACGTAAGAGCTGTCAGGAGGATCGTCCTGATTCCTCCCGATGCCCCACAAGTCTACTAGTGTGCGGAAGTTCCCGTATCCATTCTCGCGAGAATAGGCCAGTATCGCTTAGGCCGCGGTTGTTTTTGTTGTTATTGTCGTCAAAATGGCGACTGGCGGAGAGGCCCCGGAGTCCTGGTATCTTGCCCTGCTTGGTTTTGCCGAACATTTTCGCACTTCGAGTCCTCCTAAAATTCGTCTCTGCGTGCACTGTCTCCAGGCTGTATTTCAGTTCAAGCCTCCACAAAGAGTAGAGGCCCGAACGCACCTTCAGCTCGGCTCGGTGCTCTATCACCACACCAAGAACAGCGACCTCGCCCGGAATCATCTAGAGAAAGCGGTAAGATCGGGAAGGAAACACCGAGGATGTGGCGGAGAAGCGGAACATGTAGGCCTCACTAGTGGGAGCGCCGTTGTGGGAATACTTAGCTAGCTAGGTTAGCTATGTAGATATATTATCTTTAGAAGTCATGTAAGGTTTTACAGTCATTCTGCTTTACTTTTTCAATATGTAATGACTCACCTAATGAAATTATAGTTGTAATTACATGTTCTCGTTATGCTATTTAATGGGTTAGTCCTGTAGTGAAGTCGGTCATGAAAATGTCTTTGCTAACGTGAGCTAGTTTCCCCGCTTCGTATATGTGGTTTCCAATTTTTATTCTTTATATTATGTAATATTATCATCTGTGTATGCATGTTAATGGAATAGCTGATCTTCTCTCTCTTCCTTTCAGTGGTGCATCTCGCAACAAGTATCCTTTGCTGTATTTACAATGAAAGAAAAAACGCTCATTGAGTTTGCACAGATGTATTTGTATTCAGTATGTGATTGTATAAACTGTCAGTTGTGTATTATCTTCTGTGAATTAATCGTAAAGACCTCTTATTGAACCCTCTGCACAAGACAAATCCTGAAGCTGCAGTTTGCAGAAATAACCTTAACCAGATTTCCCAGGTCCCCCAGTTTGAAGATGTTAAATTTGAAGCTGCCAGTCTTCTCTCAGAGCTTTATTGCCAACAGGTGAGTATTATATACATTATACACTATTACACTGTAATTTAACAAAATGATGATAAATTAATTTATATCACTTGGGTTTCATAGATGTTACTTTATGTTACTTTATGTTAATAGCTTGAATGCATAACGTTTGCCCATATAAACTAGTTCAGACTTCTTTTGTATACTCTGAACAGCTTTTGGATTCGCACGTTTGTTCTAGCATGTCTCTTTTAGCTCCGCCAGATTGCTCGGCATCTCTCTGCCCATGTGTCCTGACGTGTTGATTTTCCTGACGACTCCGCAAATGTCATAAACCATGAGTTACCAGACTTTTTGGGAAAATGACCCCAAATGGATATAATTAATTTTCTGCAACTCCAAGCATTTTATGGCATGTTGGACATATTCAGTAAATGTCTCAGCATCTTTTTGCATTCGTTTTCTCGACTTCAGTTGTTCCAGTGTCGGAGTCAGTCGACGTTGTAGAGGAATTAGCAGAGGTAGATGGATGGGGAAATTTGTCTGTTTTTATTTCTAAACTCCTAAGCTAGTGAGGCGTGTCAGGATAGTGATAAAAGGTCACACTAGCACGTACACTCTTCATATAAATTTGGCAATTTTCATAATATGCATTTATTTTTATATATGTAATTTATAAAGTAAATCATTAAAACAAACCATGTAAATCAAACGACCCTACATGGGGTCACGACCTTTAGAGTGATAGCTCCTGATATAATCCCTATTCAGATGGGACTGGTTTTACATGGGCAGGTGGAGTGATGTAATTTTTGCTGGTATGTCTCTAGGATATTTGTCGAACGTGCACATGTCTGGGAACTTTACGCTGTGTTTTAGCTTCTATAAATTTACCAGTAAAAATAACTCATAAGTAATATATCCTGTCTGAGCTGAAATGTTCTGTTATATCCTGTGGGAAAAGAGGTTTTGCACTTTTTCATAAGTATAAAGGCACTCCAGGAAGCACTAACTTTTTTTTTTCTATTGTCTCCTGCCAAAACCAAAACAAATTCAAGCAGTGGCCGAGCTTAAAATGCAGAACAACAAATTATAGATAACATTCCTGTCTGCATGGTACTCTATACAACCTTCTTAGATTTGTAGATTTGTATAGATTTTTCTGATCTGTGTTTTGAATTGTTGTCTGGTTGTACAAAGCACCTACATTGCTTTTTTTTTTTTAATCGTTTCAGACTTGAGGTGTAAGTTAGTACAAATTGTCCAAAGTATGAATTTATCTGAAATATAGTTGTTGTTTTTTTTTTCCTTTCCCTAGAATTTGGTTGATTCTGCTAAGCCTTTACTACGCAAAGCCATCCAGATTTCCCAGCAGACTCCCTACTGGCACTGCAGATTGTTATTCCAACTAGCGGTAAGTGGAGGCAGATATTCTTCTGCATAATACTCTATAGAATATTAGCAGAAAAATGAGCACTGTTTCGGAAGTTATTCTGAGGTTTGAATTCTTTTTTTTTTTTTTTTCTTTTTTTTTTTTTTAGCAACTGCACACACTAGAGAAGGACTTGGTGTCTGCGTGTGACTTACTGGGTGTAGGTGCTGAATATGCCAGGGTCGTCGGATCAGAATATACCAGGCATGACTGTCTAATTAATTATAACTATAAATTATA
Source organism: Pangasius sanitwongsei (assembly GCA_037576675.1). Classification (NCBI taxonomy): domain Eukaryota; kingdom Metazoa; phylum Chordata; class Actinopteri; order Siluriformes; family Pangasiidae; genus Pangasius; species Pangasius sanitwongsei. The sequence continues at coordinate 15,554,213 of CM075023.1, forward strand.
AAAACTCATTTTATATTAGTTTTGGATAGAGAAGGTTATCTACATATGGAAGAATATTTATTTGTTATTAATCATCCTGATCTCCTAATCTTTTCTGCACAGAGCTCTGTTTCTTCTGAGTAAAGGGATGGTGAGTTGTCCCCCCCCCTCCATTTGTGTATGGAGTAATTCATTAGTGCTGATGACTGAACAGTAGCAGTAGTCTATACGACTTTAATTTAATTGTATGTTGATTATAAGGTGTGTATGTGTGCGCATACAGTTGCTGCTGATGGAACGTAAGCTACAGGAGGTGCATCCTTTGCTCACGTTGTGTGGGCAGATCGTGGAGAACTGGCAGGGAAACCCCATACAGAAGGAATCCCTCCGGGTCTTTTTCCTGGTGCTGCAGGTCACACATTACCTGGATGCCGGACAGGTCAGTGTGTCCACATCTAACTGTGTGTCTGGCTTGCGTAGATGCCCGGCAGGTTTAGATTAGGGTTTCGACTACGTTCTCAGTGTATAGAAAACAGGGATTTGGGAAATTAGGTTCAGTGCCACAGGTCTGCTGCTCTTTGTTGCGAGTGCTAATTTCATTGACGGTTTTTTTCATGACAAAAACTGAAAGTTAACTAAATAATAATAATAATAATACATCCTTCTACACGACAATATCTAGTACGTAAACTTTTAATTTCTCCCTCGTATTGGTGCACTCACTTTGCAAAAGCAGTTATACAAAAGAATTTGTAAGCAATTGTAAGATTGTGTTTTATTTTAAACACAACATGATGTTACCAGGTTTTCTTTCTCAATATAAGAATATATTGGTTATTGAATACTTCAGTTGTATCTTATGTGCAAACCCTTTTTGATCTTTGACCCATGAGCAATAAATGATTGTGGCTTTGCTTATTAATGAGTTGTGGTAAAAGTGTATTTTGTTCAACTGTGTGTGTGTGTGTAGGTGAAAAGCGTGAAGCCATGTTTAAAGCAACTGCAGCAGTGCATCCAGACCATCTCAACACTCCACGATGACGAGATCTTGCCCAGTAACCCCGCGGACCTCTTCCACTGGCTGCCTAAAGAGCATATGTGTGTGCTTGTCTACTTGGTATGTCTCTCTCTCTCTCAAATGCGCACGCGCACACGCACACATACTCTCCTCTAAGTCACAGCCTCAGCCTAATTAGCACACTCACACAGAACATGTTTTTGGTTAATGCATGTTCAAACATGCAGGCATGAAATATTTTGTTATAAGTTCCAGCTGTTTGAGTTTGTTCTTTTGTGAGTTTTTGTGAGTTGTCTTAAAACTTTCAGAAAGTCACACTTTAGAGCAGAGGAACATTAGTTTGGGAGACAGTCTTCATTTCAGAAGAAAATTAAATAAATTATTTAACAAATTTTTTTGCTGTCAGATATAATATCATGTAACATAAATTAAAAAAGAGCCATCAAAAAAAGACATCTGATGAGATATGAATGAAACTATTCATAGAGGTGTAGTATATTGCTAATTTATTGCTGCATGAATCCTACATGTAAGTATCACATTAATCACTGCAGATTTGGTTTAATTTAAGAATATGGCTTCCATATGGGTTATTAAGCGGTTTATAAAATAGATATAAAATAGATCCAGCATCAAGCGGTCATGAATTAAATACTAAATTGAGGTCATGACGTTGTAATGTGTATAGGTTAGTTTATCCTGCTGTTTTGAGTTGCTGACTTGACTCTGCCATTTTCATGGTTTTTAAATGAGAATACTATGAGTTAATTTACTGGTTTTTTTGAGTGTCTTTGCATCTTGCTGTTACATCAGACTGTCAGACAGTGGTGCTGGACTTAATACCGCTCCTCTCTCGAGCCAATATCACGCAAGAAAATGGGCTTAAGTCCAGGGTCATAAATGCGCATAACTGAGACACACCTGTGTGTTAGGCTGACTCCGCCCATGCACGCAGCTCCCATTCAGCTGTCTGATTAACATTTAAATCAGTAGTTACGTTGGAGGTCTGAACACAGATGTATGCACTTTCAGTATTAACTCCACACTGTCTGCTCTGAACAGTTATCTCTCCCAGTTCTTTAACTGAAATTCTGTTTGTGTTTTGTGTAGGTCACTGTTATGCACTCGATGCAGGCCGGATACTTGGAGAAGGCGCAGAAGTACACAGACAAAGCTCTAATGCAACTAGAGAAACTAAAGAGTGAGTCAGAATTAAACAGCACGCTAATGCACTACAATAATCCTATAACTATAACAATTGGAAAGTTGATCATTCTATGCCAAACACTGATTTATTTTGTTTATTATACAAAATTTATATAAGTTTTTTTTTATTGCTTTTTGATTTCTTTCCAGAGTTGATGGTTTTGTATATAACGTCTGACTTCATTCCGAATTCATAAATCTTGATTTTCTATGACAAACCCAAAACAATAACTAAATAATAATTCACTGTTGTGCTTTAAGCGTATGATGAAGTGTAATATTTTCGATTTGATTTTATTAATATCTTAAACATGTTGCTCTTTTCTCCTAGTCTTGCACACTCAGTTTGCAAGGGAATTATTAAAGAATTACAGAATAATTAAGATGTACTGCAGTCTATGCACTTGAGCACGCAGAGTTTAGTGTTTGTGCACCAAAAAAGCGAAAGGTTTTAGTATGATCTTATACAAAGGTAAAAATTCTTATTTGAGAATTGACATAATGTAAATTCCTAGAGATATGTACTAGATAGCAGTGCTTTTGAAGCATTGGTTAGAAATTTGACTATTGCATTTTCTTTAAATTCTCATATTCATGCCAAAACCAAGCTGCGTGTGTGTATGTGTATATATATATATATGTATATATATATATATATCAGCCTAAATTGTGATCTACATTTTTTGGATCTGATTAAAATGCTTGAATTTCAGCTATTTTTCTGTCTTGGTTATTATGCCATCGTGTGGAGGTGTCCTCAGGCGTCATGTCCATATGTGATTGGTCAGTGCCTCAGATTTGCTTTGTCTTGTGTTTTTTAGTGTTGGACTGCAGTCCCATCCTCTCGTCATTCCAAGTCATCCTGCTGGAGCACATCATCATGTGTCGCTTGGTTACGGGCCACAAAGCGACGGCGCTGCAGGAGGTCAGCACACAGATACATCTGATTTACTGTGGGGTTTTTTTTTTTTTTGGGGGGGGGGGGGGGGCATATTTCAATTTGGTGCTAATAAAGTTGTGTGATTCAAACAGATCTCTCAGGTGTGCCAGCTGTGCCAGCAATCTCCTCGTCTGTTCTCCAACCACGCTGCTCAGCTCCATACTCTATTAGTGAGTCCACACTCCACTCACACAACGGACATGCTCATGCTTCAGCTGATATAAATGACACAGGATTTAAATAATCAGTGGGAAGCATGGGAGCCTACACTTTCTGTAAGTGTGTTTAATGAATATCTGTCTCTTCAGGGGCTCTACTGTATTTCTGTGAACTGTATGGACAACGCAGAGGCTCAGTTCACTACAGCCTTGCGGGTAAGTGCTCTATGTTTCATTCATTGCTGCAGCTACAAGAAGACGAGCGGAATTATCATCATACTTGTTCTGAAAAACCGCACATACTACATGTTTTTGCCACTTTAGGTGCTTGATGTCTCAGTCCTGTTGTGTTGAAGCAAATGTCAAAACATGCCAGTGTGTGAATGGTTTCACTTTTAGTCACAAAATGTCAGAGACCGAAAGGAAGCCCAAAACCCACTAGTATCTGTAGAATGTTTCAAAAGAATATTCATGAGAACAGGAAGTGACATCGCTGTTCCTAGAACATGTCTGGTTGACAGTAAACATCATTCAAGCCACTAGCGAAACACAATATACTGTGTTGTTACCTCTTTTTAATGTTACTGCCAGGCTGATGTAATGACAGGGTGCCCAAATTAAAACTAGGAACTTGTTGGTTGCTCCCTCAGGCAAGAAACAAACTTGTTTTCAGAGGTTAAAGTGTAAAAGACAAAGCACAGCACAATGCTTGGATTGCTGCAGTGAATAAAGATGGCTGGATACCCTCTAACTTCAGGATCTGGAGCACACACTGTTGCACAGTTTTTGCTCATCAACTATCTGAGTCTAACAGACATTTAAATCTAGAGGCCAATACGAGCTGGATGTTGGTAACACGTCAGTTTGCCAAACGAGTCAGCTAGCTAGCTGACTTTGTTTTACAATTGGCTATTTTTTTTTTCTTAAAAAAAAAAAGAAAGCATGCTTGGCATGCCCATAGCATCTCTGACGTGGGTTTGAAAGGATGACCACTAAGTGATGTGTCTAGTGGGTAGGTCAGAGCTGCCTAAACAGAACTGTCTTCAGTTATTTGCTAGTTTGGTACTACATTTTGCGTACGAGTTTATCAATAAAATCCCCTCCATGTTGTTGCTTTTGGGGCTAGAACATCACTTCAATGCCGTGTTGTGTTTCGGTCATTTTTCAACTGGAGCTTGAAATTGGAATTTAATTAACGAACTAACTAATTAATTAGTTCTTTAATATATTAATAATAATTTATTCTCTTTTTGTTTTCCTGGTGGATGTCGTGTTTGCAGAGTGTCGCCAGTTTAACGTTTCTCAATTGCTCCCTCCCCAGCTTACTACACACCAGGAACTGTGGACTTTCATCGTGACCAACCTGGCCAGTGTGTACATTAGAGAGGGCAACCGACACCAAGAGGCGAGTCACCTTGTATGCTGTTACTACATATTTATACCAGCTGTATTAATGAAGGATAACCATGTTTTCATTTCCTCTCAACAGCTTTATAGCCTACTAGAGAGGATAAACCCTGACCACAACTTCCCTGTCAGGTAAGAGATTCATGCTTGCACTGACTATCTGCTGCTGAATTATGTAAAAAGTTCATTTACACTGTTTTGGTTCATGAATCATGATCACCTGTTTAACATAACTCCTTCTTCACAAAGGATTTTTTTAAAACCATGATATAGGAGTTTCAGAACAGGCAAAGTTTGGGCCATTGTACAAGATTTCTAAAAATGAACTTTATGTGCTGAAACAAGCAGCCAATAATGTAAATGGTGGCGTTTTACGCTTGAAAGGTTTGTTTGTGCTTTGCTCATAGACACTTTTCATAAATGGGTAAAATAGTTATTTTTTAAGAAAAATAAATAAATAAAAGGCACAACTATAAATACTAATAACTTACGATGTTACCTCCAAAAATTACACTTACAGCCACTGTTTTTTTTTTGTTTTTTTTGTGCTGCAATCACTGAACATATTTTAACCTGTTTTTCCCCATGTGCAGCTCTCACTGTCTGCGAGCTGCAGCCTTTTATATCCGTGGACTCCTCTCGTTCTTCCAGGGACGCTACAACGAGGCCAAGTGAGTTCACAAGTGCCTGCCTCTTGTTCTGCATCAGTACAGGGAGCTGTTTTACAGTTATTTGCATTTAATTATTTAATGTTTATAGTCTTTCTTCTAAGTGATGCTTTGTCTTTTGTTGATGTACCGGAGCAGAAATTTAAGACTTGTTTATACTTGATCATGGATGTACTTGTGTGTCTGTGCGTGTACAGGCGTTTCTTGCGTGAGACTCTAAAGATGTCAAATGCTGAGGATTTGAATCGCCTGACTGCATGCTCACTTGTTCTTCTCGGACACATATTCTATGTTCTGGGAAACCACAGGGTAAGCGGTGCTCTTATATCCTTCTCAGCCATGGAAATTAATTATTCACGTTTGCCGTTATTTTGTGAGCATGTGTATTGGGTATTCCCTTCCTGGGATAAAGCGAAAATGACTGGACAAGGTCTAATCACATGTATTGAGAAGCCTGAAATGGAGTGTGTGTAATGTGTGCAATCTGTTTTCATTAAGTTGTGAAATCTTCTCCAGGAGAGCAACAATATGGTGGTCCCAGCCATGCAGTTGGCCAGCAAGATTCCTGACATGTCTGTTCAGCTGTGGTCTTCTGCTCTGCTTAAAGGTAAACAATTCACAATACACTATAACAGATATGGCCAATTGAAAGCTCTAATGTGTCTAGGTGTCTGATGTAGCACCGTTTGGCTGTGAGCAGTGGCATTTTTCTCTTCACGCTGCGCAAAAGAAATATTCGAGTCTTGCTAATGTCTTCATTTTCCTAAAGCAGGAGAGTTAGAGGATAGCGTTCTGCTGTATTTTATTTTGCTTGGTTTTGTCAATGTTTCCACATACGTATGTGCTTCTGATTTGGAAAAGATTATCTGTCATCTGTGCAGTAATAAATTGTTTAATGTGTTTTTTTATGGCCAGCCTACATCACTTACATTAGCAAAGTTATCTAGCAGGTTCTGTGGCTAAAGGTTTCTGGTTACCAGAAACCGTTGAGCTTATTTCATTACACCACAAACACACAAGAGCTCATTAGTTATGATCCCTCATTTGTCATTGTTGGTTGTTTTTATTATTTATTTATTTATTTTATAAAATTATCTGAGAATTTTATTTATTTAGCCATCAGTTAACCATTTCTAAGTTCTGGGCTGCTTTAACAGTAATTATATTTCAGTTTTATATTTATTATATTTTATTGTATTTTTATATATATATATTTTATATATCTGTCATCTTCATATATCATATATACAACATCATTCATCCCCTGTTTAAATATTGTAGTGTTCTTAAGTCAGAAAATGGTGTTGATTTAACTCATGTTTCTCTGTAATTATCCTGTGAGTCAGTGGAAAGTAGAAAAAAAATATATTTTCTGGGCAAATTAAACATCCCACAAATATTATCTGGTTTCCAAATGTTTTGATTATGATTCACTAGAAAGCTGATGCATCCCTGTTTCTCTGTGCTCAGATCTGAACAAGGCCTGTGGGAACACGATAGATGCTCACGAGGCAGCACAAATGCACCAGAACTTCTCCCAGCAGCTCCTACAGGACCACATAGCTGCCTGCAGCCTGCCTGAACACAACCTCATAAGTGTAAGTGCTCCATCACACCAACAATGCTCGCCTGTCAAGATACTGTCAAGATGGCCATGTCTGGCTGATGATATTTGCACATAAACAGTTTCCACTAAAAGCAGAGCATCCCTATGTTCCGACATCCACAGACTGTTAATGTTGTAAATAATCACAGTTGTTTAATTGTTTGCAAAGAAAGCAAGTGATGAAAACAGTTACAGTTTCGAAAATGGCTGCCACTTTTCAGTTGTGGCATGTGCCTTTATTCATTTCTGCAAACACTCATGTCATACAGTGTTGGAAAACACAAAACGTGGATCTGTTTAAGTTACTTAAACCATGATTTCACCATGAAGTTGTAACAAAACCTGATGGTCATGAGCTTCCATTGCTTGCTATATTTGTAGAGCTAATGCAAATCTTAAGCAGTCTGGACACCAAACATGTTTTGGGAGTTTGACTGCATATGATGTAACTAAGATAGCATTTGTGTGAATTTGATTATTTCCTGTATTATTTCTTTAAATCAGTCATTGTCTTTGCTTTTTTTTATGGAGAGCTATAGCCAGAGGAATAAATTATTTCCATTTTTACATTATTTTGCATTCTACTGTATGGTGGCCTGGGAAAATGGTTCACATAGTCAAATCTTGCTATATTAGAAGTTTTTCTGAACTGAAATATTTCTGTTTCTGTTGCATGTATCACACCCACGAGTAAAGATGTAGAAAATTAATTTCATTTCAGTTCCACTGAAAGACACCCTACCTGCCTCTACGTTTATAACCTAATCTACTGATAGAAATACAGCATCACTGCCAAATCTTAAAGAATGATAAGTTTACAATGGGAAATGAGTTCTCACTTTGATTATCAGCATCATCCACACACACACACACACACACACACATATATATATATATATATATATATATATATATATATATATCTGATGGGTTTTCCCAGACCGCTACACAGTTCTCTTTTCTTGTTTCTTTCCTTGGATAAAACAACAGTTGACTTATGAGCAGTTCAGTTCAGGACCAGCGTGGATGTTGTGTCTGGATAAACAGTCTAGGTGCAAATGTCATTTAGACTTTTATAGACTCTGTTTGTAGTCTTGGTTCCTCTTTAAATTTACAGGTTGTTTATTTGTGTTTGTGTGTGTGTGTGTGTGTGCGTGTGTGTCTACACAAATGTATTTCAGTGGACAGATGGACCTCCACCAGTGCAGATCCAAGCTCAGAATGGACCCACAACCAGCCTGGCCAGCCTGCTTTGAATATACAACACAATGATAAACACACACACCCTCTCACTCACTGTGAGCACACAAATTGTACATACAGGTCAGCCTCTGAGCCCTCATGCACATAGATACATACACACACACACACATTAAAACTAAAGGAGACAGGACTCCACTGCCTTTGTCCTGCAGATTTTATCTTGTATTCTTCAGATTTTAACTTATTCTTATTGAACTTGTATGATGTTGGGGCAAGGAGATGACACTGAGACCTTGGGAACGGTTGGGATACGAGTCACAATGGGCACGATAATTATTTCACTCCTCATGAATGTCCACACATGGCCAAAAAAAAAAAAAAAACAGTGAAAGGCTCTACTGGGCAAGAGTTGGGTTTGGAGGCATACAGTCTTATAATTTAGAAAATCTATTTGGTCGTTTGACTACCGTTCAACAGAAGATGGAAGGTATCAGTGAATCTCTTCATTTCAGTCATTTCTCTTCATATCAGTTTAAAACTATAGTCAAGTTGGCCCGTTCCTCGGTGCGTACTGTATGTTCATGTACAAACTTGATTAGAAGACACAGACTTCTATATTTTTCTTAATTATTAACCTTTTAACTAAATTAACTCCAATACATCATCCATGACCTTAACCAGTGAATGAAACGTACTGAAGCGTGTGTTGGATTTGCATTGGAACAGTGTGTTCAGCAGGATTCACTAGTAAGCACGCTATCTGGTTTGATATATAATTTTTTTTATTTTGGTCTTTTCCACGAAGACTTGGTGCAGCTGCAGGTTTTCATTTTAAACAATCAGGAGCAATATTTGATCCCAACTGACTTTAAACAACTTTTATTTGTGGCTGCTGATTGTCTGGAATGAAAACCTGCAGCCGTAACAAAACTTTGTGCATAAGATCGAAGACTTCTGGTGCAGATCTGATCAAACTTGGCCTTGATAAATTCAGCCTGAGTAGGACACTCCCCTCATTTTCAGGGGTTGGTATGAGAGTAGACCTAAAGAAAGACACAGTTTGTCATAACAAAAGGCTAATTTTAATATCAAAGCCGAGCTTGTACAGGCAGCTAAGAGCTTGAAGGACGTGATGTAAGGAATAATCAGCTACCAACAAAATCCGTCGCTATATTGCATCCTGGTACCCGGAGCCCGTGTCTTTAATGCTAAGCCACGTCTCAATGTTGCTGAAACAATACTTTAAGAGATTTTTGTCTTATTTCATTGTTTATTTTTTTAACTACATCTAAAACATGTAACTAAATGCATAGTAATCTTTTCTTTTTTGCAGTTTATGTTTTGTGTGGGGTATTTCAAAAAGTATGTATAGGTTTTCTCTATTTTGAGCACTGCAAATATTTTAGCAGTATCAAATTTTTATTACCAGTGGCAGTTTGTTAGTTAAGAACATTTTGGCAAAGCTGTTTAGGGGAATACTGTGCTAAGTCCAGAAACAAAGGTTAAAATTTTTTTTTTTTTTTTTTTTTTGTCTGCAAAGTATTGGCTTTTGGCAAAATCTCTGAAAAGGCCGAAAAAAGCACCAGCATACCGTCATAGATCATTGATCTTTACGTTCGGTTTACGTTTCGCTGATATTTATTGTTAAACACTTTCAGCTTGCCTCTTGGTATGTTCCACACTTGGTATGGGATTTTATTTGTGATGTGTTTAAAAGTGTAAGCAAGAGAGGGCGCTAGAAATGCGACTACCTGTTCTCCATTCACATGATCCTTGGCCCATAGTCCTAAATGAACCCTCTTAAAGTTGAAGATGGTTGTATCCGGATCTGTCTCCAGTAGCAAACTGATTCTAGATCAGCATTCCTTCATCTTTACACAACTCAAGGCTCGTGAAACTGAAGACCTTTTGTAATATTCTAGTAAATATTTCTTAAACAAGATCCCAGAGTTTCCTTTGCGAGACATGATGTCTTTTGTACTGACATGTCACAGTGCTTTTCGTTTTCCCTTTTCTCTTATCCACTGTACAAACCCTGCTGAGACAGCTTTTTTTTTTAAAGGTATTTACCCCCTTTTCTGTAGTTTTAACAAATAAATCCATTTATTAAATTTTGTAAAGTTTGAATATTTATATGCCGCATTTATCCATATTATTATCCTTGTCATTATTTTCATCAGATTTCAAAAAAACCCTTTGCATAAATGTTACAAAAAGCAGCTGCGTCCTTTTGTCTCGTGCTTTGAAAAACTCTCGATTCACACCTGATTAAGACTCCAGACTAAAGAATGGATGTTTAGCAAACATTTGATCTCACTAAAATGTATATTATTGCTTTAGAACAAAGTGACTGAATTGCATTTAGCTGTTTTAGTGTATTTATTAATATTAAATACTTGTCTTAACTGCTTACTTGAATGGGTTTAAAACAGGACATCATTTCAATAAATTCAGACAATGATATATGGTAATTTTTTTTTTGAACTACTCTAAATTAATTACTTCATATATACTTATGGAGAAGAACATTTATCGAGAAAGAATCAATAAGGGTTTGGTAAAGTTCTGTGGATGTGAATGTAACTTAAATGCATCACAGACCATGGCTGCTGGTATAATGGTCCCAGGAATCCACACTTGGGACATGGAAATACTGTGAAAATTGTTTTAACGTTGACTTTAAGCTATACTAGTACAAATAATGACATTTCTAGGTATGCTGCATAATTTGATGCGTCATATGAACTTTACAACATGGTCGCCTACACTTATACCTATCATAATTAGGGTTCAGAATCCAACAGTGGCTTTCTGGCAAGCTTTCTGGTCACTTTCAAGGGACATTAACTGCTGAGTTAAAGCAACTCTGTGAGATTAAAAGCAGAGAAATACCCACTAACACAAACAGAAACGTCCTGCTGTGTGTTAGTTTCCACTATGATGCACTGAAATCTGATTATTAGATTATCTTACCACGAACTTTGCAGACTATTTCATGTGCAGAATTTATTGTGATGGTCAGGACTGTGATGAGGTGCTTCATGATGGATCGTTTCTCTTAAGTAATGTGATCACAGTCAGAACACGAGTGCTTCTAATTTTAATGATGAACAGTCAAGTGAAAAAGTTTGTAACCTGCACTGTTTCTGGGCGGCAGGAAGGAATATGTACCAGTTTTAAGTGAGTGAAGTGACTTGTGGCCAAGTATGGTGAGCCATACTCGGAATTTGTGCTCTGCATTTAACCCATCCAAGTGCACACACACAGTACTGAACACACACACACCCGTGAACACACACCCGGAGCAGTGGGCAGCCTTTTTAGCTGCGGCGCCCGGGGAGCAGCATACAACAGCATAGACATAGAAAAACAGGTAGATAAATAAGAATGAGAAAGCCATGTAACCAAACAAGCAACACATATAGAAAGAAAAGCAACAGTGAAGCCTACCTGTAATCTAAAAACCAAAGCTTAAACCAGAGCTCTCTTCTTTCACTAGCTCTTCTTCTTCTTCTTCTTCTTCTTTCGGCTTTTCCCTAGCTTTCACTAGCTCTGAATGTTTCAAATCTTCACGGACATCCTCTGACATTCTAAACTCCATAAGCAAATAACGATGCCTTATTATACCATTTTATGCAAAAGGGTATTACTTCATGGACATCCTTGAGACTGATTTTCATCTCACCTTTCTCTAGGACAATGATATACAGACCTTTTCCTGTCAAACAGAGGACATGAGGTCAGCATGTCCAGACTGGCTCTCCTCAAACTGTGTGTAAAACTAATGCTATGTCATGAAATAACACCAATGCAGTATTCATTTTCATGAACATCTGGCAATATTTATCTGACTTTATTAAATCCATAACCATGTATTTATGCCATAAAATACCATTTTATATCAAGCAGTAGTACTTGATGATTTATATAATGGAGATGTTTTACATAATTTCCATCTCACCTTCCTCTAGGACATATACAAATACAAACCTGTTCTCCACAAACTGAAAACAGAGAAGATGAGTTCAACATTTTCAGATCATGATTCGTTAAATAGATTCTATAAAAATACATGACAGTTTCTGACACACTAAATTATAATAAATAAAAAGTATATTCTCTTCTTGGGGTGACTCATAAGACAAGCTGCTGTTGTGTTCTACTGTAAGTGCTATGATGATTTTGCTATTTTTTATTCTTTAACTGCAAATAGAGCATTCACACACACGACAACTAGACGTGAGTTTGACAGACGCACCAAAGATAAAGGTTTCTGTCAGTGGAATTTACTCTACACTCGTTTTTGAACATACACACCTTTGATGAATAAGGGCCAATGTCACATATCATGGGTGTATCATGATATACTGTAGGTATAATTGTGTACCCTAATACGGAAATGTTTATAACATCAATGTTATGCTATTCCAGTCTAGATAATACAGGATATATCATAACTACTGATTCATTTTTATTTCTTTTCCTTCCACTTTTTCTAGCGGTGGTCACTGTGGTGCCAGCAGGCTGAGAAGGTCAGTCCAGAGTTTTCTTTCTCCAGCCACAGATTCCAGATCCTCCTGGTGGTTTCCACAACTACCATAGAACATACCACTTCCACAACACCATAGAAGTTGAAAAACAAGTATTTAAAGACAAATGAGTATGAGAAAGCCATCCAACCAAACATACCTGCTACATCTCTAGCAGGAGCGGACCAGGGGCCATCCTTGTAAGGTGCCACTTTGGAAAACCACTTTGGAAAATTTGGAGGAACAGCGATGCATCATGTCGCAAAAATGTGACGATGTGCTTTGTGGAAATGTGCGATTCACATTGATTCACTCAGCATTGTATTAAATATGCATCTAATGCAACTGCACTGTTTGAACAACACAGGCCCTAATATGCACAAATAGAGTTAAAATAAAGGGGACTGAATTTTAACTTTAAAATTGAACTCTATAAAATTGTAACAGCAAGGCCAATTCTTTTGCTTTTGCTATACACTGAATACACTGGGTCTGAGATCAAAAGATGAATATGAGACAATAGATTAGAAATTCAGCTTTCATTTCCTGATATTTACATCTAGATGTGTTAAAAAAAAAAAAAAACTTAGAAGACATTTACATTTTAGACACTGAGAAACTGGAATAGGTTGTGGTATATTAAGGTAGTAGATCTCCAGAAGGAAGGTAAAGGGAATTGGGAATTAATACTGGTGTGATCAGTAACTAATCAGTAGTTATTTTAAAAAAGCCATGCTCAGATACAGACTAAAATGTTAGACTCAGTAATGACTGCTATAAGATACACTAATTACTGTATAGTTAATAGTGAACTCCTACTAATATAAATTCTGAGTAATTAACTAGTAGTTCTTAGTAGTTAACAGGAATAAGATAAAGGTGTATGTTCATATCTTAATTCGTTCATATCTAAATCTTAAACTACTGATTAATTTTTTTTTTTCCAGGAGTTACCAAAATACTTCCAACAGATAAAATGCCTCACGAGAGATGCAAAAACTTTGGATCACTGCTACACGGTGTTCAAGGAACACCTAGACTAGCTGAGCTACCGAAGTGCTGCCTCCAATTCCCAGCATTTACATTCTGACTGCTGGACATTTCTAGCTTTGTACAATGTTTAGCAGTAGAAATGTAGATATCAGTGCCACTTTTTATGATGGGAAGATTGAAAAAAATCTGCCAGACCCTCACTTCTACCCCAACTCCTACACTACACACTCGGGATTCCATTATTCCTTAACTGGTACATTTTTCTAATCTAGCATCAGAAGAGATCCTGTAATCCTACCCCTTGCCCATTGGATCCAATCTTCCACAATGCTCCAGACCATCTCATAAGACCTCCTCCCCTTCATCACTACTATCATCAATGGCTTCATAATATCTGGTCATGCTGAAGAAACCTCCTCTCGATCCCTCTGACATCAGAAACTACCGACTGGTATCACTTCTCTCTTTTCTTTCTAAAATCCCCGAATGCACTGTCTACAACTGTCAACTGCCTCTCCATCTCTCACAGAACAGCCTCCAAGATCCTAACCAGTCTGGCTTCAAAGCTCCACACTCCACAGAGACTGCCCTTTTGGCCATCACTGAGAAGCTACATGCTGCCTGATCAGCCAAACTATCATCAGTCGTCATCCTCCTTGACCTTTCAGCAGCGTTTGACACAGTGAACCACAAGACTCTCTTGTCCACCCGCATAAGTCTTGGAATTCGTGGTGCAGCATGGGAATGGTTGCCTTCCTACGTGGAAGGTCGGTCATATCAGGTGACATGGAGGGGATCCACATCTGCTCCCCGCAGACTCTCCACTGGTGTTCCACAAGGCTCAGTACTTGGTCCTCTCCTGTTCTCCCTCTATACTCAATCTCTTGGTGCGGTCATATCCTCACATGGGTTTTCATACCACTGCTATGCAGATGACACTCAGCTCATCCTCTCCTTCCCTCCCTGAGACACCCATGTTTCTGCTCAGATCTCAGCATGTCTGGCAGACATCTCTTCATCAGCTGTAACTTAATCCCAGCAAAACTGAACTGCTGCTCATCCAAGGTGATTCATACCAATGTCAGGATCTTGCAATCTCCCTGGTCAATTATCAGATCTCACCTTTGGCTACTGCACACAACCTTGGGGTAAACATAGACAATCAACTGTCCTTGAACTTCCCCTAGCTGAATCACTGGCAGTCTTCAAACTTAAAAGAACTTTAAAAATTATGTTTTATGTGTGTTTTCTTACTGTATTACCCTCCCCCCGCCCCCAACAGAGTTTTTAGACCGATGGTATTCTTAGTCCATGACCTAGTGAACCAGTATCATGATATATTTATTGTTAGAGACTTCAAAGCACTACTGTAAGTCGCCCTGGATAAGGGCATCTGCCAAATGCCATAAATGTAAATGTAATGTAAATGTATTTGATGATCTAACACACACTGCCACCCCTTGGTTAACTTTAGGAAGGGTGTGTTGATGAGATTATGTGCAGGAAATCACTGAACTAGGCCATGTCATGGTCTTCCAGGATTAAAAACTCAATTTTATTTCTATAATATAATATCATTTTAGTGCATCTTGTACAGAAATTTGTTTTTTAAACAAAATGCAATATGGCTTAAAGTTGTACAGTTTTGTACTGATATTAGGATGTAATGTAGTATTTAATTTCCAGACTTCTTAGGTAACACTTCTTTTCCTATGTAAAACTGGACTCTTTGTTTTTATAATGTAGAGGCCAGTGTGAAGGCTAGTTTTGCACGTTAAGTCAACACTGGAAAACAATGATACTTTTTATTTGCCAATAAAATATATGCAAATAGTCACAATGCGCTTCTCCTAACATTGTAAGGTGTGTAAGAATCTAACCTTGACCTGTTTCTGGCCCTTAATACATCATGTAGATCCTTAGTTCGTTAGATCTGTAGTTCCTTTGTAAATCCTCATTTTGAAATAATTATTATTAAGATGCCTGCTATGATTATTTTTCCTCTGGTTTCCCAATGGGTTAGATTTTATCTCACTGCCCAAAAATGCTGCCTCCTAGTTACCAAGAAGAGGCAGTGATGATTTTAGAAAGCAGCCATGATAATATTGTGCATGCTGAATGTTGTATCTGATTATCGGCTCATGGATATTCCACACTAAAGGCA
>CM075023.1:15578059-15648531 GCA_037576675.1 Pangasius sanitwongsei
TATATATATATATATATATATATATATATATATATATATACATGTAATGGTTTGATTACAGGACATGCATTTTTTTTTTTTTTTTTGGACTAATTATGAAATGATCATTGTCTACCTTAACAATGATATATATTTCTGCTTCTTTTGTAAACTGTTATGTCACATGGCTGCTATGATGAGATGTTAACCACAGGGGGTCCATCTGTTAGGACCTCATAGGTGTCTGAAAAGTGCCTGTGGAAAAAAAACCTCAGCAGCACATCTTTTCAGTCCGAGCTGTTCCTTTGTCTCAACGCTTGATGCTCATAGCCCGTCATCAGTTGGTGTCAAAAGTGACTCAGTAGTGAACAGAGACCTCAGGGACAAGCTTTTCAGTAATGCAAAACTTCTGATGTAGAGACAGAGTGCATGGTTATTTACTGTACTAACCCTAGCATTAAGACTTATTCAGCTCTCCCAAGTGTATTTGGTTCATGGTGCTTGGGGTGTTCTTGGAATAAGTCTCCTCTGAATACAGTGTAATATGGGTTTCCTCAGAAGAAATGCTCGGTGGATCTCCAGCACCTATTTCCCAGTCGACTCTACACGTTTTTGATCCACCTGAGATTCTGGGTGTCGAAGATAAAGTTCAGACAGAAGCTGATGGGAATTGGGTGTGATGGAGTTAGGCCTATTTGTTGTTTGTAGTTAGGGAGTCACGATGCCTGGGTGTTGCTAAGCAGCCTCAGATAACAGAGCTGTGTCAAACAGAGAGGCATCTTCCTGTGTCCTCGTCTTCCTTCTGAGGTGAATTTGGATCAAACCCTGGAAGCTTTTCTGCATCACAGAGACTTTCATCTAAATGCTTGTTTCCTAAAAAAGTTTGCGAAACAAAGAAATATTGTAAATGTCATAGTTAGATGGAGAGTGCTTTTGGTTTGCAGACTGTACCGAATGCTGATTCCATGGTGAAGTCATGGTGCATATAGCTAACACATTTGGCACCAAGCAGAGGTCTGAGAGTACATACTCTGTAGGTGTCTGTCTTTCAGGTTTAATCACTGAGGTTTTTCTTGCTGTCAGAGGTGACGTCCATGAGTGTACTTGCAGGAAACCGTTTAAGATTGCCGAGTCCCGGCACTGATCATCATCCCACCATCTTTGTATAAAATACTGAAATCTGAAATCTTATTGGCTGTTGCTCACATCCCCCTCAATTTGTCTTCCCGATTTGGTCACCTTCCACTTCCCGCCCACCAGAAAGTTCTCCTCTGTCATATGAACGGGAAGGTTGAAGACTAACACGTACTTCCTCTGAGACACTTGAACTCAGCCAGCGGTAATCTTTAGAACTCCTTCTCGTGCTGCGTCACAGGACAAAGTAACGCACTTGTAGGAAATCTCTATCTACCTTCTTCTGCATACATGAGCTCCACACACTCGATTGGCAAGTGTCGCTGTGGTCAACAGGAAAGATAGCATGGCCAATTTCTGCGGATGGCTATGGCATTGTCAGGAATCAAACACACGATCCCGACAATAGGCTGAACGCTTTTCTGTTGCGCCACTCAGAAGCTGATTGGCTGTAGTTTTGAGCGAAGTTGAGCAGCTACATCAAGGGTTGTCAACTGATGAACCATTGAGCTGATCAACATGGGGGGGGGACTTTCAGTTGTTCAGTGAAATCTAGTTTTCTAAACATCATGGTTTCTGTAGCAGATCCTCCATCATGTGAATTCATGTGAATTATTGAGCTGAATGCAACTAATCATGAATGAGAAATGTTTTCACAGACCACAGATTTATTTCATTAATGAAAACATAATTTTTTACCAAATATTGGACAACAAAGTAAGTGTTTATTGTTTTGCTTCAACTTGTAAACAAATGTCTCATCTGCTCACAGTCCGTGGCACTATTCAAACGTGGTAACAGGAAGTGCCACTATGAAACAATACATAACCACTTTGAACGGTTTTATTTATAAGCTATGAGCTAATTACTAATGCTTAGGCATTAAAGTTAACGGCTGTCGCCATTCAGTCACGTTAATTACTTACCTTACATATCCAGTAACTAAGGAATTTGATGTAGCTGGAACGTTATAAATTAGAGTTGAATATCCCTGATATAGATGAGTGTGGATCTGTGACACATGAAAAACTTTAACATCAGTTTAGTCACTTATCGAGTCCATATCAAGTGTTTGTCCTAAAGATGGAGCTAAATCTGTCGTAGCCGGATTCTAACATGATCAACATCAGTATTTATGGAATTTGGATTTGAATCGTTTCAGAGCATTTTGAGCTCAGAGATTTGCTGCTCATCAGGAGCACAAAGCTCAGCGATGAAGTAATGGCATCTATTGTGCAAGATGTTTTTTTTTTTTTTTTTCCCCGTGTGGCTGAGCTTTCGTATAATGTCAGTTTAGTGTTCTTTACTTAGTTGTTATTTTGATATGCTGTTCACCTGATTTGCCTCTTTATTAATAAATGCTGGGATCATTAGGAGACCGTTTTCATTCCTTTATAAATGTTAAAATCTTTTAAAAGGGTGAAGTATCTGATATTCCAGTCTAAACTCTAGGGTCATATAGGAAATATTTATGATAATATCTTAAATGGTGATATTGTTTACATGTCAACAAACCATTTTGTCTTAGTTTCTTTCACGGGTCACACCACGTAGTTATACTTTCATGTCATTACTGTCTTTTTGTTGAAGTTTAGAGGTTTGGAATAAATAGGTGGTGGTGTAATAACCTATAGATGTAAATGGCATTATACAATGAAAAAGTTCAGCCTTCTGGTTACATTTTTGTATTTTTGGTGTTTTAACACACAAATAGAAGAGAGGGGGAAAAATGTGCTTTTCTAGTAGTGAAACATTTAAGATGCTTACTATTGGATTTGGTTTAAAAGGAGAAATTTCGTTACATCCATTATGATGATATGGATTTTAATATTGCTATAACTTTTTTGGTTTAAATGGATCATAGAGGTGGAATGTCCTTCCTGAGCACAGTGCCCGGGGCATCAAGCACATGGAAATAAACACAAACGCCAAGAATCCCACAACAGCAGCGTGTCCTTGTCTCATCTGAAAACTATCTTTTCCTTGCATTGTGGGTGAAAGTGTGGTCTTTCCGTCTGCTATGAGCCATGCAACCTTCATGTTGAAAATGAAGCATGGCTTTACTGTGCGTCTCTGGGGCCTAGTCAGTGACAGAACATTACTTGATGAGGGATCTGCTTCATAATCCCATCATAAAGTGGAAGAAAAGAATGGTGCGTGCGTGTGTGCGTGCGTGAGTGTGCGTGCATACATGTGTGTGTGTATATATGGACCCCCCGCCTTAAATTCCACAACACAAACACGTATGCATGCATCTGCAAGTTAAAACCCTGCAGGAGAGGTCATTACATCACTAGCTAAAAATAACTGACGTGCAAAAGCCTTTCTCTGGCCTGGCAGGGGCATGTGCACCAGACAAGGAGAGAAAAGAGATAGGCCTGTGAGGCAAGATATTATCGGGAATATGAGAGATTTTTGTGCATGCGTTAGAGATCGGGGCAGATTTTACAAAGCGTTTAGCCCCCAGTCTAACAATAAATGTTTCTAGAGCAAGATTTCCCGGTTTGAAGACGTAAAATCCAAAGTAGGGCCGCTTTCTCCCTGTATAGTGCATGGAACAAAGTGATTTTGTTACTCATCTGCATGCAGCCAGCTAACTGTGTGGCAGTATAATAATGAGACAGCTCACTGTAAAACTGTGCTAAAATCCACACACACTGCAGCAGATAAAGGCTTAATGTTTATTTGCATGTTGTACTGCTTGTGTGTGTGTGTGTGTGTGTGTGTGTGTGTGTGTGTGTAGATGGCGGTTAAAGAAATCAAGTAGTCATTTTGGCTGAAATGTTTATTCATACTTCTTATGACCTAACCAGTGAAACAGACTAGTGCTGATAACTCATTAAATAATGCAGGAAAGGAAGTCGGAGATGAGCAGCCTACCATTAAGGTAGCTAGCTTGTTACAGTAACGTTGATTTGATTCCTCTTCACTTTGTATTGTTGTGGAATTTGAATGAAGTTGCAGTTTTATTTTGAATTGTCTCCACTCCAATATCATTATTCTTAAACGTTTTCCAACCAGTATGTCACAACTCAGGACTGGTTTGTTTGGGACTTCCAGTGATTGACATATTTGTGTAGTGCATGCTGTATTGTAGTGACACGTTGATGGAAATAAGCATGACAATTATAGAAAATTGTGATTTCTGTCTAAAGCCTGAGCGAGGAATGTGATACTACAACTATACAGCTATACACCTACAACCTGACAACTAACACAGTACACCGTGGCTCACGTCCAGATCTGGAGGGCTGGAGTCCAGCAGAGTTTGGTCTAACACACCTACTGAACCTGCTGAGCTGAATCAGGTATGCTTGTGAAGGGAACTCGTTTAAACTGTGTTCAAGCAGAGGAATGTGGTTTGCTTGATAAATATGTTGTGGTTGAAAAGTATGCACCTCAAAATAATCATGATCGTAACTGTATCCTGCTAAGTTCAAGCACACATATTAGGTGTCTGCCTACCTAACTCAAAGCTGTTGTAAAACTGTAAAACTAGCAGCTCTTCCATAATCTGTGCCAACGTGTGAGAAAAATCCGCCTCGTTTCGTAGGCAGGATAAGTGTGTGTGGACCGGAATCATGCTGAACACCAGTACACGAGCTCTGCCAGACGAGCCGCCCCGACCACCCAGCTCTCTGTCAGCTGAATCTGTCCCACCAGCCTTACTGTACATATTTACTTAGCCGAAGAGCTCTCTCGTACTATGGAATTCACATTAGGTGCACATTTAGGACTTTGTAATACTGCTAGACCTGCATAATTCTGCCTTGCTGTTCTCAGGATCTGGAGATTTGTTTCAGATCAAATCTTTCACATCTGCGACTTTCTGACTTTCCATTTCTTTGCAGGCAGTATTTTTTATTTTTTTTTATGAAAGTAGCATTGCATCACTAAGGTGCCATATTCTGTTAGATATTTTAATATATTTTTATACAAATGATGTGAAGCCATTTTTGAGATATTGCTTACTTCTTGAAATTTAACATGAAACACCAATAAGTCAAGTTAAATATATGAACGAGGGTGGACAAATCAGTAACCTGGGACAAGCAGGTTCTGTGTCTGGGCTATTGGGCAAGTAGGTTAAACATATCGAGGAAAAAAATAAAGGCTCTAGTCAGACTTAAATAATAAATTTTGCATGTGACACGAGGACAGAACATCACATGTCCATAGCTGAAACTTTGGCCCACTGTTTGCTGACTTTTTGTTGAGGTGCAAACATGGCTGGGCAGCACACTGAAAATTTCACTTATGCACTGGACTAGCCAATGAATTTAAGATTTGTTCATCCCTGATGTATTAAACCATCTATAATAACATGTATTACAGTTGGAGTACGGTGTAGAAAGTCTGTTAAGTCTACACAAACAGTGGAGGGATAATTCATTTAGAGTACATATATTGGAGTGTGTATTTATTCTCTTATAACCTTCTCAGTATAGTTAGCAAGGAGACCAGAGTCCTTGTTAATTTTGTGGTGTTTTTTGGCAGGTAGAAGAAAAATGCAATATGAAATTGTAGTATTTGTGTGGCCACTTGCATCAAAAACTTTCCTGAAACTCCACAGCCATATTTGCGTTTTCTATTTTCATGTTGTGTGTTAGCGCTAATAATCTCAGTATGTCTTGATTTTGGAAGGCAGTGCTGATCACCTGCTTGACTCTAAGCTGAGCTTAATGCTTTTATCTTTCATGGTTCACGAAGCAAGGTTTTCTCGGAGTATGCCGTAAAGCCCGGCATTAATCACCTATTACAGCATCAAAATCCCCATCTTGTGAAAGACTGCAGCGTTTCTGAATGTTTGCCACCCACTCAAAGGAACCAAACTACATCTGACAGTCCTTCTGTAAGAACCGGCACTTCCGAAGATCTAAACTGAAAGAGCGAATGTACATTTTCCACATGAATGTGTATATACATATAATAAAAACTGTGGTTCAGTTAGGCTGTGGGGGCATTTGGTCCTGCTGCCATTGGTCCTTTTAGACAGAAGAGTCACTGCAAATCAGTAGTGCAGTTCTTCTGACTGATCCCCTTTAACCTTATCTCTATCTCAATGGATATGGTCTCTTCCAAGATGAGTCCTCCCCAATCCATGGGGCACGAGGGCTCAGTGAAAATGATATAAATGATCTCCTGCGCCCTTCACACTCACCAGAGCTCAATCCAGTTAAACATTTATAGCACAGTCCACCATCAAAACGCCAATCAAAGGAATATCTTTTGGAAGAACAGTGTTCATCGCGCCAGGACAAGTCCAACGTCTTGTGGGCATCTGCACGTAGTTTGAGTTTCTTGTGACATTGCATCTTTTTTCATTTGCTTCAGTTGGTTTTACATTTCAGCGATTTTTCAAGTGCATCAAATTGCTTGGTCAGGAGGTTAGTGGTGTGTGCTTTGGTGGATGCTTCTTATTGGTTCTCACAAAGGATGTTTTACTACTGGAGTTCATTTTTATTGAAGGAAATATAGACTTGTATATCTGACATTCTACACCCTCATGGAGCTATTACCAATTTTTATAGACCCATTGTATTACTCGATGGGAAATCCAATTAAAATTCATTTAAGCAAAGATTCACATGGATTTAAACGTGCTCTAGAGGGGAAAAAAAATCATATTTTGCTCAGAAGGGAGAGGCGTTCTATATTTCCTAGTATTAGAAAATACTCCCACTTGCACAGTAATTACTTTTGTTTGCACCAGTCTGTGATATTTTCTAATGAATTTAGACAAATAAACAAACTCGTAGCCTAATCGAAAACCACTGCAGTCCTGACCAGGCAGTTACTAAGGATGAATGAATGCTGGTAAAGCATCGCACAGTAACTTGCATTCGCATTAGTAAATGATCTTTCTGTGTCCTGCGAGTTTCATATCTGACTGCTTGTTTGCAACTTTTTTGTTGCACTGTGTGAGATCCCAGTCCTGATGCACACCTCATATTCTCAACCAGCTCTCTAAAAACAAATAGTCCACCTCCTATTCGTATCTGTATTTGTATTTCTTTAACTCATTACCTGTTCATTAATGAATAATGTGTTCGTATTTGGTTACATCCCTAATTTGTATATAAGCAGCTTGGACCCTTCACTAGGGTGTATCGCTTTAAATGCTGCAAGTTACAGCAACGGAAATGTCACAGTAGGCCACAAAATAATTACCATATTGTGCTTATTATTGCACAGCTTCTGTCCACGTTGCAGGACACGGCTTGTTCTTGAATGAATCAATAATACAGCAGCTCAAGCACTGTTTAGCAGCAGACTAGCAATGTTAGCACCAGAGGGCATCACTGCCCTGAATAAAAATGTGTTTCAGGGTCTGTACAAGTAAATTTATGATGGATTTTACTTGCTCTTTCTGTTTTTTATTTTTTATATTTATTTATTTTTTTTCTTTCTTGAGTGCATGTGTTAGCTCGGCTTTTCCTCTTTATCAGGGTTACGTCTGGCTGCATAATTGCCAAAGCAATTAGTCTGGATTTGCTAGTGATCATGAATGTTTTACAGCACTGTATATTTGAGTGCTGCTGACTTAATTGGGTTTATAAAGCTCTGAAATGTGTTCCTGCATGTCATCACGATGGAGAAAATGTGGAGCACAGCATGGAGAATGTAGTTCTGTGTTGACATCATGGTGACTATTCAGCTCTCATTGGCTGTCTTGCGTTTTAGAGGATCATGGGCAGCCAGTGAGACAATGGTTATTGTTTGGGGTATTTGTGTCTTCCTGGATTTTTTTTTTTTGTCTTTTTAGCTTTTCAAATAGTAACCAAAGTAAATCAGACATTAAATATTTTGCAACTATGTAGGCACTTTTTTTTTTTTATTAGCGGTTGTTGGTTGATTGTCAGATTACAGTTGATTTCTCTTTGCTTGGATCACTTTTTTTTTTTTTGCGTGTATCTTTGTACGGACACTCTTCTCTTCTGAGTGTGTATGGAAGGATGTGCCTTGTTTGAGAAGCCACATATACGTAGCTGCCCCAGGGGGACGTGAAACCTGATCCGGCGCTGCCATTTTAGCCTTAACTGACACTCAACACGTTCACTGCAACATGTGGACTCGTTCCTCTGTCCGCCATCTGACTCTGCGCTTTTGGCTCTTCATACAGCCGGCTGTAACTGCTGGGCCGAGGTCAGCCGATCTAAACTAAATGTGATTGTTCTGCCATAGCCCTCGACCTCTACAATCAGATCTGAGAACAGCCCGATCCCTTCAGCTGTCTGTTATGGCTTTGTGCGGGATGATGACTCACTTGTTTACCATTTCCTTGTCCCCAGAAAGGAATGCCGAGGCGAGTTCTGTGAAGGAACAGTAGCCTACAGAGAACGAACGGGCCGTGTTCTGTTGTTCTTATTGACCATTCTTTCCTCAAGGAGCTGCACTGTAGTCCGATTGTGTCCAAAGTGAAAAAAGTGCCACTTGTTAATGGTGTAAATGATTTGGGTTCAGTTTCTTTTGTGATTTTGTGGAGCACCTTGCCAGGAGTTTGCCTTTGCTCCATTTATAACAAGATTTCAAGTTCAAAGTCCAGTTTAATTAACGTCATGTTATTCCAAATGTGAAACCAGAAGGCTTAGTGGCATCCAAGGAAACGTTTGTGGTGCATCTTATGCACAGTGTGTTGCATTAAGAATATCAGACACTTTACTGTGCCCAGATATTGAAAGCTTATAAGTTTCACACTTATGGGTCATATCTCTGTCCAACTCAAGCAACCATGCTCCTTATAGATGGAAGTTTTGAAGGTAAATATGTTGTTATGCTTTTGTTATGCTTTCATTACCTTGCATGTGTCTGATAAAAATGTCTGCCTGTAGCATGCAAGGCCAAGAAATCCTGTTTGAATAAGCAAACTAACGTTGCTTAGCAAAGCAGAGAATTATACTGGAAACTTTTTTTCTTTTTTTTTAAAGCCGTTAACTGTATCGGTGCTATGGGAAGGTCAGGCGACTCATGATACAATATGTAGCTTAGACAGTAAGCTAAAAAGAATGTTTTTTTTTGAAGTGTTCATGAATCATCCCATACTCTCCAACAGAAGTTAAAAAAAAAAAAAAGCCAAATATTGACACAGTAGTCACTTATCAGTAAGTGCAGTGTTGAGAACTGAATTCATTTGCTTGTGTGTGTTTGCCTAAGTCAGAATGAGAGCAACAGAATGACATAATGAGATTAGTGTTGTACGTTAGAGGTGTAATGCAATGCCACTTTCCATATCTGTATAGCGTGCCAAATATCTGTATCTGTATTCAGATTCGTACCCAAGGTGGGCGTAAACCAGAAGTTGTTGTAGACTAAATATGAACCCTACCGTTATGCCCCTGGGGGGAAAAAACAGAAGTCGAAGATGGCAGCAGTGCCAGCATGGTGTCTGATAGTTCCTCAACCTCAGCTACATCACTCCAGTCCCAATTCGGTTGGTCCTGTTTCCCAAAATAAAAAAAAATAATAATCTAGTGGCCTAATTTTAAACCACAGAGATCCTAACCAGGCACTTAGTAAGAGTGTTATAAATGCATCATGCAGTGCCACATGAACATGGTATTTCTTTCTCCCACAAGCGTCATATCTGACCGCTCACTCATGTCCATATGAAGGTAAAATCCTCCTGCTTGTGCGACCCACAGGATCCAATCCCAGAGTGTAGTCTCTGTTTTTTTTAAAGACTTGTGCACTTAGTATTTGTATCTGTACTTGTATCTGTGTAGGACCCGGTATCTGAGTAACGTATTCGTTTTCAGTTCCATCTCAGTTGGACGCAGTCACAGAAAATGCAGTTGGATTGTGCTAAGACTTGTATAATAAAACAAACTGGTGATCCCATGTGTCACTGTTACACTGGCCTGTGTTAATTTGACAAATTTTAATAGCTTTTCTTTTACCCTACCTGTGCTGCAATGAAAACGGAAACTCTAAAGGGTCACAAGAAGAAAAAAAAAAAACAACTTGTGGTTTGTTGATGTGCTCATTTGCATATTGCAGCTTTGCGATATCAAGCATTAACTGTCCTAAAAGTCCTCAGCTGTCCCTCACAAACCTACAGTATTAATGGACATTTACCCCGATGGAGTCCATATGAGCCGAATGCACACATCTGCTGGGACTCGGGAGCGCTGACCTAAGCTACACGCTATATAAGCAGATCTGAGGCAGAAACAACACGTCTATTGTAAGGCACTTAAAGTGGAAGCAGGGAACTAGCATTTGCTGATCTGAGAACAGCTCTACAGTCTTGTGATGATGTTTGCAAGAAATCAAATCAGTTTCATTTTCATTTCAGATCTGATTACTTTCAAGCACATTTTAAGCCAGAAATATGATACAAAGATATATGAATTTCTATGAGTTTATTTGGCGTAATTTTTAATTTCACCAAAGCATCTTTTGCAAAAAATGAATTTAACTACAAAATGAATGCTCAACTACATAGAATCTTTTTTCTTCCTCTTCTCCTTTACCAGAATCTCTGACCTCTGAGTAGATTAATGAAAATGTCCATGCTGAGGGCTGCATGTGAATTGAGCTGCTTTTTTTTCAGGTCATTCCTTTACATTGTGTGTGTTATCACCTTTCGTTGCTGAAATGTTATTTTAAATTCTGTGTAGTAGCGTGCAACTGCACATTTCTTTCTTATTAAATAAAATCCCTCAAACACTTTTCAACCCAGCTGCAATGTATATCAGGTGAAGCATGCTGAGGTCATAAACCAGACTTCAGTGCAGGTCATGCCGTAACAGGCTTCTTGTGAGCACCTCTTTATCGCTTGTATATGATGCACTGTGTGTGTGTGTGTGTGTGTGTGTGTGTGTGTGTGTGTGTGAGTGAGAGAGAGAGAGAGAGAGAGCTGTGTTTCTGAAGACATACATTGCCTTCGTCTGACCCCATTTAACCATGCTAGTACGCAGATAGCTTTACGTTCAGGCTGAGGAAAAGCATCATAAATAATAGACTCTCACTAATAACAGCATCATGATTGGCGCTGTCGCTGCACAGTCTTCAACTCTTCCTCACTCCCCCCACCTCCACCCCTCATTTCTTTAGAGGACTTGTGTTTTGGAATGCCATGTGGCGTCTCTTTCGGGCATAACCATCCATTTGTGTGTGTGTGTGTGTGTGTGTGTGTGTGAGAGAGAGAGAGAGAGACTGTGTGTCTTTGTCTGTTATGTGGCTTGCTGTTGCTCACAAAGGGTTAAAACCTGCCTCAGTCTTGCACACACGCATGCACACACGCACAAACACACACACACTTACCGGTTTAAACCAGTTCTCAGGAAAAAGCTTTGTGTGGCCCACTGAATTCTGGGAAGGGTCATCTGTGGCTCAGTGATGTCAGAGAGAGAACTTAAGTCAGCTTTCCTTTATCAGCTGAAAGTGTGTATGTGTGTGTGTGTGTGAACCAGAGATGACAGCTACAGTGCTGTGTGAAACGTTACTTGGAAATGGAGGATTTTAAATGTTTTTTTTTTTTTTTTTTTTAACAGAAAGGCCTGTGGCTGAACCTTTCTACAGGAAAGAGTTAACGTGTGTGTGTGTGTGTGTGTGTGTGTATACACCAGGGAAAGGGTTAATATTATGTTTAGCCCTTTCTTTCTGAGCTAACGCTTCCTGTTATGCACCAGCGAGTAGATGAGGCTCTGTTTTTCCGGTTCCATTACTGTGTACCTCTCACCCTCACCAAGCGGAGACAGCATCTCAGTGTCTGCTTCACATCCTTAATACCAGGCATACAGCTCTGTCTGTCTTTGGAAAAGGGAATGATGTACCTGGCTAGTGTTGCTTAGTAGGATCACCCTATGGAGCAAAAGCTTTTAAATCAGGGTTTTTCTCTGTAGAGAATTCAAAGGTCACCTTCTTTGTTGATTTGCATGTGGCCTCGGTGTGGGCAAAGTTATGCACTCATCAACTGTAAACATCAACCATCATTTAAAAGTTGATTGTTCTTTTACTTCAGGCGACATATACATCAATTTGGCGGTCATGATCACAGGCTTGTCTTTTGGTCTGCAACTCCAGTGCTTTCCTTTCTAAATGCTAAATTGCATTGTCACCCCTTTTCCAGTTTCCAGATATGGATCACAAAAATTTGATTCACGCGGTCTTCTTCAGTAAACTTTTTATCCAGGCCGGGGCTTGGAGCCGGAACTGGAGCACACACATACTCACACACTTATTCACACCTAGGGGCAATTTAGTCATTGCCAGTCCAACTACTAGCAGGTTTTTTTTTTTGTTTTTTTTTTCTTTTTGGTAGGGGAAGGCGGGAGGAAACCACGCAGACCGTGGAACTGCGAGGCGACAACGCAAGCCACTATGTTACTGCGTCATCCAATCATAAAAAGTCCATAATAAAAATACATAAATTTAGTTCTAAAAGTAATAAAAGGCTTGTGAAACGTGTGCTTTGTTAGTTTGCCACCTTTGCCTCATTTTGATTGAGGATAAACTCCGCAAATGGAATCCTTTATAGGAGTGAATCTGGTGTACACACTTACTTATTCTCCACCATTTTATGGCTTTGGCGTGCCTTTAGGGCTTGTGTCTCTCTGTGTTACCTGACATGTAGTGAAAAACCTCACACCTTTCATATTTCTTTAAGGGAAAAAACCTGGAGATCTGGATTTACTTGGCTCAGGTGGATCAGGTGTGTTGGAACAGTTCCTGTGAGTTAGTTCCTGTTATCAATGACTAACATTTCTGAACAGTTATGAATGTTCCTTCACTAGCCTCTCTTTTTTTTTTTTTTCCTCTTTTGAAGTTAATAAGACAAAAACACACGGCTTGTCATGTTACTGTGAAACCAGAAATCTCAAACTCTTTTGTCCTGAAGACTTTCCTGTGGTGGAAAACCTACTGACGAATACAATAATGTATTAGAATGAGCACATTAATATACACCTGTGGTTTGATTTGCATCTGGAACGTTTGTCAGAGCTGCTGTTATAGAAAAAATGACTCAGCAATTTCAGATAAGAGAGTTGAACTTCACTGCGGTAAAGATTTTAGCTATGCAGTGTTATAAAAATATGATTCCCATGATGTGCTCAGAAATCACAAACCTGAGATCAAGTCCTCATTTTGCTCAGCTCTACTAGGGCCTTGTGTATGGACCTGCCTCACACCGAACAGTAGAGCTGCTGTTAATTATCAGTGCTAGTGGTATGTAAACAAACCTTTGAACCCTGTTTTATTGCCAAAAACTTTTACCATTTTATCAGAATCTAGCCTTTTTCGTATTATAATCCTATATTTGCTTGGATATCTTTTGGATGACCGTACAAACCGTTACACTCAATTATTTGCAAATGAGAATTTTTAAAATGCTAAAACTAAAATTAGACACAAAATGAATTCCTGTACCACCACTTAAAAAAGTAGCGGGGATCTTTTAATGCACAACTATCAATTTAAGAATATCTATTTTTAGTGTTCAGCAGTTAAATTTACTTAAGCTCACCAAAATCGCAGCTGATTATGTTTAATTGATTAAGGAGGCCAAATATTGTACACGTGAATCCATTCTGATTAGTCTGTCTGCCCTGTGTGTTGTACTGTAGCTGGATCTATGAACATAAAGCAAGCAGCATAGGGTTTTTTTTTTTTTGTTTTGTTTTTTTAAATCATTAATGACTGAGTTATGCTGTTGCATTTAATTTGGATTTATGAACAAATAAGCTGTATTTGTCGTCTTATTTGTTCCCGCTCCGTTAAACCGTCCATCTTTCAGTCTATCACCAGCATCTGCATCACTCAGGATAGCTCTAGAGGTGCTGATGCCACATTTCCTGTAGATGACAGGCCTTTCTGCATGTACATTGCGATCTAGATGTCTGCAGTTTATCACTGCAGCCCATTAGACCACATTATGCCCCGTTATTGCTTCTGCGCTGGGTCATAGGTTGCAGTGATGTCATTGCGTTCACATGGTTTCCTCATTCGGTTCGCACTAATAGACTCGATTATTGATTTCCCATCTCTCTCTCTCTCTCTCTCTCTCTCTCTCTCTCTCTCTCTCTCTCTCTCTCTCTCTCTCATTGTTGCTTCCTTTCTTTGTCTCGCTCTCCCTCTGTCCAGGTGTGGCCATGTGTGACGAGGCGGTGCGTCAGACGCGCAGTCAGAAGCGGGCTTTAGAGCGGGAGGCTCTGCCCGTGGACTTGGATGTGAAGAAGGCGAAGCTGGACGGTGGAGACAGGGATGATCGGCCCGTGCTGCGTCCCAGGCCCGAGGCCTCGGCGCGCAGCTCCAATATCCTGAGCACCGGCGAGGTGAAGGCCACCATTAAAGTGGAGCTGCAGACCAGAGACGAGCCTGTGGACATGAGCACCACTAAAGGGTGAGAGCAAGACCAGTTGAGCACCGGAATCATAGCTCTAGTGCTAATTCCTGGCTCACAACCAACTCAAGTCACCTCATAGTACAATATAGAACCCAAAGTGTGGGTTCAACAGACATACTCCAGAGGGATTTGTGATTTATTTTTAATTTTTTTAATTAATTAGTGGTTTGAAATCATAACCCACCCCTATCAAAGCTGTTATATTTATTATTGTTCTTATAATTATTATCCTATTTGACTGGTCACTCAAGTTCAATAGGTTTAATCCAAAACTTAAAAACTAGAAGCCTATAAATAATGTCAACTTGGACCTTATGTGTTGTGTCAGAGGAAAGTTCAGGAATGAAAAGCCGTCAATAAATAGACAATAAATTATTATTGTACAGATTTAAATAATGAGGCTGATATTTGAATAATTTATGGATTAGGATTATATTAATTAAAATAAATCCATCCTGAGGAGCTCAGTGGAATTTACTGTACAGGTAAGATGTCCCTAGCTGCAAAACTGAGAACCCCTGAGCTACACATCATGCTTCGGAGGTTCTTTGTGTGGTTCCTTTTTTTTTTTTTTTTAAATACATAAATATATGCCATGTTGTAGCCAACATCATTTGCGTGAAATTATAGAACTAAGTAAAGAAATATTACAAAATTATAATATCATTAAAAAAAATTTGAGGTTTGATAAATTTGGAGAGACACAGTGCAAAGGAAAACAGTAGAGACATCTGTATAGAGAGTTTGATGAGATTTTTTTATTTTTATTTTGGCCTTTCTGCATGTACTTTGCGATCTAGGCTTCAGGACTCGTGGGATTTATATTTCAAACACGGGAGTTTGTTTATCACATGCATCTTCTCGGTAGTTATCAGAGCGGTGTTATCAGAGTCTCCTAATGATTCACTGATAAAGTCTCTCATTCCCCCTACTGTGCTGTTCATTTTATGAAGAATTTCCTTGGTAAAGGGCTTGTGCTCACGCTTAACCCCTTCCTGTCTAATTGCTAATAAATTCCAGAACAAAGTGTAAAAGGGGAATTAATTAACTGCTTCATCAAATAAGGAATAAAACGCGTGAGGGCATGCTGTTTTAGGAAAATAATCAACAACGTATTGGTGTGATGCAGCCCAACTATAAACTGTTGCAGTTACCACCCAACTGTTTACATTTACATCCCGAATAATGTAAATAACTATACCACAGTGATCTGCCAGCAACTGTATATTTTTTCTATTTATTAAGGAATGACGCAACATTCATTTTTATAGTTTATCTAATGTTGTGCACCATCCTTGATACAAGATTGTTCCTGTTATCACTTACTTTCCAGCAGCTATAAGCAAGCATTCACTCTATAGCCTGACACTGGAGACTCCTTTCATAAGTGTTAATTAAACATCTCCTTAGACAAAATTTCACCATGGCAATGATTTATAGGTTTTTCTTTGTTGAGGATTCAACAGTGCTGTGGTATAGGTCGTCATAAAGTCGCTCTCTAGTTTCAATATGAGCCAAAAGTAGGACTGCATTTTTCTGAGAAACTTTTACATTTTACGTGCATAATATTGTTTTATGTGCATAATATATAAATGTGAATGTTTTATGTTTTTCTTTAATTGCCATCTCTATACACTTTAGAAAACAACTTATCTTTTGTAGACATTGCAGATGTAAAAGTTCTCATAGTTTTTTTTTGTTTTTTTTAAATTCAACACTACTTTTTTGCTAGAAGTTTTTGGACAGTGACACAATTTTAATTATGCAATTATGCCTCTGTACACCACTACAATGGATTTGAAATGAAGCAGTCAAGATGTGATTGAAATGTAGACTTTCCGCTTTAATTCAAGGGGTTAAAAAAATATTGCATTAATTGTTTAGGAATTACAGCCATTTTTTTTTTTTTACACAGTCCCTCCATTTTCACAGGCTTTTCACACATAAGCAGTTTCATGGCCAGATGTGGCATGTTTCTTCATTATTTCATGAAAATTAAGGAGATAAAAGGTCTGGCGTTGATTCCAAGCATTGAAAATACATTTGGTAGCTGTTCATGGGAACTCTCACTATGCAGTCCAAAGAGGTATCGATGCAAGTGAAAGAGGCCATCATTAGGCTGAAAAAACTTTAGGAGTCAACAATTTGGTACATTCTTAAAAATAAGGAATGCACTAGTGAGCTCAGCAACACCAAAACGCCTGGAAGACCACAGAAGACAGCTAAAGTGGATGATTGCAACCCAATAGAGCATGCTTTTCACTTACTGAAGACAAACTGAAGGCAGAAAGACCCACAAACAAGCAGCAACTGAAGCCGGCTGCAGTAAAGGCCTGGCAAAGCGTCTCAAGGCAGGAAACTCAGCGTTTGGTGAGGTCCATGGGTTCCAGATTTCAGGCAGTCATTGACTGCAAAGGATTTGCGTCCAAATAACCTATTTCTTTTGAGCCTGTGAAAATGGAGGGACTATATAAAAAATGGCTGTAATTCCTAAAAGGTTAATGCAATATTTTTGTTAAACCCCTTGAATAAAAGCTGAAAGTCTACACTTCAATCACATCTTGATTGCTTCATTTCAAATCCATTGTGGTGGTGTACAGAGACATAATTGCCAAAACTGCGACTGTCCAAATACTTATGGACTGACTGCATTGGTATACATATCATGGATCCTAGAAATGTCTTCAAGTATTGTGATGTGACATGTTATTTGAAAATCGCCGAACCCTACTCCAAGTACACTTAAGATATGAAGAAACATGAGCAGATTTTTTTATGATTTTGTTTTCAGGGCCATTAGCTGAGTGCATGTTTGTGTATTTTGAGTGTAGAGGGATATTATCCTGGGATATTTAGCTTTGTTTCACTATCTTAGTGTCATTGGTAAAAATGATGCCTGAATCTGGATGGTCCTTTAAAGAAAGGCCTCTAGCAGTGCAAGAATTTTTAGATTAGACTGAGTAGTAACCCTACTAATATTTCTTTATCTCCTAATCCTGTGTTAGGTGTGATCTATTAATACTTATGGAGAGTGAGCAAAGTGATAGTTTGACACAGGAAGTGTGTGTATGTGTGTGTGAGTGAGAGAGTGTGAGAGAGAGTGCATGTGTGCGCGTGCGCGTGTGTGTGGCAGAAGTTTGCGAGGCGGCAGCTCCATTTTCTCCAGCACCTGAACCCTACTGCACTTCACAAAATGAAGGCCATGTGTCACAAACCGGTTCCAGCCGGCTGGTTGCCATGGTTTCCACTTTGGAAGGAGCAGCGCGGGAGGAGGGGGAGGGTCACATGACGCAATGAGGCAAACTGCTGTCGGTCACATGACTTGTTTAGTAGAGTGATTAATGTACAGGAAGTGGGTGCCTGTAGGAAGAGGAGCATCTCTAAGGCAAAGAACAAGAACGATGCTTTTTAACACCGGTGCTGGTGCCGTGCCCTCTCCTCCCAAACGTAACCAGATCGCTCCGCAGCTCTCAGTGTGCACGTGAAAAACTTTATTAAACAGTTTCGTCAAGTTTTTCCAGGTGCCTGGTCATAAATATGCAGGCATCTCTGCGCCTCTCCCGAGAGCAAGAAAGTGTGCGGCCTGCGCAGGAAATGTGACCACACTCACAACTTGCACAGTCAGAGTTAGTTGCCTATTAAGGAATGAGATGTTCAGTAAAGTGTCATGTTTTGTGTCCATGGCCCACATTTTATGTTATAATCCACAGAATCCCACAGATGCTGTGTGCTTCCTCTTGTCAAGTTATAGCTAATATCATGATTAAATATTGTTTGATGACAGTCCCTGTTATGAGTCTGTTCTAGGTCTTGACTGTAGAGTGTCTTTTTTTTAATGGAGTGTGTACAGGTGAATATTTTCTCAGCTTTAACTCAAACCCTTCCTCTATTTCAACAGCATTGGTAACAGTTTATTTAGCGATTTTTTTTTTTTTTTTTTTTTTTTTTTTTTGTGAACCCCTGATGTTTCTCCATAACGGCTTTGTTTGTTTTTAAAAGTTTTGGCTCTGCCCCATTTAATAGCTCTTATCACCTATAAGCAGTTTCACAGTTATACACAGAGATAAAACCACACAGCTCTGTATGCTAGTATTGGAATGCTAAGAAGACCATCAGTCAAGGAAACACTTCTCACTCCTTTTAGAGATCACTGGTTTTTTGTAAATCATGCTAATTCATTTGCAGATCTGTCTGGCTGAATCATTGTATTTCATTCATGTTCAATACATCATTTTCATGCAGTGTGAAATGAGCATGAAAACTGACTAATATGTCTGAGTAACATCCGGTAGTAAGGTTCACCACATAAAACTTGACTTCAGGTGACAAGTTTCCAAAATATCTGAAGAGAAGGGTTAAGAAATGTGTGTGTTTGTTTCCCTCTAGTGGAGAGTCAGAGGTCATGAAGAGGCGCAGAAGAGTTTAGTATGCACCAGTCTGTTGTGTAGAGTTATACTGGTCTGCCTGTATACAGGTGGAAATGCTAATCGTCAGAAATCTCTCAAGCGTCACTAGTTCAGTAGGATTAAGATTAGAGCTCATTTTTCAAGGAAAACCGTTTGAGCATGTAGTGCATTTCCTGCCGTCTTACAATTTTTTTTCATTTGTAGCGATGTTAAGAAAGAAAAGCGACCTCCATCGCCTGACGATGTCATCGTTCTGTCTGATAACGAGCCATCCAGCCCACAGATGAATGGCGGGAGCCACTTCAAAGAGCTTGACACGGACCTGCTCATGGTTAGAACCATTACATGCTATTATACTACTACTGGGTGTCCCAAACGTCTCCGTACATAGGGGACTATTTTGCCAGCACCACGTTGGTTGTGTCTTCGTCAGTGGATGTTCGTGGATATCCACTCCTCTGTTGGCCAACAACTCTTCCAGCCTTTTTGAATTTGTTTACAATTTTGGCAACAGTCTTGTGTGTGTGATGTGCTTGCCATGTTTCCTGTAAAAGTCCATCACAGCCTTGTCAAGTTCCCAATCCAGCCATGAGAATGATTTCAGTACGTTCTGCTTTTGTCAAAGGCATTCTTAAAGGCTATCTGAAAAAAAAAAGCATAATATAAATTTAGTATGAAACATTTTGGAAGACATTTTACTAAAAAGTGTTAATTTCACCTATGTATGGAGACTTTAAGACACCCTGTATAGGCTTATTTATTAGATCAGCTGATGGTACACAATACTGTTAGGAATGATGCTGCATCTATTTTTTTGGGTCATGGTGATGCACAGATCTGCCCAAAATATCCCTATGTGCTCTGTGTGTGTGTGTGTGTGTGTGTGTTTGTGTGCGTAGAGGAGCAGTCCTGAAGAGAGAGTTCGCATTATAAAGCAACTGAAGGAGGAGCTGAGGCTAGAAGAGGCCAGACTGGTATTGTTGAAGAAACTCCGACAGAGCCAAATACACAAGGAAACCAACGTACAGAAGGTAACACACAAGCGTGTGCACGCGCGCACACACACACACACACACACACACACACACACACACACACACACACACACACTCTCTCCATACAACAATATGCCCTTCTTCTGAAACACATATGAAAAAATGTGTACTGTCATGAGCCTCTGTCCTCAGTATCAGTGCTCTTTAGGCCTTTCTTCACTGCGCAAAGTACCAGAAGTTTTGGCACCAGAATCTTTCCACTGGATAAAATATAATGTAGGTTTATTGATTTATTTGCTTCTTTCCTCAGCCCTTAGGTTCAGGCTCTGTGGCCACGCCCCCTCCTCTGGTGAGAGGCTCAGTGACCAACAAAGGAAATCAACCTGTAAGTGTCCAAGTCAACTTTACATCCGTGTCCATTTTACTGCTATTAATTCAAACTGTGCTTTTCCCAAGCCCCAGACAAATCACTTTACTTGTTAAATGTGGTTTGAGTTGCTGTTGTATCTGTTGCACATACTTGTAATGTTCTGATCCTCAGCAGGTTCTGTCCAGCCGGAGCTCAGCGGGTGTCATCCCTCCTCCTCTGGTGCGCGGAGGCCAGGTGTCCAAACACGGCTCGCAAAACTCCCAGATCATCATGCCTCCACTGGTGAGAGGAGCTCAGGTGAGTCTGTGCTACAACTTCCAGAACACACATTTCTCTTTCTTCTCCTTCTTTTCCTAATGACGAAGTGTCTGTGCTGGAGCTGGTGCTCCTTCAGAGAACCAGTAAACCATTTTGGCTCATGAGAGCTTTGAGAGACAAAATGAAAATAAATAGAAAATAGTGAGTACTATTTTGTACAAGTCTGTACTTGTGACATATCAAAATCCAAAGCCAAATCCTTCAACAGTGTATAACTGTTAAAATTTTTAAAAGTTTTTATCCTTTATCTTAATGGAATTCAGATAAATAACTTAAGTTGTTGTCATGACAACAAATTGATGTCAGCTCAGCAAGGTTTCTTGATGCGAGTTCTAAGATCCAGATCAGCAGCACTCGGCGTTAGAGCTAAACCTACTTTGTGGTGGAAAAAATGCAGAACAGTACCAGATTCAACAGCATCATCTTCTCAGAGAAAAGATTATGGGAAGCACAAACTTTTTTTTTTTTTTTTTTTTTTTTTTTAAAAAGTGTGGGGTTTTTTTTTTCCCTTTGAGATGTTATTTGTTCTCCCAGTTTAGGAAAATTCATGAAAACCTTTACTAGAGTGTTTTTAATCCATCCTCATTCTGAGTATAACACTCACTCTCTCTTTCAATAGCCGATCTCAGTGACGCCACAGCAGATAGCGAGTCTGCGGCAGCATCAACAGCAGTACTCCAGCTCAGGCCCTCCGCCCCTGCTGCTAGCCCCTAGAGCCTCTGTGCCCACTGTTCAGGGCCAGAAAATCATCCAGCCCAGCCTCATTCATGTGGCCAATGTGTCTAATGCCAACCTGCTTGTCAGCGTCAGTCCGGTGAGTTACTATCCATACATAAACACAAGTGTGTCTCCATTTTCTCTCTCAGATTTTGATTTGTGTTCTTGTTCCCTTCCAAAGCTAATTGGCTTTTAGCAATCAGTTTACTTTAGATACTTTACTTTCCACTTTGCAGTTGGTGTGCATTGGAATAAATCAATTGATTTTTGTATCCCTGATGCTGCACCTTCCCAGATCTATTATAATTACTTTGCTTCTTCCACTCACTTTTGCATTTTCCATACCCTCCAGTCAACCACCAACCTGAAGACATCCTCCGGGGGCACTCAGAGCACCGTGGCAAGTGCCAGTGAGTCTCCTGCCAGCCGGCAGGCGGCGGCTAAGCTGGCGTTGCGCAAGCAGCTGGAGAAGACTCTGCTGGAGATTCCTCCTCCCAAACCCCCTGCCCCTGAATTCAACTTCCTGCCCTCAGCAGCCAATAATGAGTTCATCTACCTGGTGGGCCTGGAGGAGGTGGTGCAGTGCCTGCTGGACGCCCTGGGGAGAGGTATCCAATCAGCCATGTCAATAAAACATAATCTGAGATCAGCTATTCCATTCACTTACTGTTCAACAAGGCCTGAAATGTGAATTTTAGGTTTTGAGGTGTTATGTTTGTCTGCAACATGAAAACTAGCACCAGAGCCATGAACTGGTGAATATAGTCATTGTTGGACCTTATCACAAACATGCATTACCGTACTCATCAGTACGTTCAAGCAGCACTTCTATAGCACTAAGTAAATGACTGACCATTGTCTTTGTTTATTCTTTCATCCTTTTCTCCTCCTGTCTTGTCCCCTCTCCATACCTCAGGTAAACAGGGAGGTTCTCAGACTTCCACAGAGCCATTCACATGCACTCAGTGTAAGACCGACTTCACCTGCCGCTGGCGTAAGGAGAAGAGCGGTGCCATCATGTGTGAGCAGTGCATGTCCACCAATCAGAAGAAGGCCCTGAAGGCCGAGCACACCAATCGGCTGAAGGCAGCCTTCGTCAAGGCCCTGCAGCAGGAGCAGGAGATCGAGCAGAGAATCCTCCAGCAGGCCTCCTCT
The DNA here is from genome assembly GCA_037576675.1 of Pangasius sanitwongsei. Taxonomy (NCBI): domain Eukaryota; kingdom Metazoa; phylum Chordata; class Actinopteri; order Siluriformes; family Pangasiidae; genus Pangasius; species Pangasius sanitwongsei. The sequence goes on from CM075023.1 coordinate 15,600,482, forward strand.
CCCGTCTCACATTCATCTTCCTCATCCTCGAGCCACGTGGTGAAATCGGAGCAGCAGGTGATTGTGTCTCAGCAGATCAAGCAGCGCTCTTCTTCTACGCTCCAGCAGCACAGTCGATCTAGCCAGCCAATCAGCCGCCACCATTCCACTATAACACAGGTGAGCCCACCAGAACATCTGTGGTTGTTCTGAAACAAATACTGACTATAAAGCAGTGGGACGAAACTGCAGAGCACACACTGTGACTGACTATATAACTGGTGGGCAGTAGTCAAAGGATTGCAGGATGCAGCTGGAGAATAGCAAGATGGACATGCCGATACTGACAGTGAAACAACTGGATAATGACAAAGGTGGTTTGTCTATTCAGACTGTAAAACAGCTGGGAAATACTGTGAAATTTGGGGACAACAGCGATGGCAGCATGCCAAAATTGTCTGTGAGACAGCTGTGCAACAGTAAAGAGTGCAAGCCAGTACTGACAGTAAAACAGCTGGATAATAGCGAGGGGACAATACTGACTATACAACAGATGGACTATAATGAAGGGAATTTATTGATACTGACTGATGAGCTGGACATGCTGATACTGACTATACAACAGCTGAATATCATCAAATTGATGTGTCGATATTGACAATACAACAGCTGGATAATAACAGCATGGGAGTGCCAATATTGATTATACAACAGCTGGGTGATAATGAAGAGGATGTACTGATACAGACTGTAAAACAACTGTACAATAATGAAAGGGGAACATGCTGATACTGTAAATCTCTGGGACAATAGCAATGGAAGTATGCAAATATTGACTGTAAAACAACTGGACAGTAGTTAAGGGAACCTGCAGACACCGACAGTAAAACAGCTGGATCATAGCATGGGAAATGTGTCAATACTGACAAAAAAAGGCATTGCATGCCAATACTGACTGTAAACAGCTGGACACTAGCATTAATGGCTTAATACTGACTGTAAACAGCTGGACACTAGCATTAATGGCTTAATACTGACTGTAAACAGCTGGACACTAGCAATAATGGCTTAATACTGACTGTAAACAGCTGGACACTAGCATCAGGTGCCAAATCTGACTGAAATCTATTCCTTTAATCTTACTTATGAAATGAAGGCACAGAAATCTAGAAGAGCAGTGCTAGGAAATGTAAAAACTAAAATAAAGGAAAGTATTGTGTGTGTGTGTGTGTGTGTGTGTGCGTTTCCCCACTCAGAGTTCTGCTCAGCTGTCCCGCGGTGTTCAGCAGTCTGCAGCGGCCCTGCGTGGTGTGTCTCACTCCTTCTCTCCGGCCTCTCAGCTCCAGAATGCTGTGGCAGCTGCCGCGCTGGTCAGCAGGCCAGGTAAGCATGCTGTGCTTCAGGGGTCAAAGGTCAACAGCAGCAGTGCCAGCAGCAGGACCTCTAAGGCTGTGACCTCCTCCACCTGGAGGAAGCGGAACAACGCAACACCAGGTAGATTCTGAGCCCCCGTGTGGGTCCGACTGCAAAAAAAAAAAAAAACGGCACCCCGTCCTCTTCTTGTCTGTGTCCCTTTCCTCTGTTTCTCTCTCACTCCTGCTGACCGCAGTGGCACTCTGCTACAGTCGGGGGTCACGTCCAGGCTGAGGGCAGTTCTGCAGATTTGGGTTTCTCATTTAAATAGATGATGGAAAAGAAGGGCATTGCATGTAGAGTAATGTTTCTCAACATGAAATGGATTTGACCTTGATTCTGTGATGTCCGTAATAATCTGGGGTGGAGTGAAGATTTAAAGCGCTTCTTATCCTGACACACACTCCAGCGTAATCCTCTGTCCGTTTCTCTCCTTCCTCTGGTGTGGGGTTTTAATGTTGGTGTTTCTTTTACTTTTAATTAATTACCAGTTTAGTTTAACTTGTTCAGGGGTACTTTAATAATAAAAAAAATTGAAAAAACTTTCTTTGTCTGTTTCTCTCTCTCTCTCTCTTCCCCCCCCCCCCTTCTCTTTCTCTTGCTTTCTGCCTGTTGTGTGTTTGCAGGTGTGACTATGGCCTACGTAAACCCCAGCCTGACTGTGCACAAGTCTTCATCGTCGGCGGTGGAGCGTCAGAGAGAGTACCTGTTAGACATGATCCCCTCCAGATCCATCTCCCAGACTGCAAACACGTGGAAATAACCCGGCCACGTGTCCCCTTCAGCCGAGATTTCCTAATGATCACAAACCTCAGCCCTCTTCGAGAACCTCACCTGGAATCCTGGAACAGCTCTAGGAACGGATCTAGAACCTCTGAGATTAGTGTGGGATTATGGAAGAGCTCTAGAGGCTCCGGAGTCTCGCTTTCAATCGTGGAACATATCTTAAAGAAAACCTTTCGGCTGCTATTGCAGCAGATTTTCCTCAATCACCTGGCTTCTGATTTTTCCCCTTTTTCATGTGTGTCTCTTTAAAAAAATAAAGTTTGATCATTGTGCAAGAACACTGATGTATATTAAAGCAATAGGCTCTGGATCCACCGTCGCTCTGACCAGTTACTGAAGATGAATGAATGAAAAGAATTAAACCAAGAAGAAATTTAAAGGTTAAAGGGCTTCCACTTGTGCTTTGCTGCCAGGTTGTAAATGTCAGTAGAGGCTCGTATTTGTAAGCCTTAACGTGACGGCGTTACCCGAGTACTCAGTAGTGCATCCTGCCTTTTGGATTCAAGACACAAAGTGAGAGACTGTGTCTGTTCTCAATATGAATCATGGAACTTTCATTTCTTTGGAAGAAAAAAAAAGTAAATAGGTTTTCCTTAAAAAAAAAAAAAAAAAAAAAAACTTATTTAAAAAAAAAAAAAAAAAAAAAAAGATAAATAAATCTTAAGTTACAAACTAAAAGCCAGCAGTGCTACATGAAGAGCCCTTTTTGGCTAAAGGCAGTTTTTTTGATTGTAAGTTATATAGCTAATCAAGTCCGAGCTTGTGTCTGGACTTGTCTCTTTAAAGACATTGTGCTTCAAAAAACTGTTTGGTCTTTTTTTTTTTTTTTTTCCTCCATTGCATTTAGTTTTTTCGGTTTAAGTCACAGTTTGATGATGTCGAGGCTCATTTCAGTCTCAGTAACACATGACCTTGAACAAATGCTTAATGATTTCACTGAGGCAACATGCACTCCCCTTTTTCTTCTCGTAAGTCTGAGGGTGATTTTATTTCACATGTTACTCCCATAAATTTTATTCATGTTTTACGGTTCACAAAATTGAAAGACAAAAAATATCTTTCATTATAACTGAACAGTCTTTTACAGGAACATGTGCATGATGGACTGGAGCCTTGTGTTTGTGCATTGATGTTTAATTCCAGTCCACTTGATTCGTGTCCTGGTCTTTATGGTTTGTGTTACTGTCCCCCCCCTCCCCCCCCCCCCCCAGCTTGATCTTCACAGTGGTTTCCAGCAGATTAAGGAAGAGCACTTCATAATTTTATTGCCCAAACTGGAGAGCATTCACGTGGAACACCTTTATAAGATAGTGAGCGACTCAAACCAGTTTCCCAAAACCCTCGATTGTTACAGATTGTGAAACTGGTCTGTATTTATTAGTAAAATAAATCTTTCCCTACAGACATGACTAAGTGGGCAAATGGATTTTAGACAACTTTTCTGTTAGCAGATATGACTCTCTCTTTTTTATGTGACTGTTCTACCATCGGCTCGCCCTGTTTCTCTTTTGTGTTTTAAATCATTGAAGTCTCATATTACACTTTATATATCGTTGTCGTCTTTGCCATTCGTTCGCCACCCTGACACCACAAGATACATTTCATCCTCAGTGTGGATGCTATACCGTTCAGCTGATAGGAGATGGAGGCGTCCTCAGCGTCTCTGCTTGATGATGTCACACCGCTCTGTTTCGGGGGTTTAATAGCAGTGCTAGCTGCCTCCGGTTCTGCCGCACTGTACAAACTCATGTTATGATTTGTTAGTTTTACTTTTGTTTCCCAGTTTGAGAAGTAATAATAAAAGAATTTTAACCCTTACCTATTGTTTTTTTTATTCTTGTTCTTTTTTTTGTCTGAAAGTCTCGAATTTTTTATTTTAGAGCTTTTTTCTGCCCTCCCTTTAAAACTATTTATGCATTGTAGGTGGTCTTTTAGGGAAATGTGGCTGTGCAGCTCTGTTCTGTGGTCTGGTGGGGGATGGGGCTAATTTCTGGGCCAGAAAAATGTAAATGCAATATGAAAAGAAGAAAAGAGTGTGAGCTGTTTCATGTGAGCTTTAAATTATATCTGATATTAGATAGTATAGTTTACAACCACCTTTTTTTTTTTTTTTTTTTTTTTTTTAAAAACAAAAACTGTGCTGTTAAGTTGTATAGGTTTTTAATGGCCATTTAGTTTGTGTCTTCTCTTTTTTTTTTTTTTTTTTTTTTTTTACTTAGAAACTTATTTATTTTATAAAATACAAATTTGGAATAAGCTGTTCCTATAGAAGGATATTGGCCTGTAATTCTGGATTAGTATCTGATCCAATTTTTATCTAATGTGGGTGATATCGAATCTCGTTTTTACTTTTTATACAAAGTCAGGAAGTTTGGTTATGATTATTTCCTTTTCTAAGCACATAATTCACAGAAAGACTAATGATTCAAGGGTCGTCCTTACAGCAACACCTTTTAAACAGCTTTTTCAATTCTAAAATGGAAAAAGTTGGTATTGTACTGTAATGAGCCGCTGCTACTCAGAGCTCTGATATCATTATTGTCATAGACCATAAAATATTTTAATTGGCATCATAACATCATTTATAACAAATTCTATATGTTTGAGTACACCTACTGGAAGCTTGTTTCAATATTTCAGAGGTTAAATTTCAGGTGTTTAAATTACCAATTTACTACCAATGTGATGTTCCGAACAAGTTATCTCTATATTTTGGATTCTAATATATTTAATTTTATTTTAATTGTATAGCTCTTTTAACAATGGACATTGTCACAAAGCAGCTTTACAGAAATTTATAAATTCGGGTTATAAATTTTAAATGTATGAATTTATCCCTAATTAGCAAGCCAGAGGCGACGGTGGCAAGGGAAAAACTACCTGAGATGACATGAGGATGAAACCTTGAGAGGAACCAGACTCAAAAGGGAACCCATCCTCATCTGGGTGACACCGGATAGTGCAATTACAAATAATTCCCTTCTATAACTGTGTACTACATGGTCAAAAAGTGCAATTGTGTAAACAGGAAAATTCATTATAGTTTTCATGTGAAGTCTATTTTGTTGAAGTTATCAAATGTTCACTGATGGAGACTTGAGTGCAAAACTTCATGGCAAATTGCAGTCCTAAAGCTATCAAAGCAATTGTAGTCCTAAGACATCTTAGCATATCTGTTCCTATCAGTTGAAGTCCAAATCCATCTTCATGGTTTCTAAGTGGTACCATCCACAGTATCTCATGTCACTTTAGGCTGCTGTGTTGGAGGCCATCTTCAGCAGCAAGTGCTTTCCAACTGATGAGATCTCCAACCAGAAGCAGGGCATCAGGATGGATCAGGTGTGTGTATATGTGTTTATATATATATATAATGTTGATACATCCTCAGTTATTATTTGATGTTTAAAAGCATCGTATGGTGTGTGATTTTTCTGACGTTCTGACAGTTTGTCAAACCATCGCATCACTCAAAAAAAAAATTCCCGTAAACGTTGGTGTAATACCTGTAGTCCACAAGAGAGGGCGACAAAAAGCAAATATTACATCCACGAATCCCGCCTCCTGCACTAGGATTGGCTAGAGAGCAAGCCTCCAAAGTAGCTCTCTGATTGGATAGTGTGCACGTTGTACTAGCCAATCTTCGCTCCGGGGGCGTGGTTAATCGGAATACGGGTGGGAATACAGCTGACGGTGTTGGTGTCGGTGGGAGGAAGATGGCGGCGTCCAAGGTGAAGCAGGACATGCCTCCTCTGGGAGGTTATGCTCCCATTGATTACAAGAGAAATCTACCTAAAAGGGGGCTTTCTGGTCAGTACACTGAGCTTCGGTTACTGTAGTACCAGATTTCTAGTTGTTTCTGTTGTTTTAAAAGGAGTGTTGGTGTTCGGAAATAGCACAGCGAGCTAGGTAGCTAACTCGGCTAGCTCTGTGTTTCTCTGACAGTACGTTTAGTTTACACAAAACCTGTGCCACATTTGCTGTTTATTTTCAGCTTGACATAAGTCTTAGTATTAGTTGTGCAACTTAATTTGTCAGAGAGCTTTGCTAGCTAACTCTGTCTAAATAATAAATGAATAAAGCTCACTTCTGTGGGATATTACCATTATAATGCATAATGTCTTTATTAACTAAATAACTAGATATTTTGAGAAATCAGATTTTTTTTCCCCAGGCAGAAATAATCACAGGGTGTTTACAGTGGAAGCAGCTGATGCATTTATTGCTATGTACTTTATTATTTTTAATTCCCAGGTTACAGTATGTTTGGCATTGGCATTGGAGTAATGCTGTTCGGCTACTGGAGGCTTTTCAAATGGAACAGAGAGAGGAGGTAGGATCATATGTAGTAATTACACATGCCTCATCCCAATTCTTCTGTTGTCGATTCGATACCGATATCTGTGTATGGGACGATACTGATGCAATAACATCCAGACTATGTGGCACTGTAAGAAATCCTCAATCCCTATTTTTGTCATCTTTTCCATCATCAGGTGCCTCATACGATACCTAAGTACCCATGCAGTACCCATGCAGTACCCATACCCAATTTCTTTACCCTTTTCACCCAGGTACCATGAGAACCAAACAGGGATCTCTGGGTGGAGCGAGATGTAAAGTTGACTACTAATTGGTCAAACATAATTCATCTATCTTCAGTAACTGCTTTATCTTGGTCATAGTTGTGGAGTCTGTCGCAGGAACACCCTGGATTGGACTCCAGTCCATCACAAAGCACTAGGCGCACACACATTTACACATAAGGGAAGTTTAGAGTAGCCAGTCCACTTGCATGTTTTTGGACAGTGGGAGGAAACCAAAGCACCCAGAGGAAACCCACACAGACATCAGGTGAACAATGAAACTCTCAGAGGGTAACCCGAGCTCAGGATCGAACCCGGAGCCCTGGAGCCGTGTCAAACACAGTCATCACGGAATTGTCACTTCAGTCAGGAGAGCTGCTGTCTTGAAAAACACTAGCCGCCTAAAATGTCTTTTCTACTTGACAGAACAGTGCAGTCATATACTAGTGTCGAAAAATAAGTTTTCTTCTTTTCAAATGTTTTTTTGTGTGGAGTTAATGTTCCAGATTAGTTTTTTTTAATTTTTTATTTAACAACATTAATGCTAGCTTGTCTCTGATATTTAGCTTGATGTTAGACTTCTTACACCTGATCCATGTAAAAGTCGTCTTCAGGCCAAATCACTTTAATGATAACATAAGAACAGCAATTTGTAAAGTTTGAGCCCATTAGGAATCACGACTTCCAGAGAACGTTTACGTTCATGAGTATTGTTGTGTGATGCAGAAGAGAGACAGTTGCTAAATCAGGGTACAGACAGTTCTGGATTTGGATTTGTTATCGTGCTGTAGTGCACTTCAGTGAAAATATGCTGTAAAACCATTTATATTAGATCTTCACAATCGTATGTGAATGAAACGTGTGTGTGTTCCAGGCGTTTGCTCATTGAGGATCTGGAGGCTCGGATTGCACTCCTGCCTCTCCTACAGGCTGAACATGACAGAAGGTGAGATGTTCGACTTTTTCATTATTTTTCCAATTTTTCAAGCTGTTACAGCAGCCAGACTGCAGATGCAGACCAAATGATTTTTTTAGAAGGGTTGTCATGGTTTCACATGCAGTATGATAGCATAGTCTTAAAATGATAAGTACACAAGCCGGTGGTAAAAAATCTATTACAAAATCCTAAATCTCCTAATCCCTTAATTGTTGTTCTTTTTCTTACTTTTGAAAATGACTTTTGTATAAAATGTCTCACACTGTTAATGTTTATCACTTTGTTATTATAGGCTAAAAATTGTACGGTTGCAAAGAAGAGAGCTTCCACCTGCCTTTCTTTTTTCTTAAATGCCTGTTATTCCTTATATAACCACCTGTTCATTTTTGCTTTCCTCGCTCTGGTCCTGTAGGACGTTACGGATGCTCCGGGAGAATCTGGAGGAGGAAGCCATAGTCATGAAGGATGTGCCGGGCTGGAAGGTATTTCAGATTGATTTTCCTTTTAAGGCTGTTGTCATGTTTTGCTTCAAAGCAAATGAATTTTTCAGTGCTTGTCTTTTTGGTCTGTAAATCCATTTCAGAGGTTAGATACATTTAAAGGAAAGTTCCAGCATTTATCAGACTCAGTCTCTGCTAATTGCATTTGTAGTAGATGTGCAATTATCACATACGCACAATTTTAAAACGTTTATGTTTAAAGTCTATAATCATGCTGGGAACCTGTGTGTGTGTGTGTGTGTGTGTGTGTAGGTGGGCGAGAATGTTTTCCACACAGACCGCTGGGTCACTCCCACCATAGATGAGCTCTTTAACCTTCGACCTCAGGAGGAGCTTCTGCACAAGAGGTTTGGCTTCCTGTGGTATGTGTAAGCTGCAGCTCGGCCTGGAGGATCAGAGGATAGAAGATCATCCACCTGCGTCTAACATGCTGTGTGAGAGAGAGGAGCAATGTGTTAATGTTCAGATTGTAAATGTTTCAAATATTAAATATTTCTTTGCTTCCGAAATTGTGCAGTTTGTAAGTCTTTGTGCTTGTGATTTTAATCCAGACATTTCTGTTTATTTCTGTCAGGTCATCGTTGTTACACAGTAACAACTGGACACAACAGGAACGTCCTCTAACTACAGTTTTCATATATAAGCACGATATAGCCTTTATTAGATGTGTGTGGAAAAAATGCATCTGAATAGTCACTTCTCATCTAAAAGACTCTGTATTCCCTTTTGTGGAATTAGAGATAATTGCTTATAATCTTTGAAGGGTAAAATGCAGCATAGGATCAGTACATCAGTGGAAATAAGATGAAATGTACACAATAGCCATGCTCACCATATACAGCACTATTTGCAGGGTCTTGTAGGCGGTGCCGTTATTTTCCCAAAGTCGCTAAAATACACCTGTTGATTGTTTAAATTGTCTCTTTTTCCAAAAAAAACAAAAACAAAACCCAGCTCTTCAGAATTGAGTTGACTCTGAGTTGATACATTCGTGAATGATACATCACTAACTACTAGTTAGTAACTAGTAAGGAAAGCCTGTACAATTGTAGCCTCCAATTTAGCATCATGCAAGTTGCATATCTAAATCATCACACTTTCCTGCGGTGAGTTGTTCAGGATCCCAAATATATGTATATTGTTTCTCACTCTGTATGGCATACTTATCTTCTTTTTTTTTTTTTTTTTTTTTTTTTAAAAAGCTAAAACAAATACGTAGCTCTAAAGTTTGAAGAAAAGTGATTTGATATTATAGTTCTAATTTGATAGAGAATTTTTTTTTTCCTAACAGTCTTGTTCTACTAATTTAGGAAACTATTTACGTACAGATTACATATTACTTAGCCAACCAAGGCACAAATTTTTCATGATGCTGATCTGGTAGCTACAAGCCTCAATTATTTGTTAGCACACTATCGTCATAGCTTCAATGCAAATCAAATGTACATTTTTGGCTGATTGACGTGAATGGTGTGCAGTCATGAACTCATCCAGTGTCTGTACACATTCACATAGGAGAAAGGTATGTCCTCTTCCCTCTGCCCTGTTAATGTACAACTGAAAACGTTCCTCTTTCTAGTGAGGTGCAAATCAGTTGCCCTCTGTTCCTGCACACATTGTGTTGGGTGATTCCATGATTGCAGTGCCATTTAGCACTTAACTAGTTAACTAGTATCCATGCTAACGCCATTATGACATTAAAGACATTTTAATGATTTAAATGATTAAATGAAAATTAATTCATTTTTTTAAATTAATTTTCAGTAGCACTGAAAATAAAAAAGAGTAACAAATCTTACTTTTCTTCCCAGGTATTCCTGTTGAACATGTGATTTATTCCAAATATTTCATAGGGGTGAAGTGTGTCAAGGTAACAGGGTGGTTGGGTATTGTGAAGCTTAAATGGACATTTTTCATAATCTATAATGGATGACTCATGGATAAGGATGTTTCAAGCATGAGATCTTACATGGATTCACACATTAATGCAAAAATAACATTTTTTCTAATGATTACTTCCAAGTAGAAATTTAGATATAGTGGGCTATATAGGTTTTATTACCTGTATTTAAAATGACTTTACATAAATATTTGAAAATGTTATATCAGTGGGACACAAATGACACCCAATCATGATTCACATTGTTATCTTACTTCTCTCTCGACATTGTACTGTTGATTAATAGAGCTTATCAGGAATAATATACTTCTCCTCAAACACACTTTATACACGCTACATTTCCTCTGGTGTCCCTCAGCATGCAGGTTCCACCCCCTTTGTGTGCTCAGCCAATCAACAGCCTCCCTATTTTCCTCTCATCTACCTGGTTAATGAAGTGATACTGTTAAGGTGAGAGGAGAGCTACAGAAAATACATTTTTATATTTGTGTTCTGGAAATCTGGTTCGAGATTCACAGATCAGGCACATCGTAAGGCTCTGAAACACATAAACTGCAGTGAAGGAGATGAACCACAGCAGTGCTGATCAGGACTGTGATTCTACACAGATGCTGCACTACCTCAGGTAAGCTGCATCCACTGCATCTCCAACACACCACCTGTAATACACTCTGTGATCAGGTTAATTCTACAAAGATCTGTGTTTTCACAAATGTGAAACATCTACTTCCAGTCATATTCTGCGAGTATTGAGCAATTAATTTGTCATAATCCTGTGATATCTAAATCTACAGATTTACAAACTGTCAATAACTGCTGCTGTCAGGAACAATATGACATCAAATTTCACTAACAAATGTACAGTCAACTTCAAAAGTTGGAACCTTTCATGGAAATGAGGAAAACTAAAAATATTGAATTAACACTCTATCATTGATATCATTGATTACTATTTAGAGTTTCAACGTATGGAGACATTGTGTTTTTAACACAATATTTTTTCTAAATATATACATAAAGTATTGAAATTTTTTTTTCTGGAAAAAGAAAATAAAAAGATCTACACCCCTACAATTAATTTATTATAAAGCTTCAGTACAGAGCCTCCTTCTGTAATGTCAGTGCTGGAGATACTTATAAAGAGCACTTTTGAACATTTTTTCTTATGATGGTTGTGCTTCTTGGCATTTTTACCTGTCCCTGTAATTGCTTATATCCATTACCTGATACGTGCAGGTCAACAACCATGAAAATGGATGAGAAAGTAATTTTACATGTGTGCAAACACATTTTTGGCCACAAATTATTTAGTAGATTTTTAAGATAATTGGCAGTTATATTAAACACATTTTGACAAATATATTTTGAATGGAAAGTGGAAAAAAAAGGATCTAGTGATTTTTGTTAGACATAACAGTAAGTAGTCTTCTCCAGTTGTTTCACTGAGAATTTGGATCATTATGTATAATGTTTGTTTAATATAATAATCTGTGCCCATTCTCTTAAAGGGTACCAATAATTCTTTGCTTAATGTTAACAATATTTACAGCTCTAACTCTACTAAAATCTGCTTTTTTCAGTTTATATACCAATTTATGCCACCTGAGAATTATTTTTATTTAATAATTATTACATATTATTTAATTATACTTTTTATCATGGAGTGGTTAAAAAGTGCCTAACACTAGCAATTATAATGTGATTAAAAAAAAAAAAGAAAATTAAATTAAAATAGTTTCAATGTTTCATCTCTTAGACTCTACTTTTCTACTACATAGGTTTCAATATAATTACTGACTGAATGATATAAATAAATGAGCAATAATCTTGGACTTTAAATACAACGAGAAAGAAGACAGTATGAGAATGAACTCCTTGATCAGTCCTTTCATAGTGTAATATTAATGTTTAACCTGCTGTGTTCTGCAGTTATACCATGTCCACAGTGTTACAGCTTTTCCCAAATAGTGGCATGCTATAAATTTTCTGTTCTCTCCTGAACAGATAGTTATGCAAATTACTAGTATTAATCACAATCTGATCATAAAACAACCAGGAAGCGACCATTAATGATTCCACTGTGCACTCAGCACATCAGAGTCATTCAGCAGATTTTCATTTCCTAATTAAGAGTTCCCTTGATCTTATAAGTGACATAACTACCTGCTGTACCATCTTTTTTATGCAACCTGGTCCCAGCTGGTTAGGAGGATCAGGAAGGAGCATCGTAGGCCTGAGCAAAGTGTGGCAGAGGCTGAGCACCACTGATTGTTATTGGCACCTTGGGAAATGCTACAGGCTGAGGAGCATTAGTGACCTACTACTGTGAGGAACAGTGAAATAGTGAAGCTAGACTTGTATTGCATTCTACAGTTTAGAAATTTAGACTATCACTTAGGGCTATGAAAAAACTTCCTAAACATGTTGCATTCCACAATACCTTGGCAGTAATTATGTGAAATGTTTTCCTTTAAATATCATCTTAGCCTTTTAAAGATAAATGTGACCATTGTGCCTCACTACGTTACCAAATTCAGAAATATAAGACTGGGTTGATTTCCCATAGTGCAACACATGAATAATGCTGAAATATTGATGAAACCTGTTGGCTTTGTGAGACACTGAAGTGCTGACATCTGTTCCTAAAGTTTACACTTTAGGGTAGATGCTCCCCTTCGTGTGGAGCCGCCTGCTGCCTGATCAATACCCAGTTAGGGCTCAGGAACTGAGGAGCTGAGCTCAAATAGACCCACAGACTGTATAAGGTCAGTCTAGATGCACTGTATATGGCTGTCTAGATACATGAAATCAGTTCAGTCTTAAGCTTCTCACAATGATGGTTTAAATATTCATACATAACAGCTGACGATTCAGTGTGACACTGAGCGCAAAGAAAATCCATTCAAAACAAAATACATCACAGAGGTCAGAGTTCTTGTAGTGCAACAGATCTGCACTTTTAAAACTGTTACATTCAGCTTGTTGACTTTTTTTGTTGGGAGTAATATATTCCTTTGCAATTTCTTTACAGTAAAGAGGAGGCTGTTGCCATGGAGATGGAGTTGCTGAGGGACTATCACTTTGGTCTGCATCAGCTGACAGAAATTTTAGGCCATGCCTGTGCTGTTGCCATCACAAAGGTCTGAGTTTCAACCACATCCATTCAAATATTCCTTATTGGGTCAGTAACATATTCCAGCGAGAGATAGCACATTAATGGAATCAACTGCTTTTATCCCTGCTGTTTAGAAGGTGTTCAGTTATTGTCCTCTTGGATTTATTGTTCTAAAGTATGTTTTCTATGTGGAAATGATAATATGGTCTTCCTTAAATAAATACTGAGGTTGCTGTTCTTACTTTCTGTCACTGCTCTCACAGTGAACTACCAAACATATACAATAAAGATGGATCATACAGTATACACTTTATCATTATAACTATATTACAGCTCACTGAGGATTTATTGTAGGTTATCAGTAAATTATTTCACATCTTAAGCAGTGGCTGTTCTCATTCCTGTCCCATCACAGACGTACCCGCTGAGCACTCTGGGAAAGAGGCAGCCCACTGTACTAGTGGTGTGTGGGCCAGATCAGAACGGCTGCATCGGCCTGGCATGTGCACGCTATCTGAGATTATTTGTAAGTATTATGCAAGGCAGTTTTATCATGTGGTGGCATGATTGTGCATGGACCACTCCAACGACATCTGGTCCATTTCCATTCATGGATCTGTAAGAAAGGGGGCTGACAAGTTGTAAATAGCAGCAAAGACTACAGCCAGTAATTGTACACCCAAGAAGTACATCTGTTTTACCTACAGAGGTGGCTACTGAGTGTATAGTAATAATCAAAGGCAGGAGCACTGTATTTGGATTATACCATTACAGATAGTACTCTTCCAGTAGCTCTCCAAATCAGCAACTAACAGCTTCATCTCTGCTCACAATATGTAAATAATACAGGCTGGGGTTTAATAATGTGCTTTACCCTCTTATCTTCATTTCAGGAATACATGCCCACTGTCTTCTACCCAAAACGGTCCTCACAAAGTCCTCACCTGGACTTCACTGTGCAGTGTGAAAAAATGGACATCCCCTTCCTGTCCTACCTGCCCACAGAGGTGAGAAAAGCTTCCAGTCATAAATTCATATCATTAAGGGCCTTTTATTGCCACTGCACAAAGTATCAAAACCAAGCAAACTGATTCTATGCTTTTTTTATTGGTCCGATGCCAAAGGTTTCCATTGTGTAGTACTCGGCAATGGTGCAAGCAGCACACTTAGCTGACTGGGGATTTTTTTTTTGTTTGAAAATGCTGAAAATAGAGCCAATGCACATTTCCCATCATGTACAGAGACATTATCAAAATGTGCACTGCAGTGTCTAATAATAATGTCAACCAAGATGAAAAATACTTAATGACTCTTTCCACTGATGAAAGATAAGCTATAAATAAATATTTCACTCAAAATGTATGACTAAATTAATGACATTATTTCTGTATGAATAAAAACAATGTCATAACTGGGATGGTTGGACAAAGGTGGAACATTTGCCCTCTTACCTTTGTGCACTCATTTTTGCAAGGGCTATTATACAAAGAAATTACTGAAGGTAATTGCTTTGGTCACATACCAATCATTCTGCATTCATTACCCAATCATTTGGCATTCCATCTAAGGAAGGAAATCTTATGAAATTAGTGCATTTGCATTTTTATATTGGAAACATTTTAAACTCTACAAATGTAGACTAAAACTAATAATAACAATATAACTAAAATATGACTAAACTGTTGTGTATTTTCATCAAAAGGCTAACTCTAAATACAAATTTGATTAAATTAACACTGGTGCATAGTGAGTATTGTCTTTATGAATAATGATTCTGTTGCTTTTAGCATAATTGTTATTCTTTTTCATGGAAATAGTAATACTACTTGTTCTACTGGCTTCTGTTTGCGAGTTCTGATTTTTGAATATGCAGTGGGGGAAGAAATGCCATGTCTTTAGCCCAACTTACGTCCTCACTTATAGGTGCAACTTATAAACGATGCATATAACCTGGTGGTGGATGCACTGCTGGGTCCAGAGACAGAACTGGGAACAGCAGAAGTACCCTTCACCAGCATCATGCTTACTCTCCGAGGGGTCAAAATCCCCATCGCCAGCCTCGACATCCCTTCAGGTTTGAATTTTTTTTTTTTTTTTTTTTTTTTTACTCATATTCAGCTCCAGAACTATTGCTACCCTTGGTAAAGATGAGTTTAAAAAAGGTTATGAAAAAAAGTTAATCTCACACAGAAAATGAAAAATCTAACCTTGTTTTAGTAAATTTTAAAATAACTATAGTATATAGTCTATACAGTATATTATTAAAATAATTGTTATATACTATAACCTATAGTAAAATAAAAACCCTTTTTAACAAAACAAACAAAAAAATATATATATATTTTCCACTATTATGACCACCCCTATAGATTACTGTGAACAAACCATAATATTCCCATTTATATTTTACTTTTTAAAGTTCACCTGAGTGTTTAGGAACTCTTAAGCAGTCATCCATTACTTCCTCTTTCATTGGGGGTATAAATATGACATGACTGAGGCCATAATTACCCTAACTATTCATTTAAACACTAAGATTAGAAAACACAAATGTAGAGGCACTAATAATTGTCACGTGAATTTTATTTTCTTAGAATAAAGTCATTTCAATTGAAGGCTAAATTTATACATTGTTTAATAACCTTTTTACCCATGGTTCACTAAGAGTGCTAAGAATTCTGAAGCTGAATGTAAACCACCATGAAAAGACTCAGAAAAGGAGGTTATTTTTGTTCATTGGAAAACAATGATCCACAGTTGAATGATAATGTCCATTTTTTATTCAAAGACTTATTTCACTCATTTAAAATGATTTGATATTGTATAACAACTAATTTTTTTTTTTTTTTTTTTTAACACCAGCTACACTGGTTCATTAATATTCTAATCACTCACCAAATCTATAATCAAGTCCTGACTAGGTAAGGAATGCTGTCATTACAGGTTGGGACCCAGATGAAGCCAGCATCAACGGGATTATGCCTGACGTCCTCATCTCTCTGATGGCACCAAAGAGATGCGCACTCAGTTTCTCTGGGATACATTTACTTGCTGGACGATTACTACCCTACGATATTCAGAAAAAATATGAGCTCAACCTACCCAAGTTCCCCAGTACAGCCTGTATTACTGAGCTCCATTAACAAGTTTGTACACAACTTTCAGTAAACTACTGTAGCAGTCACATCCTAGTAGCTTGTGTGTGGGGATGATGATGATGATAATAATAATAATAATAATAATAATAATAATAATAAATGTCACTGTAGGTGGAGAATGTATTTTATTGATGTAATGGTGATAGTTGTAGCACAGAAGGATATGCTTCCTGTTTACAGTATATATTTAACAAAAAAAAAAAAAAACCCTGCATGGCCAATTTACTGTCTGCAAACTGGTCATTAAATTTCACAAATTTCACAATTTGTCATTCATTGTTCAAGAATTTCACACCACCAGTTGACTAACAAAATTAAGGGGTGGTATGAAAGAACTCCAACTTCCATCACAGCCAACTCATAGGTCACATCAACCCATGGTAGCGTCTCACGTCTTCTTTGCCACTTGTCCTCTTTTCGTAGTGACCCATATTTCTTCCATGTCATACCTGCTATAGGAGGAAAACATTAAACTATTACATTAGAATTACAACAGTTGTATTCCAAGTTCAGAGAATTACCCAAAGTTACGCACAACACTAAAAAGACCATGCACCCCCCCTCCGAAATGGTAGTGAAGGCCCTAAGTGAGACTCACCTTAACCTTTAGTTTTAAAAGTTGATCACTGTTACACACGGGTCTTGAATGAACAACTCATGACCCAGAGGACATTTTCAACCTAGTAAAAAAAACAAACAAACAAAAATACAGGCACTCGCTAAACATGAACAAAACATAAAATAAAGAACTAATACATGGTTAGATTACAATTTTGCCATACTTCCAAATATTTGGCAGGTGTTCAATCCGATTGGACAGGTCACCAAAAAATTGTGCTAAAGGGCAACCATATTAGCTCTCAGGTGACCCACATTTTGCAAAGTTTCACAAATGGTTCAGGAAGCATTGATGAAGCATGAGAATAAAATGTGGACTTGAAGAGGGCAGATCGCAACATGACACCCCTCAAGTGAATTTGAAGCCAAAATAGTAAGATTTCAGGGGCAACAAGCGACACCCAGGTGCTCAGGACACCATGAAGAAACCTTAAAGGCACATAACTGACATTGTCGCATGGTGGGGAGGAAACTTCTAAAACACCGATACATTTCTCATAGCACAATATTACATGAACTTAAGTTTCTGAAGGTTGTGAACAGGTGAGCAAAGGAAGGTTACCTCATGTACACAGGCCTACTGTTTCTCCATACATCAACTATCCCAAGAGAGTAGCAGCTTTCTCCTGTTCCTTTGACAGGAGGGAATCACTTCGGTAGATGCAAAACTTCGTTCTCCATAGGCACGAGTGAGGATTTTTGCTCCCCTCTTTACAGAAGTAGAGCTTGTGGATTCAGTAAAGCATTTTGCTTTTATACCAGAGCCAAAAGCAGAAGTGTTAACTGGTACAACTTTCCATCAGTGGCAAACTACCAGGCAAAGAACACCTTAAAATATTTAGTATATTTTTGATATAGCATTAACTAGCTAAACAATAAAAACTTATATTTAAAAAAAAAAAAAAAAAAAAAAAAGTAAGAACATGTTTTTAGTGGCTTTAATGGCCAAACAAGCTTTTAAAGAGCCAATTTTTTTTTAAACATGAACCCCAAGGAAAAACATTAGTGCTGCTTTGTATTTCATAATCCCAAAAATGCTGCTATAGCCCAAATAAACTTTTGTTCAACTCATACATACTAGATATTCCATTCCAGAAATAAGTAAACCTGCTTAATTTCTTGCATCATCTTGTTCCCTAGTTTGAATCTAACTTACTTTTACCCAAGGGTTACTGACTGCTTTAATCTGTGAAAAATGCTAAACTGTCTCTTAAAACCCTGCCAAAATCAAAACTATGCTAAATTTAAAATAAAAACCCAAGAATGAATATTTCTCTTCAGCCAGCACTGTTTTTTTTTAAAGCACAAACAAAATTAGATTTTCAAATTGTTTCATTTAATAGGCTCCATGAAGCCAAGGACACAAATAATAGATCCAATGCCAATACAAAGAACAGAGCACACAATCCCCTCAGATTTGGGGTAGTAATAGTAATAGTTCTCAACATTAATTCATCTTCCATATAGATTACTATACAGTTTAGGAGTGTCGGTCCATCTTTACAGCACATGTTTAAAAAAATGCAAAAGTCAAGCAGGGCAGAGATACCTCTGGAAGAGTGAGGGTGAACGTGGCAGGCTGCAAGCTGCACTTCAAGAACAGCACCAGTGCTGGCCAGCTCACTCGAGCAGTGTTCACCAGTCTGCAAGGAATTGACTCTTTGGATACTTGACATGGACAAAGACTTTCCTACTTTATCAAATTAGATTTTTTATTTTAAATGGAAAGATTGCTCAAATTTATCACTTTATTATACCGCTACAATTTTCAGCCTTTAAGAAAATTCCACAGCTGCTTAAAAGGTCCTTTAAGAGGTAGATTTTCACTAAAGCATAGAGCAACCCGAAATATAAAATAAGGACCTCCATTAAAATGGAAAATTTGCGACTGGATTGCAATACTGTGGCAGCTGCTCAGAACAGACCAAGAGGAATAAAATTCACATGAGGCTCATTATTCAATAAAGTAAAAAAACAAACAAAAAATTTTTTTAACCATTGTGGTAGCAGAGAAACATTTCACAGCCAATATGAACAACTTCCTGTCCCACATTTTCCTGGATTTTTTTTTTTTTTTTTCCTAAACAAAGAAAGCTTCTACATGAATGAACAGATCCTTGAGGAGCACGTCTTTAGAATACACAGCCAGTGAAGAGTTGGGTCTTGGGCCTTATTCGTGTGCAGCTGAGGAAGAAGCAGGCACACGTGAGAGGACACTGAAGCATCTGAACACATTTTTCTTTGATAGAAAACACCCCTCTTAGACAGCAATCTGAACAATACAAGGCAAAACGCCACAAAACGTGTGGCTACCCAACTGATAGGCCTGAGGGAAGTCACATGTTTATTGGCTGTGTCTGATTTAGAGATCAAGAGAACACAAATGAGTGAGCACAGAGCCTCGTTTGGAAGCAGGCTCTGCTCATCAAAGTCAGGGTGTGGACAAGGCAATGCAGGAAAGATCACTTATACCTCAGTAATTTCGGTTCCGTGATCTTAACCTGTGCCGCAGTTACATCCATAAAAGTAACTAGCCAGCTAATAATATTTTAAACATTAAAGGCATCAGGTCTTCCCCACATTTATAAATGTAAAAAAAAATATTCTGGAAAATAAGAAGTACTTTTAAATAGAAATACTTGGGCATTCATTAAAAAAAATTAAGTGTTGATTCTCTACAGCTCTGACTAAAGCAACTGGCGCACAATTCATAGAAATATTAAAATGAGGTTTCCTCAAAAGAGTGCTAATACGTACCATATCCATCATAGTTGTCTCTGTAGGAGCTTCCACGGTCTCCATAGCTGGAACTTCTGAAAGAGATGGCAAGAGAAATACATGATTTTCCAATAAAGTCTGAATCAGACCAGTATGAGATAATGGTTAATACTGAGTGTTACTGCATTAAAAGTGAGGGAAAAAAAAAAAAGCTGCTTGGTGCATTTGAAAGAAAGAGAACTGGGGTCTTACCTGTCTCTGTTGTAGCCTCCACCACCACCACCACCACCACTCTTGTAGCCCCCACTGTAACCCCGGTCGCCTCCATAACCACGGTCACCGCCACCATAACCACGATCACCATCACCATAACTGCGGCCACCACCGCCATAACTGCCGCCACCTGGGGGGGGATTAAATGAATAGTTATGTTGCCATTTTTGTCGCTCTGGGAACAAAGACAAAGACACTTCGCCATGTTCTACCACAAACTGTTCATACAATCATTCTAGTTTTGAATCATTAGTCAGCATGCCCCGGGATTGCCCACCTCTTCCCCTGCCTCCACGGAAGTATCCGCCCCCTCTTCCTCCTCCACTGCCGCCTCTGTATCCACCACCTCCAGAGCGGCCACCGCCTCCCTTCCCAGCCTCATCCACACGGATCGCCCGGCCATCCACAGACTACAGACAAAGAAAAAACAAAAAACACACAATCAATCATTTAGTGTGATGCAACATTTGGCCCCTCAACACAAACCTGGGTGTGTTTGCACCCTTATAAACACATGCCGTTATGATACTGGGCACCATATTATATTAATCAAAACTCTCGACTCAATATGCCCGAGTTCTGAATAGGTTCAAAAATATATGTAATAAGACAGGCCATTTATCATTAACCACACTTCTTAACCACAGATTTTGCTTATGCAAGTAACAAAAACTTGTGCAAATTCACACTTCTGAAAAAGTGGTCATATTTAATTTCGTTTAATAAACGTACAGCTTTTGTTCCTATATGCTTCCAAGACTCTGAACGCCTTTATAAAGCTTCAAACAATATGCTTTTATAACGCTGAATGTTTTAATCAACAGAAAACAGGAACCTAAAGGACAAACTCACAAAATGCTTATTTTTGATGCATAAAAAAAGAAAAGAAAACCACCACACAAAAAAAACTAAAAAAAAAAAAAAAAAAACTCATGGTGGACCCCACCACACTCTACAGATTCAAATCTTGTGCAATGGTAGACTTGATCTTTGTGTTACAAGGTCATACTTTTCCATTCATTCCCTCCATGGCATCTTTTGCATCTTCGGGGTTCTCAAAGGTGACAAAGCCAAAGCCCCTCGACTTGTTCGTCTCTCTGTTTCTGGCGACGTGAACTGTACAGGAAAAGAAATTATTCAATGTAGACTGTTACATTAGACTGGAAAAATAACTATTTACCACAGAAAACGACTTGCACATCCAAAAGCCACACTAACCATTGGTGATAACGCCGTATTTGGAGAAGGCATCCTCCAGAGACTGCTCCGTAGTGTCGAAGCTCAGTCCTCCAATAAACAGCTTTCCTTCGTCAGACATGATGTCGCTCTGGCAGAAAAACAAGCAATTAATTCGATATTAATTTGTAACGAAAACTCAATATTATCTTTATAAAAATCACAGAATCAGGCCATTGTGGCTCAAAGGTAGGCCAAACAATAGGCCTCGCATCAAACCCACCTTTTTACACCACCGCTTTTCCGGCACAAACCGCGCCAGATATGTCGATGCAAATTAGCGTGTTCGTGTCGGAAAAGCGGTGGAAAACAAAAAACACCCATCCCCCCTCAAAGGAAAACCGTCCGCTAGGTAGTTTAACACGACGCCATTTAGCCATTTATGTCAGAAACTAGTTCTGTAAAGTATATTTGTTCTAGAAACACAGCAATTACACGGAAGTTAGACGGCTAAATAATGACGGCGCTAACGAACGCAATAGCTCTGAAGCTAAGCTAAGCTAAGCTAACTAGCGCCATTTTGTCGCACGTGAAGATGCAGGCAGAAGACAAAAAAACCCCTAGAAACTAGCAAACTGTTTTCTAAATATTGACAACTGTAGTTAAAAACAAGACCTGTTCATGTTAAGGATGCTTAATTCAAATTATAAGGCATACACGTTATAATTAGGTAGAAAGACTTACACTGCCGTAACTTACTTTAGTCTCAGCCTCCTCTGGTGCCCTGAGCTCAATATGGCGCTGAGGGGAGGGCGGGTCTATTTTATACCTCGAGGGGCGGAGCTACATTGCAAACTATTTGAACATTTGAATATTCAGCTACTCTTACAAACAAGACCTAATCAGAGATAAGGGAAAACGAGTTATTTTTATTATTTTTTTTTTTATGATCATTGAAGATTTTTGTGAATTAAGCAAAGAAACCATACATCAAACCAGTGCTCATTTATATTTTCAAGATAACTAATTCTAATGGTTTCCACTACAAATACCATTACAAACCATGAGCTAACCATTAAAACCATTACCATTACCATTATTGGTCCTTAATGTTATCCACAAGACATAATATGCCACCAGTAGAAGGCAATAAATTACCAGTATAGACCCAGAGGGACCATTACAGTTTCCATTAAAACCAGTACAATTCCCATTATAACCATTAAAACCATTACAAATTCTGTTATGGTTTCTATTGTTTTTTTTTCAGCAGATGAGTAGACATTTAATTTTATGACACAAACATTTAGGATTTATTTGATGTTTATTATGATTTGACATGTATTTTATTTTTTTACCTCTACAACCCTGCAGATTGGAGTAATACATTACAGACAACTGCAGTACTAAAAATAACTTTTCTATTTGATTTTTTGAGAGGAACTTGTGGTAGCCAGAACTATCTACTAATGATGTGCTGTGTGTCAACAGGTCAGCTCGTTGAGTCGGCTCTTTTAGGTGAAAGTTGGGAGTCAACTCACATATGTGAGCTGTGTTTGTTATCTTTGTTTTTTTTTTTGTAGATGTAGGCCATCTTTGGTAACCACTTAAATGCTTTCATGGAAACTCTTTTCTATCTGAGCTGCTTATTTGCATAAAACGTGAAAAATGTGTTTTACTCCCAGCTGTGTGTATGAGTCATGTGTTATGGGAGGCCATCAAACAGGGACGGCGTGTGACCATAGATTTTGGTGGAGCAGGACAACATCACATAATAACGTATAGCCTCAAACAAAATTAAGTCAGGAGGCTATCACACTATACTTATGCTACAGGCTACTATCTAGTGAATTTTTAGAGTAACCCTGTAAGAGGCAGTTGAGAGTCAACAAGACATGAAAGGACAACCTAATTATTTACACCAACTTTCACTGAGAGAATAGAAAGATGCAGTTTGGTCTAAAAGCCAGTGCATGCAGGACAGTCAAGCTAAGTCAAATGCTTTTTAATGTCATTCCTCTACGTATACAATTTGCATACATCTTTGGACCGGGGGAGCAAATACCTGGAGTACCTGGAGGAAACCCTCAAAGCACGGGGAGAACATGCAAGCTCTGTGCACACAGGCAGAGGCAGGAATTGAACCCCCAACCCAGGAGGTGTGAAGTAAACACTAACCACTAAGCCACTTGCATACATTGAAACAAAATGTTTCTCCAGGACCATGATGCAACACATAACAATACAGTAGCACAGTGCACAGTACTACAAAATGTGCATAGAGACTGTTGACTAAAAATATGGCAATCT
Organism: Pangasius sanitwongsei; assembly: GCA_037576675.1. NCBI lineage: Eukaryota > Metazoa > Chordata > Actinopteri > Siluriformes > Pangasiidae > Pangasius > Pangasius sanitwongsei. The sequence goes on from CM075023.1 coordinate 15,623,948, forward strand.
TCATTTTAATACTTATTTTCAAATGGACTTTTTCAAAGAAATCCAGCTGTGTTCAATAGAGCAGGTGCAGTTCCCTTTGCCATTGTCAAAGTGTGTGAGATGAACACAGAACAGGTAATATGATTAACTGTCAAGTCTGCTCCTCCTCCCCTACTCATGAACAAAACTTTCATAGCGCGAGCATGGGGCAGTGTGATTCCTGCCCCAATAGGCCTCTGCTAGCGCTTAATGCAGTTCCCATTTTTGTCCACTCAAAACAAATGTACTCAAATTCTGCCCGGACCACATCAGTATTTTTGTGAGACCCAGAACAGCCGTAATCAAAGTCTATAATTCTTTTTAAAACTTATTTAATTAACATATTCTATTGACTAATACAAATAGCAAAAGGCTCTGAAATTAGAATAGGATGTTACCATAGGAAAAATAAGTGCTTACAGAATTTACTATTAAAGTGTATGCATTATGAGACAATAATATTTATTATAAGATTATTTTAAAAAATCATATTTTATTAGATACCAGCTGCTGTGCTGAGGAGCAGGACTAGCCAATTGGGATGATGCATTTCTCCTATTTCTGTTTGAAAGCTACTAACCAGATAGGTACACTATAAACACAGAGATATGAAGGTGAGAGCAGGTGAAGTAGCCTGTTGGTGTTTACTGCAAAAGAAAAGTAGATCAGGGTTTATAATATAAGGTGTAATTTCCCCCTCTTATTAACATGTTTTAAATCTTTTTCAGTGGACTTGTCATAAAGGTATTTTATGGCAACTTTATTAATATGAAAAGATTGTTTGGAGGTAGATTGTGCTTTAAATCATTACATAACAAATTAGTGTCATCACCGCTCCTACTGCTGTCTGACATCCACCTGAAATGCATGAACACTTCACACTTTTATCAGCTTGACTTGATTTTTAGACACGCCTTTGTCTTACATCAAGTGCAGCACACAGGTGTTGAATTTAACCTGCATTTCACGCCATGATCAAGCCAGCCCTGGTAGAAAACGGAGAGCATGTATATAACTATACAGCGGTGTATGGTAACTACCCTTCTGATAGGGAAAAAGGCTGCCACCTCGTCGGTTTTGGCCAAGCACTGTGAGATGTGGGTTCATGTGTGCTGTACAATGGCCGTCACTACAAATTACACTACATTACATTTACACTACAATTACATACTACATTACACACAAATCTGCTATGAATTCTGGATAGTGTGAAAATGTTGAGCAATAGTGTACTATTGGCTGTTTCAGTATTATTATTTTTTTTTTTTAACTTTTTTTCAAGTTCATGCTGGCCAAATGAAATGAGGCCTTGTGCTTGGCATATGCTGCAGAAGCTAAGTATGCAACATGTAGAAAGTTGAGGAAATCAGTGGCTTCTTTTTGTTTTTTTTTCGTTTTGCTCACTCAGAAGTGGTAATTAGTATTTCAACAGAATTTAAAAGGTATGCTGTTTATGAGGTCATTGCTATAAAGCAATGAATATGGAGGGAAACAAGACAACAAAGTAGACCAAGAAAATGCAAAGTACACATGACTTTGAAGGGGAAATTGAGTTTAATTGTTTTAAGCGATAAGAAGAGGAGGAGTAGAGGAGTATCAATCTTTTTCTATATGTATTATAATATTTGTGTGATAAATAATTTCTTATAATTGATTTATATGGAGACATACTGTATACTACACAATTTCAAAATAAATGAGTGTGATCATATTTTATTGCAATCTTACGCTGTAGCCACTAGGGGTCAGTGTTTTTCTATCATAAATGACCAGCTTGGCTTTTTACAGCCACGTTTGTTTACATAAGCTTTATGCACTGTTAAAGGTTATCCATTTTATCATTATCATTTTACATGGTTACAGTCATTACATGATTTTGGATTTTTGCATGTTTCTCAGCCACTATTAGAAATAAAAGCTCTGGAATAGTTTTCCAGACATGGATCTGATTAAATGAATTAAAGCAATTTCCCCCTGGGAATATAATAAAGTTCTTTGAATCTTGAATCTTGAATCTTGAATAGCTTATTATCTGTCTTAGATAATCTTTACAAGATTTGAAGTTGTCAGATCACAACCTAAAAGTTTAGTGTTGTTGATATTTACAGACAAAATTCAGACAATGCTTTTGGATCAGTGCTCTCAACTATGTGTTCTGTATCACTAGATAGCTCTAAGCCTTTAGACAATTCAGAAACTGAATATTTCACACTCACATAGCCCAAGTTACATATTTTCTACAATTTACATACTTACTTACAGCAGTACATGGGGAATGTGAGACAGGATGGTCTGCCATACTAGTGTATATAAGTGTACAGAGCATTTGTTTATCATGTGTCACATTCTGTGACTGTCCTCTTCTCACTGTGTATCAGTAGAGTAGCATCTTTCCTCCCCCTCTGTCAGCCCAAATAGCTCAGAGTCACAATCCAGACACACAGGCACAAAAGAGAGGGAGAGAGAGACAGAGAGAAAAGCGAGGGAGACAGACATGGAGAGGACTTGTGTGGCGAGTGCAGAAGACATTTTGTTCCAGACAAAGCGAGTGGGTTCAGATCCACCCCCGCCTGTCCACCTCGGCCCACCAGCCTGTCTCCGAGTCTAATAACACCGACAGCGCCCACTCCTGTACCATCGCCGGGCAAAAAATAACCCTTCCGTAACCATGGCAACAAGCTCACAACGCCAGTGCAAGCCCAGAGTGAGAGATAAGAGGAGATGATACAGGAGGAAGGGAGATGGAGGATGAGAGATAAGATAAAGAGGGGAAAAAATGGACAGAGTTGAGTCCAAAAGTCTGAGTCTGCTAAAATGCTCTGCCCACTATTGCAACAAAACAGTTTATTTACTTACAGGGAAAAGGAATATGTAGCAATAGAGGTGGTGGGGTTGGTTGGGGGTAAGATAAATTTTTTTTTAAAATTGTATTTTGCAGAAGAGGTAGCTAAATATTACATACTGCTCCTCTAACCAGAAAGATATAAGCTAAATAATTATAACCCCTGAGGATTTTCATGAAGGGGCAAGTAACTTAAAAAGTAAATGTGACCCATTTATGGGTTGGTAAATGAAATACTTTTAGATATGAAATATTTCTTATTTATCAATTCATTTAATAATTGTTTTTTTTTTTGACAGATTAGAAAAGTTATGCACCTTATTTACAGATTTTATCTCTTGAAATCTTGAAATTGACTCCAACTCTCTTGAGAGCTGGAACAGTAATGTCTACTTGTCTCAGTTATTATGGCCACTGCAAAGCTAAAAAGTTATCTGCAACCAATTTCAGAAAGCGTTAACTGGATTGAACTTGACCCCTTTGCCAAGGTGTCAGGAGGGAAGTGCACTCCAGAAAATCAGACTTAACATTATTTGTCTGTACATAATCTGACAAGACCAAATGAATCAAGAGATGAGAGGCTTCTCTGGTACTGGGAGAAAAAGAGGAAAAAGGATAGAGACAGACATAAATGGATGAATGTGCACATGCATGGGTGAGTAAACAGATGACTAAATCACCATTTCTGTCCTTTTTTGTTCTCTTTTTTCCCTAGCCATGTGAGAAACACTTCCCTCCCCAGTCTTGTGTGTTCCCCTTACACAGCACTTTGTTCATGCAGAACGTTTTCTACAGCACAGATGTCCTGGTGCACGACTCTTAGAGGCTGCGTTCTGTTCTAGCACAAAAACACACACACAAACACACTCCCTCAAGTGTGTGTGTGTGTCTCTCTCTTACACTCACCCACCCAATGACACTATTTTTATATCTCTGCCAACTCAATGCCGATTTTAGAGCTGCCTTTTGTCAGGATATGAAAGGTGTCTGAGAGTGATTTAGAGCAGAAATCGCTGCATCTGAGCAGATTTGAGCAGATTATTACTAAAGGCTCTGGTCAGACAACAGAAATAATCTGTAGGGTTTTCCACTAATGAAAAGCTGTGGGTTTTGTCATGCTGAGACAGAGAAATAATTTATCATGTTCAGGAGAGAGAAATAAAGAAATCTGGTGAGGGAATGACTGCTTTTGGACTTTCCACAACATTAAATATAACTATAAATGCTGAAAGTGTATGAAGACATTTATTAACAAAATTTTTAAAATTGAATCATTGGCAAATTGCTGTGGTATAAGCGTCAGCTGGTCCACTCTGGGGTGGTAACAGTAACATTAGGCCACATCACATCACCCAATCACTGATTATTTTTCTATAACAGCACACCCCATAGTGTTTTATTCCTTACTTAAAACTATCAAATAGCCACAAAACCATACAAGTCTGATAACATTGCTTTTGAAAAGCTACAGAATAAATAAATACTTTTTTATAATAATTTCAGACAGCCTTAGCCAAATTAAATGTAACCTCTCTGCACCATGTATTAAAAGCAAAATATACGATTGATTCACTTTTATAATTGATTCACTTAATTAAATTCACTTGTTCCTTCCATAAAATTTTGACCAGGACCAAACTGTTGTATTTATTCTCACCATTATTGTATGTTTTCTGTATATGTTTATGTTTTAAACAGGTTTTACACATAACATTATAGACAGTATACAGTATATGCATGTACTTAATATATGTTGCATAATTAAAAGAATAAATATGGTCTTTCTTTAACACAATTTTATATAAATGTATATTTACAGTTGCAGTTAGCACTCCCAGAAAGCTTGCTTGACATCTATGGCAAAAAAAACAACAACCAAAAACAAAAACAAACAAACAAACAAACAAACAAACAAACAAACAAACAAACCACCTACATAACTGAGTAACTGAAAAGCTAAATAAATCATCCAGTCAGTTTCACTTACTATTTACCTGAATGTGAACTCTATTAACTGTGCTGCTATGTCCAATATTATTACATTTTGTAGTGTTAAATTCATTCAATGGTATATTCAATACAAAAATTTGACATTGTACACATTACATGTGATACCCATTACCCATGGGTATCTATATTCAATGGGCTTATCTGGTACACAACAATGTCAGCGCTGTTCTTTTTTTGTCGACTCCTACTCTCATTCACTGTGGCGCTGCCTACCAGTTTACACATTCTGGGAAAGTGTTCTCTCTGCCACATCTCACACTCAGTCTCCTTTTCTGTGTTGCTCTCACTCCCTCACTCTGTCCTCTGAGTGACATGCATGGTTTACCACACAACCAAAAGTAACTACTCTGAACTCGTTCAGATATTGTGGAACCAGAATGATTGAATCTAACATCCTTACTTTAGAACTTCTCATTATCTGATATATTCACATTATTCATTCAGTGAATGCTTCTCTTAATAGTTAATAGTTAATAGTTGTTTTCAGTAAGGCCTAAAATCCCCTTTGGGCATACTTTATAAAAACACCCTAAACGATCAGCTGTTATAAAACATCAGTGCATTACTAGATGGAAATTAAACAGATTATGTAGATACTGATTTGCATTTAATATGCAATAAATAAGATATACACATTATATGTATTAATATCATATGCATTCATATGTTAAAAATCTTATAAAAGTAATGTACATTTTAACCTGAGGTATATGTCATTTGTGCTATTTAAAATGTTCACTGATCACTATTACAATGTTGCTGAAGTAATCACTGATTAATTTAGTGGGTTCTGTTCGTTTGGCGAAATTTCCCATATTTTATTAGGTCATTTAAGCATTTCACAACATTCTCCATAGTCAGTTGTACACAGTGCGCAAGCATTCTTCGCTATGATGCACAGGAGCATCGTGGACATTCTGACAGCTGATATCTGTTTACAAACTGAATCGAATAGGTTTATGTCCGTTTCACAATCGCACATGGCTATCCACTTGATTAAAACCTGACATTCAGTGTGTCAAACTGGCTCCTTACCCAATGTGGTCTTTGTAGATAGCCTACTCAATGTGATAACATAAATAAAAACCTTTCCATGTCATTTTGGTGAAGTATATTTATAGTTTCTAAGAGTTGAGGTATCAAAGTATATTGTTGGTAGAAAAACTCAATTTTGAGCAAAACCTAATTTTTCATCATTTTTGTTTTCTAGAATTCAGCCACAGTGATATCTGATGGGGCTTCCACATTATACACATATGTGATATTGTCCTTATGCACGTATAGTAAGAGATACACTAAAAATACTGTACATTTGAGTGGGAAAAAATATGTAACTTTAAGACAAAATGAAAAAGACAAATAAATTTATAGCCAGACAGGTTAGTGTGTTGAGTTTCACATATATTCCTTCATAATCACAAGCAAAATGGTCATGTGATATATGATATTAATAATGAGTCAGTCAGTAATATTACCTTTATAACTTTCTTAAATCCTTTTTGTATCTTTTTGTATCTTTTCATATTTGCCCCTGCATTTGAACCATCTTCCCCATTCTTGTTAACACTTCTGTTACAACTCTTTTCAAACCATTTTGTCTTATCTTGAGGATTGCGCACTTATTTCAGAATACACCTACATGTCATTTTTAACTTGTAAATCTGAAGTTTCTTTTATTGTTCAGAAACCATGGAGGAGGCAAACATTTGAACTCAACTGACTGCATTTTGATGCCTTTTATACTCCCTGGCTCTGCCTTGTATTTATTAGACATCACATGATGTCTCCAAGACTTGACCCTCATATCCACTTGTATAATATTTTTCTCATTCAAATTTTTTCATTCTCATTCACATTTTTCTCATCCTACATGCTATAGAATACACATTATATAATTGTTTTAGACAACATTTTAGATAACTCTGGAAGCCCAGATGGATTGAACTGAACTGGCCCGTCGGTGTGCGGTGATGATTAAACAGTGGTGATTGGCACCCACAGTGCTGAAGAGGGTAAAAATAGGCCTGTGGCTGAATGTGATTAGCTACAATAGGAACACTGGTGACTCACTGTATTTAATGCCAGTCTGTGCCTCGCTCTCTGCTGGCCTGGCTATGTGGAGGGGTGTGAGAGCACCACACAAAACCTTGTGAGAGTAGCAGGGTGAGGAGTGGGTGTTTTACAGTTTCTGTGATTAAACTGCATGTGGAGATAAGTGGGCTTATTCAGGCTGTGGCCACATGAGAACCAGGCTTAGCAGTTTGGTTTGGTCACTGTGTGTGTGTGTGTGTGTGTGTGCACCTGTGTAATGTATATCTTCTTGATGAGGTGGGTGGAGTTTGTTGAGTCACGTGAACATTATTCATAAAGCACATTTAAACCAGCAATAAACAAAAACAAAGACAGGATACATAAACTACTTAACAATACACAGTAAAAAAAAGACATGACACGATACAGAATAAAACACAGACAACAATACACACAAATGAAACAGCACAAAACGCATGGACTCATAGGCCAAAAAAAATTGGTTTCAATTTAAAAGTGCCAGTCATGAGAAGACCTGGTGCAAAAGGGTAATTTAAAGTAACAACTCCAGAGGAGTTTTTCCAACCCAAACTCTCTGTACCATATTTATAGCATATGTGTGATAATTACAGACTAGAATTTCCCTGTACTGAGAAAAGAACAGAAAATTCACTGACTTGAAACACACTTGTAATGGAAGCCTAGGGGCATTTGTTACGTTCCTGCCAATAAACGTTTGAAATACTTTACTATCATAACTATTACGCTTAAAAGAGATAATTTACTTTTAAAGTTTTTGTGGTGTCCAAACATGAACTCCAGTATCCCTGGTATAACCCTGAGCTTACTGTTACTGTGTTTGTGAAATTGTGGACGTTCTCCCTGTATCTTTGTGGGTTTCCCCTGGGTTCTCTTATTTCCTCCTACAGTATATGGCCAAAGGTATGTGGACACCTGACCATCACAAAAACATTGTATTTTCTGAACATCCCATTCCTGTTTTGCTGCTATAATAACTTCCACTCTTCTGGGAGGGCTTTCCTCTAGATTTTGGAGCATGGCTGTGGAGATTTGTGATCACTTAGCCGCAAGAGCATTAGTGAGGTCAGGCACTGATGTCGGGTGAGGAGGCATGGGGTGCAGTCAGCATTCCAGCATACCAACAAAGATGTTCTTCAACCTTAGAAAACCATGTCTACATGGAGCTCTCATTGTGCAGAGGGGCAGTGTCATGCTGGAATATGTCTGGGCCCCCTAGTGAAGGGATATTGTAATGCTACTGCATACAAAGACATTTTTGTGCTTCCAACGTTGTGGTAACAGTTTTGGAAAGGCTTGCATATGAATGTGATGGGCAGGTTTCCACAAACTGTTGGCCATATATTGTAACTCCCAAAAACATGCCAGGAGGTAGATTGGCTATTCTAAATTGCCCATAAGTGGGAAAGTGTGTATGCATGGTGCCCCATCCACGGTGTCCTCATACCTTGCGCCCAGTACCGTCACCTGGACCAGGATAAAATGCTTACTGAATGAATGACTGAATGACTGACTGACTGACCGACTGAATGAATGAATGAATGAATGGATTTAACAGCTGCCCATTAGTTTTCCATTATAAGTGAGTTTTGAGTTCTGAGTATAAAAATTCTTTTCTGTGTTAAAATTACTGTTTGTGGTAATCACGCATACTCTATGGTTGGAGAATGTAGATACTGAAAGATGCTGGAGTATTTCTTTAAGCCTTTTGGTTAGAGAAACTAAGTGGCACTTTATAGAACTATAAAGTGTCTGAATAGCTGGTGCGCCTGGATGCACAGGTTTCGCGTAAGAGGATGGACTTGCATGTGAACAGAGACCATTTGGTTATATTTTAACTTGTATGATAGGAAGAGAACTGCCAGGAGGAGGAAATGTATTCAGTTGGGCCGCCCACCACTTCCTCCTTACGTGGCTCTGCTGAGTCCCACCACAACACTATTTAACAAAGGTCAACTGGATCAACTGCTTTACACTGGCGGCATACAAATGGCTAAGTTAGTGCTTCTCAGTTCCTGTCATGAGACATCTGTGTATGCAGATTAGTATGGTTCCTACTCTGATGTAACCTTTTTTGTGTGAAGACTCAAATCTACTGTGTACAAAGGAACTACTGCATCGGTCTCTTATAACAGAAGAAAACAGGGTCCATGTAGAAGTATGAAATGGAGTAACAAACTTATCTGGAACAGCTGTTTGTGAAATTAGGCTGTCTGGCCAGAGGGAAGAGAGTGAAATACATAGATTACATGCTCTTAGACCACAAATGGAAAGAGAAACAGTGTGCATGTTTTAAACTCAACCACTATATCAGTCATGATCTCAGCTACTGAATTTACTAAATGTATAACCTTTTATAATAATGTTTTCAGCTTTTCCATCCCTTTCCTTGTAATGTAGAACGTAGCTTTTTTCTGACCATTTTTTTGTGGAAAAAAAAAAAAACAGCATGTTTTTTTTTTTAGTTCTACCCCTCCAGGTGAGAGAGAACGAAAACTCACGCTGTCATACGTGTTGAATATGTGGTCAGTTAGTCAACCTCAGTGGATGTGACTGAGTGGCATTTCCAGGTTTTTTGAAATGGGGTTGCAAAACAGTGCTGAGAGATGGTTAGATGAATGCCAGGTGCCCCAAAACTGAGCTCAAATCACATTTCTGACTGGTCTTTTGCAAATCTATCATATGTTTATATTTGTGTATAGTGTATTGTCAGCAGTGGCTGTGTTTCACCAGCAGGGGTCTCCCATCCATCAGCCTCCCACTCAGCTCAGCTGCTCATACACGCATACACACACTCACAGTCATACACACACACACACACACACCACCGGTAACACATCTGACTCAGTGACTTCACAGTTCTATTGTAGCACTGTGAATAGCTGTTGCCTGTATATAGCACAATGCAGCAAAAATAGGTATTAATGTGGTACATGGCACAAAAAAGCAGAACTATAGTTGTGTAGCTACAGTTTTACGGTGTGTTATCTCCCAACACAGGCAACACACGGCAAAAGACAAAATGAAAAAGATAAAGAAATTTACTTCATAGTAATGTTTTATTGCTAGTGTCTTAATTTCTCACAGATGTTCCTTCATTATCACACGTAACAAAAATGGTCAAATAGCGCATGCTAAGATTTTCATAGTGAAAAATCTATCAGTTCAAAAGTTTGCAGCTTCCTTTCCAAATGTCATATAAATATTCTTTAGAAACTTTTATGTCCTCTGTTGTGTCATGATGCTGTCTCCTTTCAATCAAGGTCAAACTGTTTTTCCTCTTGATTTTGCCTTTTCTTTTGGACGGTTGCAGACAGTTGCAGTGCACATTCACATTTTAATTTATGTCTGTGAAATTCTGTTTTTCTGTAGATAAATTATAAGATAGAAACACATTTCCCTTGATTGATTTATTAATTTTATTGATTTGTTTATTTACTCACAACAGACTTTTGCACGTATGTTTTGGATTGTTTGGATTGTTGAAACCATGGAGGTTGCACTCAGCAGTAACATTGAACTAGCAACTTGGTTGTATTACTTCAAGTTTGTAAATGTTGAAAATGTTGCTTTAGATAATTCCGCAACACATCTTTACTGTGTCTGTGGCTCAGGTAAATGGAAGATAATGTGGCAGAAGCATCATCTGTTTTTATTCAACATTGCTGGAAATGACTGCCAAGGGTCAAAATAGAGCAAAAAACACCTTTCTCTGGGCCTCTGACATGATTCATCATGATTTTAAAGTTCACTTTTTATCTCCACATGTTTGTGATTTGAACGCAGTTTGGTGGTTGCTAAAACAAGCCACTCGACTTTGAGGCCCTGCGCCGTGAGTTAAAGGTCAGGATCATCAGGCCAAGGAACGTTAAAGCATTTCAGCGTGTTGTCTGTTATTATGATGTTTGGATATGTCCTTTAGACTGTACTTTTGTCCTGTTTTCTTAAACATGTACTTATGATCTTAAGTGTTTTTGTGTATGTAGATACTTATTCACAGTCACGTGTGTTATCAGAATGACATGTGAGGGGAGGAGGCTGAGGTGATGGAACAGGTTTGGGAACAGGTGCTTGTGTATGTGTGTGTTGTGTGTGTGTGTGTGGTGTAAAAAAAAAAAAGGTTTCTGGAAATGCCATGAGATGTTACAAATGTGATGGGACTCACCATAACAAACAAAGGCCCCTCTTCTGGTGAACATCATGTCATTAAATAGAGCTTTGTCAAGGGTTTAAACTCATGGTTGCACTCATCAGACCAAAGAAATAACAAGTTCTTCAATATCTTATTGTTTGACTTATTTATCCCACAAAAGAGCATGAATTTCTAAATGCACCATATAACAAAGAAAAACCATATATACAGTGACACAGAATTAGGTTTTGTATTTACCCAGCTAAAGCATCAGCAGAACATTCAGTAAAGTATACCATTTCTAATACAGTGAGGGTGATGTTACAAGATCAACATTTCTGCAATGTTCTGAAATTATTTGATGAAATAATGACTCGCTTCAACCTCGTTAGAACATTGATCACACCTGACAAAACCTGACACATTTATTGAGCTAAAAACCTGAAGCACTTCAACTCGTGTAGGAAATGTTCTGCTAGCTAAATTTTTTTTTATTTTTTTTTTATTTATTTATTTTTTTTTAGAGTTTTAAATAAAGTTTAATGGGCTGAGTTTCTGTTAATTCCATTAAATTTTTTTGACATTTTTTGAACATTTTTTACTAAATATCCCCATGGTTCAAAAAAAAAAAAAAAACGAATTAAACTAATTAATATAACATTTTATTTATATAAAAAATACTGCCATTTTAACAGAAAAACTCTCTCCTTGTGATACTCAAGGTTTAGGTGTGTGTGTGTGTTGTGTGTTTTAAACCTTCCTGTGAGGGTAAAGTGATTGAAATATAGTCTGTTCTAGTTTAAAATGCAAATGGAAAATGCAAATAGTGTGTGCAGTTATTGTGTGTGTGTGTGTGTGCAGTTATTGAGTGTGGGGGTGTATGTGTGTAAGGCCTTTCACTGGAAGTGTGTTCTGAGTAACATGAGTATTTGCACCTGTTGCACCCCATTCATGAAATGTCCAGAAAGGAACTGAGAGAGACACACAGAGAGAGATAGAGAGAGAGACAGAGACAGAGACAGAAACAGAGAGGTTTTAACAGACAGAGAGATAAACACGCACAGACACACAGACTGACAAACAGAGAGACAGATATTCAGCATGTGCCTATATCCTCACTCTCTCTTTCTCAATTATTTTAAATTTCGATATAAAAATATATAAATTAGTTCGTAATACCATGTATATTGGGCTTGTTTATACGTTTGAGACATTTTTTAAAATACTGTGACATAAAGTGTCTCAAATGGCTGAACGTCAACACCATAATTTACACGTTCCTTAACAAACAGTGACATAAATATGAGTCACACACACATTATTAGACAATGCAGCCTGTAATTACTCATATCCCAGCATCCTGTTTGCATTGTGCCGATGAATACGTATACACCGCAATTGCATGGTGTCGGTCAGGTGCACTGACAATGGTGAGCTTGTGTGTTATGGGCACAGCATACCTTCAGGACACAAACGTGACTGATTTATAGCTAAGAGTCTTGATGAGTTGACAGTTCAACATGAGTCACTGGGGAAAGGGTGTGTGTGTCCACCTCCACAACATGAAAACTAATGCAAAGACACTTCAACTTTACATCCTGCATGCAAAGATGTTGTCTATACACACGCGCGCACACACACACACACACAAAATCTTTACAGTTCAAGTAGGTCATGCTGTCTTTTTAACTCAAGCACACACACACTTGAAACTGGCACTGTCACTTTAAAAAAAGGCACACACAGACAAACACGCAAAGTTCCTGTTTATACATAAACACACCTACGCACTTGACACCTTGCATACGAAAAAATCCAACACCTGCACACACACACATATACACTTCAGTGGACAAGTACTGTACATCACACATGCACACGTGAACACTTTCGCTTACAACACATATGAGTTATGACTACATACACAGAGATACACAAACACACATCCTGCATAGAAACTTCAAGCTTACAGAAAAAAACACTAGTTACAGAATAAATAATTCATGCCAACACTTTCACACACCTGAATAGTATTCATCGCACTTGTAAGTTCATGATCACACACACACACATAAATTGTATACAGCGTTCACCGAAACGAGCACACCCACACATAGACACTATTAAACAAACAGTTGCAGCAAATGTGAGTTCGTGATCAAGCACATTACATCATTTCACAACATAATCGATAAATTCAGTGATTTATCAACTCACTCAGTCGATAAATTCAACTTTGTTGTTTAGCGAAATGTGGATCATTGTAGGGAACTTAAAGGTGCAGTTAGTGATTTTGGCAGAATTTAGCCGAGGTTAGCTGTTTTGAAAACAAACTCCAAACAAATATGTCCCCTTCCTTCACTGGTCCCTTCAAAGCCATACCTCAAAACAAGGATAGAGTGCCAATGTAAGAGGGAGACATGTCTGAACTGACAGACATGATCAATGAGAAAGTGAGTTCAATGAGAAAGGACACCTCTGTGACCTGATTATTTGGACACTGGGGGTACACATAATTATTTTTGCTTCTGTTAAAAGAACCCAAGCTCCACAGAGACTGTATACAGTTTTCCCCTTAAGTAGATCTTTTATTGCTAGGTGTTATAATGTGAGGAGAACTTTAAAAAGGATTCTGACTTTAAAAAATTGCCTTTGACAACACCTTTAACAAATGTTCAGGCCTATCACACACTATACATTGAGACAGCTGTTGTTCAGTATGTTGTTACTCAGACTGGACACTGGTAAATCAGGAGCACAGCAGTGTTGTATACCTTTAGGCCAAAAGGATAACTATTAATCCAGGTCCAAAACAAAGTTTGTTCCTAAGCCCCTCTAACTCAGTATCTAACTGAGACAGCTGACTGACACTGCATTAGACTAGAGGACGTAACTCCTAATTCCTGACCTCCCAGAAAAAAAAGCAAAAAAAAAAAAAAAAGCCCCCTCAACTAAGAATTCCTACTTGGGAACACAGGAAGGTCTCCTCAACTCACCTCAACCTCCTGAACTCAACATGGCTGCACATGACATCGACAGTAAACAAAGTAGCTTCATACATTTAAATGAGTTATACTGTATATGCAAGTATTTGCTTTAGATCAGTCAACATACAGATATATTAGCTTGATAAGTCTCTAACACTGATTATACAGTTCACTTTTTTGAAGAGGAAAATAGCAGTAAGTCGAATGCAACATAAGACATGAGTTATGACTAAAAGAAATGATAATTCCTTTTTTCTCCAGTAATTTGTTGTACTTTCAAGTGAAGCGGCTCAGCGATTTTGCAGTGAAGTGTGAAGAAAAACACAAAAACAGCAGTCAATGATATCGTTAACAACCTCCACAGGGCAGGGGAGAAGGTATTACAATCCAGGATTCAATGAAGACTTGAAGAGCAGAAATATAGAGGCCATACCAAGAGATGCAAATCACTCATCAGCAGTAAGAATCTGAAGGTCAAATTGGAATTTGCAAAGAAATACAGAGATTACACAAAAGTTCTGTAACCAAGAACAACCTCTCAAAGTGTGGAGAAAGAAGGGATCTGCTCATGATCCAAAAGATACAAGCTCATCGGGCAAGTGCAGTGGAGGTAGTGTCATGGCTTAGAAATTACTGTAGCAGAACTGATCAATGTATAATATTGAAACATAATTCAAGAACATGACATGAACCATCACAGCTTCAGGTGTAGATCTTCTGTTGTGACCAGTCACATGAATTTACATAAATTATTTGCCTGAAGGCAGCTCTACAGGAAAGGGAAGCTTTCACAGAGTTTCATCGAGTTTGTATTTCATTTAGCCTTACAAAATGGCTTATTTATAACAAAAACAGACAGTTTAAAGACACTAGACAGAGAATTATGCATTTAATATCTGCATCAAGTTCAACTGATGTATCTCATCTGTCCAGAGTCTGTGGCATGAGTCAAAAATCGGTAACATGAAGCGCCAGTGTCAAACAAAACAATCACTTTAAAATGAATTATCTTATTTATAGTCATGAACTAATCACTAATGGTTACTTAAGGTATTAAAAAGTAACTGTTGCTGCTATTCAGTTATGTTATTTGCATGTCCAGACCTCTGTAGGCAAGAAATTATGGATTAATTTGTATGGATGAAAAATAAACAATACTGTTGTCATGAATTATCAAGACCAATTAGATTTATGGAAATGAAGAGCCCTCCACTGGCATGCCCTTTAGGCCTGTTACAAACCTACCTAAATAATAAATAACAATACAAATCATAACATGAATATTAAAATAAGCAGGGCAGTGGGGGAAAGGGCCCTGTGTAACTTGTGTGCGTTGGGTATTCAAAGTGTAGAAGATGACTTGGCAAAAATGTTTTTATTTCTCAGAATCCATAAATGACTTTCAAAGGAATCTTTGTCATGGCATGTTTTGGGGAGAATGTAAATTGTTGCTGCACTCACACCCAGCAGAGTTATAAGTGAACGACAATTGATACATTTCTGTGAAAGATTTGTGCTAAAATGAGGCATGATGATGGCAAGTGTGAACCAGATAACACATCTGCCTCCTCGAGCCACACCATTCAAGGGCAGTTAATGCAGATATTTAAAAAAAGTGTAGGAAAGTGTGAATGCAAGCTGTTTAATGTATATGTGTGGGTAATATGAGTAATTATGTGCGTGTGTTCCTGATAAGATGAGACGTGTGTTTTTGCCTAAACGTGGGCTGTCCAGCAGAGGCAGAAAGAGGGAGGAAGTGTTTCCTTGCCCCATCACGCATTGTGTGTCATAATGATACATGCAGGGATGGGCACATACACCCACACACACGCATGTGCACACACACGTTTTTTTTTTATTTTTTAGGTCTGACTGTATGCAAGAAGGAAAGAAGTGAGGTGTGTGAATGAGTGAAAGACATTTGTATATGACACTTGGGAAAGATTTTGCATGTATGTGCATGTGTGCATACATGTCTGTGTGTGTTGAGAAAGAGAGAAAGTGACAGGCCCATTTCTCAAAATGCTAGTGTGCCAATGTCCTGTTTTCTCAGAAAACATTTGCATGAAGCCAACACGCTGCATGTAGAGGAAGAAGACTACAGTTATACTGTAAGTAAGTGTTAACCTCTTACTGAGAGAGAGAGAGAGAGAGAGAGAGATTAAAAATTAGGAAAGAGAGGGAAAGAGAGAAGAGGGAGAAAAAAACAGAACAGAAGGAAAGTGAAAAAGAGATACTGTGTGTGTTACAGATAGATAGATAGATAGATAGATAGATAGATAGATAGATAGATAGATAGACAAGCACCATTTCTGAAGCATATTGATTATTTTATATACTATATTTATATTATACATTTATTTGCTATATAATATATACATAAATTAAATGGCATGTAAATGATATTTTCAGCTTAAAAATGAAAAAAGTAAAAATCAAAACATTTTTGTGGAAATGAGTATAGCTTTATTTTAACCCAATATTGTTTCAAAAAGTTTTACTGAGTAATGCATTTCTCTGAGCAAAAGGTTTCAAAAGTTTTGGCACCCCACGATATGAAACCACTTGGATGGAGTGTAATAGGCCTTAGTAAACTTTAATAAATGTGTCAGCAATTTTAAAATCAGAACCCTTCTTATTATACTTGAAGTTTTTCTACTTAAGGAAAAAAATTACCATTTCTTGTGGTTTGTTCCTCGAAGAGCTTCATCGTGCAACCATTCCAAACAGCTTGCTGTTAAAGACGTGGTGCCTAATAGTTGATTCAAAACAAAACAAAACAAAACAAAACAAAACAAAACAAAACAAAACAAAACAAAACAAAACAAAACAAAACAAAACACAAGTATCAACTAAACTGTGCAATTCTGAAATTGTGATCTTTGTGAACTTCTTTGCCTTCCTTGCTATCTTCCTTCCTTAAAAATAATATTCTTTTTGTCAATAATTCATACATGGTTTTGAGAAAAAATACTATTGTTTGAAACAGACGTTCTTATGCGAGCGATGTTTGATAGAGGTAAGTAGTTTCTAAAATAGTTTTGAAATTTTTAATTATAATATTCAATAAATGTTTATAATTTTCCCACTTCATTGAAGGGTACCAATAATTTTGAAATGGACTGTAATGGATTGAAATAACACTTAATGCTCATATTTTATAACTATAACTGGCTGGGAAGTGTCAGAAGTGTGCAGAAATAAAGAAAAATCTGACAATAAGCAGATAAATTCTGATCACTACATAATATTTATTATTTCATAGTTTAGTGTCATGGATTCAGCATTATTCTAAAATATGGAAAACAGTACAAATAAAGAAAAAAACCTTCTGTGACTTCGTGCTGAACATTTTTGC
Source organism: Pangasius sanitwongsei (assembly GCA_037576675.1). Classification (NCBI taxonomy): domain Eukaryota; kingdom Metazoa; phylum Chordata; class Actinopteri; order Siluriformes; family Pangasiidae; genus Pangasius; species Pangasius sanitwongsei. Next base: position 15,641,365 of record CM075023.1, read on the forward strand.
ATAGTGATCATGATTGGTGATGGCAAACTTATATTAAAAGACACAATGCTGACAATGTTGTCTTTTCTAGTTTACATTGTTTCGAGTGAGCTGTCAAAATTTTCTTATTGTCATCAAGTAAAGGGCTTAGTCAGTTTCCAAGTCTTTCAAAACGGAATAGAAAATGTCAAAACTGTCAGCTAGAGAGTTATAAATGCGTGATGAAACGTGGTGCAGTTGGAGAAGGAAGTAAGAGAGAGGAAATGAAGAATTCCTCAGAGTCCCTGAGAAACATGTGTGGGTGTGTATGAGGGTGTGTGGGTTTATGGGTGTGTGTGTGTCTGTGTGTGTGTGTCTGTGTGTGTGTGTGTGAGAGAGAGAGAGAGAGAGAGAGAGAGAATTTGTTGATGACTAAGTGCCGTATGTCTATTTGCAGCCCGGGTAGATAATATCAATCATCCGCTGATTAACAATGTCAGATAAGGCTGGGAAGAACCACACACACACACACACACACACACACACACACACACATACAGTCATACACTCACGACTGCGAGCTAAGGACAGAGTCAGCGCAGCTGGTACCACCTCTGGCAACCTGGCTATGAGTCATGTGTTTGAGACCACACACACACACACACACACACACACACACATATATACACACACACACACTACCGTCCATTTGCATTGCTTGTTCAGCTAATCCTAATTTACATAAGGTTAAGAAAATTATTTTTTCATCTTCAGTAAACTCTTTATTCTGGTGAGGTTCACGGTGGAACTGGAGCCTATCCCAAGAACACATTTTGGATAGCACACCAGTGCACATACATTCACACATTCATACACAGACATTCATCTGCACCAATTTAAAGCCACCGATCCACCTATTGCCATGTTTTCTGGAGATGAGAGTAAACCAGGTAACCATACAGATAGTTAATCAAGCTCAAGATTGAACCGGCGTCCTTGGAACTGTGAGGCAGCAATGGTACCTCTTGTGCCACTGTTACCAACAGTATTGTGCAAAAGTATTATATTGGACAAATATCCCACTCCAAGTCTCTCCAACCTTATTAGACATTAAAAATTAATAGTAGTTCAGGTTGCTTCTGACCAGTCAGAATCTGGGAATCTGTGATAAAATGTGCCACAATGTGGCCTAACTAACAAATTTCCTCATTTTTGTTGATCAACTAGCAAAACTGATACTAAACTGTTTCAGTGGAGAGTTTTCATCCAACAGACACTGTTTAGTTTAGATTTTATTTCCCTAACAGTTAACTGTAGTGCTGTTAATCCAGGCACAGGTGAAAGTTTAAAGCTCTAGTATTCTCCACAATGTGTTATTGGATCAAGTTCAATTGGGTGCACACTGTGAGGGTTATTTTTTCTTTAAACTCACACTGTGGGTATGAGTGGAGGACTGAAAATATTCAGTATTTTGCAATCCAGCAATTGTAAAAAATCAGTGAGAAAGGAAGAATTTCACCTAAATTTTGCAAGGTGTGTTGTTTTTCCCGCTCTTACAGTAATGTTAAATCAAGTCGGAATATATAGAAGTAGTTGATCCTTATCGTAAATTGTGCAGAAGTTTTGGGAAGCTCTCTCTCAGTCTGTGGCCAAAAAACAAAAACCATAAACATTTCACACTGCTGTCCCCGGGTTATGCAACTCCCAAGTGGATGCTGTGGAGTTCCCATGAAAAGGAGGAAGTGACTGCGCATAGACTGTAGTAATGATGTCAACAAGTCCTGACAGTAAACCCTCCAAACTTCACCATCTCTTTATGAAACAACAAAAACCCCAATTTTGGAAAAAGCATAAAGTAAAAATAAACACCAACCAATCAGTCGGCCAAGTGCTGACACACACTAGAAGTTCCCTGCACTGTGAGACAGTGTTTGGAGATATCTGCATTATATCTAACTGGCACTGTGGCACAGCTCAGATTACTGTCTCGAGCCTGTGTCGAGTTTCACATGTTCTTCCTGTGTCCCTGTGAATTTCCTTTGGGTTCTCCAGTTTCCTCCCACTTAATTTCTAGATGTGAATGAGTATGTGAATGTTTGTGTGTATGGTGTAGTGCAACGGCATTCCATCCAGGGTGTATTCTCACCTCACACTCAGTATTCCTGGGATAGGCTCCTGCTCAGCTGCAATCCTGACCGAGAAAAAGTAGTGGAAATGAATGCTTAACTCTGTGCATGTAGGGGTGAAAGCACCGGGGTGAAGATCAACAATTTTTACTTAATTCTATTGAACTTCACAGCCACGGTCCATCAAGTATCCTCTTGCCGTTACTAAGTATAAATAATGTGTGTGAGGCCATATTTGAGTGTCCTTCAGAAGCGTGTGAGACCTCAGGTCCTAACTGACTGAGTAACTGACTGAGTGGCAGGCTGCCAGATTGGAATAAGCATTTTCAGGCCCAGTCTTGGATAAAAATTAAGTATGTGATAAAATTATTTCTAAAATAAGTTATATCAGCTCATTTTGGTTACACTAGCCCAATTAGGCAATGAAATGGCCAATCTGGCAGCACTAATGAGTAAGCTGCATGTCTCTCTTGTCTATGTTCTCCTCTCATTTTTCTTTTATCTCCTTGTTCTTGTTCTTGAATCTGTATTCAAAGTGCCTGTCCCCTGCTCTTCACATTTTCCCACCCTCACCATCCTACTCTCTTTCTCTCTACCCCTTCTTTATCTTTCACTACTCCTACACTCCTTTCTTTTTCATGTACTCCTTTCCTCTTTGATGCACTTCTGCATTCCTGTCCTCCCACTCCAGAGGCTCTTTCTCTGTTTCAAAATGACTGAGAGCATCAGGGCACAGCATCAACCTCAATTCAGAAAACAGAGAAAGAGAGAAAACTTCATTGCTTTATCAATATTGCTGTATTGTCAGTAACCTCAAATCATTGATTTGGCTGTGTGTTGTTCTTAAATGTGTTTTTTTTAAGCCTAGAATTACAAATACACAAAAAAGTGGTTAACTAGTATCCATGCTAATTGAATGTATAAATGATGTTATGGACTGTTTAATTATTTACTTAAAATTAATTTTTGAAAGTAATAATTTACTTTCAATCAATAATTTGGGTACCATCATTGTGTTTCAAAGTTATCTTGCAGTCAACAGCGCAATAAAATTGAAAACAAGGAAAAAGAATCAGAAAATGTTTCTTTTTCGCATAATCTTCAGGAAATTTGAATGACGCAGCTTCCTGTTGAACGTATGAATTGTGGAATATTACAAATATTTCATAGGGATGAATGTGTTCAGGTAACATGGTTAAGTGATTATTGTGCTGTGTCACCAATAAAATATAATTTTCATAACCTAGAATGGAATGACTCATGGAAAAAGGTGTTTCAAGTGGCTGTTAAATAGATTCACACATTAATGCAAAATGAAACATTTTAGAAGTATTTTAATGATTACATTTCAAGGTAAAGTGTAGTTATAGTGGACTGGGTCGGGGAAATATTTTCTAAGTACCTTAAATAGGTTCTAGTAATGTTATTTATCTATGTTTATATATTATAAACATGCACATATAAATACATACCTATGTACACATACCTACGTTTAAAATATCTTTTACCTTTACTTTACATACGTAGAGTATTTGTAAGTGTTATATCACTTGGAAACAACTGGCATGCCAATCATGGAATCACCCTAGGAACCATAAAGCAACTATGAAGCCAGTACAATAACGTCATTGGCCATTCATTTTAAACAAGAAACAAATCAAGTTTTCCAGCCAATGTAACTTTGTCCTAATTAGGTGCTACCACCTCTTTGACATCCCTGCTGGCACATGAACTTTTGTGACATTTCCATTACAGCGTCAGTGTTTCCATTACTTTCCAGTAGCTTTAAAGATATTTAAAAAATAGTATTATGAAAGATTTTTGGATGAGGGAAGGAGCAGGAAATGAAATCACCTCTAAAATACCATGAATTCTCACCAGGCTATTTCAGGATACACCCTGGAACTTCGCTGTCCCTGACATTTCAAAATGCTATTTTGAAAATGCTCTGCAGATAATGTGAACTATTTCTGAGGTGTCTAGGGAACAGAGGAACAGGAAATGGAAAATGTCTGAACATGTCTTGGACAGCCCCAGTGACACATGGGAAACGTAAGGGAGAAGAATGAGGAAGACATTAAGATTCAGACTGGAATGTGCACGCCAATACTCTCCAGGAGAGCATGAGTGTGTGCTTCGGGTGTTGTGAGTGTGTAAAAATATCATGTTTACATGTATCATAAATGGCAATATTTACTCGTGCTGTAAATGTACAGGAATAGGTATTAGCTACATTAACTTCACTGAGTTACATCAAGATTAAATAACTAATCACTATGATTTAGAAATTAAGTAGTAATTACTATCCTTAAGTTTTTTTGTTCATAGCTGGATTTTGGCATATGTGCCTCACAGGACTGACTTTGCCGCTGCAGTAATTAGATTATTACTGCAATACATTCATATTCTACAAACAACATTATCTCACCCATGCATTGTAACATTGTAACAATTGACATGACTCAAGTCATTTAAAAAGATACAGTCGTTATGGTTAGGGTTAGGGCTGGGATTAGACTTTCTACCTTTTCTTAAAAATGTGTGTGAAATTGAATGAAACTCAACTCCATCAGCTTTGTTCTAAATGTTCTCTGCTGAAACCAAGATGCAGGAACAGGAAAGGGATTTTAATGCATGGACCCCATTGTAGATGCTTCTCGTCATGTGGGGCACCAGTATGTAGGTGCTGTGCTGTTAATCTGGTTAAATATACAGTCTCAAAGCATCATGGTAGTGCTGCAGGTAGTGCTGGTGCCTCATAGATCCAGGATCAGGGCTTTGGTCCAGAGTTTGTATGTTCTCTCTGAGTTTCTGTGGGTTTGCTGTGGGTTCTCAGGAGTCTAAGCGAGAAAGTACTGTACTCTCCAAAACTAAAAAACTACTGAAACCCAAAATAAAGAGAACTGTTTGCTAGTGCAGCCTAAAAGCTTGTATGTTGTTAGTGTAATATTTTAAAGTGATATTCTGGAAATGCACATTCAAACCTGCCATATGTCTACATAATAACTATAGATGAGTATCAGTATGTGTTCTGCTGATAATGTATATATAAAGAAAAGCATTTTCATGGGATTTCATTGAATGCGTACATTTTTAAGTTACATTTTTTTTGTGGTAAAAGATTTGCACACACAAAATGATCACTGATCTTGGAGTCACTTTCAGGCTATGGTAAATCACACTGCGGGTACTAAATTAATATATCTGCATAGACACTGCCCTGTAATTTATAGTGAGAAATGGAACAAACTGTATATTTGTTGAGGCTTTTATCAAGTTTGCATGTTTTTACACACAAACATTTAGTAAATCAGGGCCACAGAATAACTCAGATTTACATGGCCTGTAATGCCACAGGAAATTAGGTCGTTTTTAAAGACAGCCTATAGGAGAGTTTCCTATAAGTTTCCTAAGTTAAATGCCTCATAAAATACTTTAACAAGGTAGGATGATTTGGTAAATGGGTTGTTGGGGAGGTGGTTTTCATAAGAATCCTTTGACCAGTAACATGAACCCTAACCCTAACTTTAACTGTTTATTACTTCTGCTGTGATTTGGCATCTGTTATGAATTTGAATGTTGGATGGAACCAACAAATTGTAGATAGCCCATTTTGACCATCAAAAGCCATTTCTGGATAAAAAAAAAAGTTTCCACCTGAAAATAATCCATCTGAAATATTAGGGAAAAAAGACTAACAATGTAACAACATACATTTGTGTAATCCAGAGCTGTTTGGTTAATGTTTTGTGCAGCTATTAATAGTCAAAGAAATCATCTGGAACTGAAAATTGCCTTTTTTTTGTATCATTACGATAAGATAAATTTGCTTGGAATGCATGCTTGGAATGTCTGTAGTAAATGCTAAACTTCTACCAGCTCTTTAGGTATTCTGAAGTCTTTGAGTTGGACTTGAAATGAACCTGGCTGTGGATTAGACAAACTTCAAGGAAGCTTTATTAGAAAAAGATTTGACCTTTTAGAGAAGATTTAGACTCGTTTACGACTCCCATAACCTTGGAGATATACAGCCGACATATATCACTGCTTCACTAAACTAGTCCATCTTTGCTGTGTGTGTGTGTGTGTGTGTGTGTATGTGCACATGTGTGCCTGTGTGTGTGTGAGGGGATGGATTTCATGTATTAGAGAAGTAACAGTGAATCCTAGTTATACTCTATGTAGTTTACTTGTAGTTTATTCATTTTTTATTCCTTTTTCTTTATTCCTTTTTTATTTGTATTTATGTCCTTACAAGAGCTTATTACCCAGTTATAAAGAAGTCATGAAAGTCTGGTATAAGTGTGCATGAAGCATGACATTAATTCATATTACCCGCCTATATATAAAATATAATAATATATCTAAGTCATTAGATTAAATATATTCACACATGCACTTAAAGTGCAATATGGTGGAACCTTTTTCTTCTGCAGTCTGTTTTCCACTTGCTGAAATAGATCTTTTACAGTAATTCACGGTACATAATAATAATAATAATAATAATAATAAATAATAATAATAATAATAATAATAATAATAACATCATATTACCTGGAGCTGTTTTCACAGTTACTGCTTTCACACAATTAAATCCAGTTTAAACTGATTGGTTCTGTTCACACAGTTGAACTTTCCACTAAACAGGCTATAATTTGGTTTTGTTTTCATTCAGGAAGTTAAAAACATGTAACAAATACAGCAGCATGCTGCTCAGAGCACACAGCATACACAGAATGAGAGCACGCATGAGCTTTGCTTGGACTAGTAATCATGTCAGTAAGGTAAAAACTTTTTTTCAAAAGAAACATTTTTGCTGATTTCCAGGTTATTTTCTGGTTTGTTTGGCTCAAGGCAACACACACACACACACAGAGAGAGAGAGAGAGAGAGAGAGAGATATCATAGAGAAAGATCATATAAATACCGAACATGTGAGACAACAGCACTCAGGTGTGCCATGTTAGTCATTACCTGCACTAAACCATGCTCTCAGCTGCTTCAACATACAGTCAGGTCTGGAAGTATTTGGACAATGACAGAGTTTTTGTGATTTTGCCTTTATACACCACCACAATGGATT
>CM075023.1:15648631-15662672 GCA_037576675.1 Pangasius sanitwongsei
CCATATTTTTGTGGAACCTTTTAAAATAAAGCTGAAAGTCTACACTTCGATCACATCTTGATTGTTTTATTTCAAATTTTATTTCAAACTCCGTCATTGTCCAAATACTTCTGGACCTAACTGTACTTGTCTCTGGGGGAGGAAACAAAAGATTTCTAAGAATTACTATTCCCAGGTAAGATCAGAACAGGCACACACATTCATTCACACAAGTTCTTATGTTCCAATGAACTATTATAGTATTATATAGTATTACTGTATCTCCACCCTGCTACAGCACATCAATCCCTAGGATTACCAAGTGTCAGAATTCTCCTATTATCCCCTGTTTGCACAGTCTGTACTGCCGTAACATATACCTGCTGGCTCTAGTCACATGTGTCTCAATTCTGATCCTGGAGTACCCCTGCCCTGCATGTTTTAGTATTTTCCCTGCTCCCAACTCACCTGATTCAATTTACGAACTACTTAACAAGTCTGAAGTAGATGGAGCTGACTGAGTTGGAGGAGGGAAAGCCACAAAATGTGCAGGATGGGTGTATTCCAGGACCAGGACCAAACACTGCTTTAGTCTGTTGTGGTTCATTTGGCAACAGAGAGAGAGAGTTTTGGTTTGATGATTCAGGCCAAGGCTGACAACTCTCTCTTTCACACACACACACACACACAGACAAAACAGAGCAAAAAAAAACAGCAAAAAAAAAAAAACTGAGCAAAAACTGGAACTAGGAAAGTAGGAACTGTAACAACAGGTACACAAAATCTCACCATGAGTGCTTTAGTCTCGATTGCACCATTTAACAGTATTTATCAGTCCCACTTTTCATTCCTGCAGCTCTTTTTTAACCCTATAAACACCCAGGACCCATTTATTTGATTTTTATTTCTATTTTTATTCACATTTCAGTTTAGAACATCCAGTCAAATTCATCAGTGTAGAAGAAATTTTTAAGAATCGTGTCATCTGCTATGACCTAGTTTCATCATACTTGAGTACATTTTAACGTAGCAACTTTCACCTGAGTAGATTTTTGGCTGGATTTTTCCACCCATGGTAATTACTGAAGAAAATGTTCTAAAATTAGTAATTGGATAATAGATAAAACACTGGCTTGGCCTGACTCATAAAAAAGATTAGTCCATTTCAAGTAGAAGTTTGGAGAAGTGCTTCTTTGTTCTTGGTGTCAGAGAGATGAACTTTATTTCTTGTGAAACTAAAGAAGTGCTACTGTAATTACTGAGCTCCGGTCTGTGACATATATTTGACAAAATGGTCCTGCTAATAAATCAGTTTTGATCCATTAACTTTGTTTATTGATGTGTAGAATTGAGTAGCTGAATTAAGTGTTGCATAATGTGAAAATAATAATGTGATATCTCATAATGTGAGATGATGTTTTATCTGTCCCACATAAATCAGTGTCAACAGGTTTTTATTTTTAATTTTTTCTTTTTTTTAGTGAGAATCACCCTGATAAGCATAATAATACACATATACTCTCTGACATAGTCAGCCCGCTCAGACTCGAAATACGTTGCTAAGGCAACTGCCCACTCGGGCCTACGCACACACCACCCACACGCGGTCAAGAATCAGATGCTTTTTTGTCTGTGTTTGTGGGTGTGTGTATGTGTGTGCTCAACAGGAAATTAGTTTGCTTCAGGACAGGCTGCAGGTCAAAAAAGAAAAGGGCTGGGCTACAGTCTGCATTCACTGAAGAAATACTGTGCAGGCTGTGACATGAAACTTCTCAGAAAACTCCATAAATATTATAATTATATCTTGTGGCATTTCATAACCTACAAAGTCATTGTAGCATGATGAAACTTGACTTCCAAAAAAAGGAATGAAATTTGAAATGAAAGGTGTATCACTGGGCTGACATTAAAACATATTTTCAAATTAGCAGTAAAGCCAGTATTCACGCCATGTCCTGCTAAGTGTAATCTAATTTTAACCGCAGTAACAAGTGAATTGATCTGAAGAAGTGCCATCATACACTGGACTCTATTGAATTATTGATTCTGATTGGTCAGAAGGTGTTGATTAATTTTCTATAAAAGCAGCTCTGCTGGCTGCATTATTATACAGGCTTAATGTTCAGTCGAATATGTTATCATTTCTTTAGTAACAGCTTGCGCAGAGACTTGTATGGAAGATTCTCTACATAAAATGAATTAAAAAATTTTTGCAACTGTTGATATGGTGAAGTTTTTTCAACATTTTTGGTAGGAGTCACCAGTGTAAGTGCTTTCACTCAAACTCTAAGCTGTTAGTTTCATTTTTCCAACACAGGAAAGTCTTCAGGACAGAGGAGTTTTCACTTGTGGTTCAATCTGAATTTTTTTTTTTTGTCTTATTAACTTGAAGAGAAAGAAAAGAGAGAGGCTGGGGAGGGAAGGTAAGTGATAACAGGAACTGACTGGTTTCATGGACCTTCCAAAACATTACATGTAACTATAAATCGATAAAATGTATGAATCCCAAAGGTGTTCAGTGGGGTTGAGGTCAGGGCTGTGTGCAGGATACTTGAGGGGCATTGGTTTGGGCCCCTTAGTTCCAGTGAAGAGAAACTGTAGTGCTACAGCACACAAAGACATTCTATACAATTGTGTGCTTCCAACTTTTTGGGGGAAGGACCACATATGGGTGAGATAGTCAGTTGTCCACAAACCTTTAGCCATATTTCTGTAATACCAGTATTTAAAATATCATGGATTGTATATATACTGTATGTTGTACATACTTTAAAAAAAAGAAGAAATCATCTATATTTTAACTTAATCTTTTGCTTTTGTATGACATACGTACCTTTTTATACTAACCAGTTTGATATTATGAAACACTGCACTTGTGAAACATTTGAAACATTGTTTAATTTCTGAAATGAAATTTTGTTATTACAGCCAGTGAGGAGGGTGTACAGAGCATATTCACTAAAAACTGAATGAAGAGTGAACATTCTCACATCTATAGGCAGCTCCTCGACTAATGAAACACCCACACAGGCCTCCTAATAAGATGCATGGAGAGTGAAAAATAGACAGTGACTGAATGAGAGAGACCAAGAAACAGAACAAAATGAAAAAGAAACCACATAGCAGCTATCTCTAAAAATACAGTAACCATTGGGAAAGGACAAAAGACAACAACTAGTGGGAAGTTTAAAATAGGCCAGCTAACAAAGGCTCGAAAAAAGTGTCTGTGTGGAGTGTTTTTCCCCCGGCTCTTAAAAAGCTATTTCAGATGAGTTGCTAAGCAACTTCAAGTGATGTCCATAGTCTTCAGAGAATATGATTGTGTCAAGAGCTCTAACCGGAGAAGTCACACACACACACGCACACACACACACACACACCCCCCAAATTTTGTTTTACTATCTCCTCTTCTTTACACATATCTTCACATATGCACAAACTTGAAAAGGTGTATAAATAATTCCCAAGTAATATACAGCACCAGTGGGACAACATATTATGGAACCAAGGTCAAAGGTCAGCCCCCTAACCCTAGCTGCCACTTTCCCCAGTCTGATGAATAACAGTGTGTTGGGGGAAGAGGTAGCATGAAGAGGGTCAAAACATGCTGTATGGAGTGTGTATGCACATGCAATTTGTTGCTTTGAAATGTACATTGAAATGTTATAGATATATATTTGAGATGTAACCGAATACAAATACATTATTCAGACTGAACAGATAATGCGCTCTAAACAGATATAAATACAGACATGAATAGGAGGTGCACTATTCAGAAAGGTTCATGGGGCATCTGGTGGGGCTTAGAGATGTGCACTGGGACTAGAATCCCATGGAAATACAACAAAAACTCAACCAGATACAGATAGTGGCACTACGTTACACCCCTAATATACATATATGTTCTACAGTAAAAAGAAAAGTCAGTAGCCAAAAGAAGTAATATGATGACTCAAAACATTAATGTGGCACTTCCTATAACACAGAAAAATAACCTTCATAGATTCCCAGTAACTGAAATGGCGCCATAATCTCTTTCCATTGGAATGCCTTTTCGTAAGTGAGATAGTGTAACAGATTTCTAGAGAAACTGCTGTAACACTTCTCGTCCTTTTTGAGGAGCTCTAATGAAATGCTCTTTTATGCATCTCACATTATTCACATACTGTATTTTTCTGGGATCAAGCCAGTTTCTACTTGATCCTCATGACTCATCAGGAAGTCAACTTGTCCTGGCCTACATCCCAAAAATTAGATTTAGGGATTATGTTGTGACTCCTGTTCCTTGGGTGGATGCATTTGAAAAATGTTACAGTTACATCATACATTTACAATTGACTGCACAAGTGGTTTCTGGGCGAAAAAAAGGAAAATATTTTATAATTTATCTTTAAACAAAAGAATTACTGTTAAAAATGAAATGCAGGGGTATCAAGGCAACAGTTAAACAACAGCAAAATAGTTTTAAAAGAACCAAATAAGTTTTGTCATGATCCTTTTGGTCATTAAATAATATTAAAGCTGGGCAAATATTACAACTAAGAAGAGCCAGAAGCTGTTCAGATGATATGAAAGAGGTTGGAGGCAGTTACACCACGTGTTTATCACATTTAAAGCAGGAGATGCAAGCTAATATTTGCAAGCTATATTTGCAGCGTTGTTTCACTATTAACATCTTAGCATACCCTATTTGACGCTATTTGTGTTACTTGTGATAATGAATGAATGTCTGTGACACAATAAATGTCTTCTTCATTTTGTCCTAATGGTACACATATTTTTGTAGACTATGATTGTAGTGTGCATGAAATACATTTCTTAGTAATGTGGGAGTTTAGGAGTGATTGGCCATGAGACAAGATCAAGTTGAGTTTGAAAGGCCTACATGTTTGACTGTTTCATACTAAAATCAGTAGATCTTTCTTCACTGCAGTTTTTTGAATGCCTCAGTGGAGCCATAATGATTTCTTCATGATGTGCTTTTCTTCAAATGTTGAGAAAAGCCTGTATGTGCTAATTGGGAAGAACCTGCTTGTCATCAAGAAAGGATCTGCTGAATCACTGGCGAAATAGGCACTTCCTGTCCCCCCCTAACCCCCCAATTTTATCCTATCATGCAGAACATCAGCACAGGAAGTTGGCTAAGACAGGGGCTGCATTTGCCTCTCTTTGGGTCACTGAATGAGTGTAATCAGCCTGCACGACGTAGACCAAAAGCATCATTTCCTGTTTAGTGACGGCAGCAGTATTCACTTCCTGAGTGCTCTGTTTTCAGCCTTGGTTCAGGGAGAGGATGCGTGTGGTGTGTGTTGTGTCTTGTAGAGTTTTAACCCCTTATTAATTACCGTATAGACTGATAGCATTAACATGGGTTTTGAAAGTAGCCAAATATTTAAATTTCTGAATTACTGTGGCCTTTGAAAACAAACAAAACTTAAAATATGAATGAAAATGATTAACAACATGGTGATGTGATGCCATTACCACCCCAAAATTGATTAGTTTCCTATAACAGCACATCCTGAAGTGTTTTGTTCCTTTTATACCACAGTTGCACTACAACTACAACTAACACTTACAGTTTTTTTCTAATTTATTAATGATTGACATATCATTCTTTTTATCCATTTATAATTACATTTAATGTTGTGGAACATCCACGAAACAAGTTAGTTCCTGTTATCACTTACGTTTTAGCGGCTATAAACCATTTTTACTTCACCAGTTTTTACTTCTCTTTTTTCTTCTTTTTTACTTCTCTCTCTTGAAATTTACTATGCCAAAAAATATACAGGTCGTCATGATACAGAGAAACCACAAGGCACAAAGTCCTCTCTCCCGAAGACTCTCTTGTGGCATAAAAATAGATTCCAGTTGTGGTTTTTGTGATGTTTGGTGATGTTCAGCCACTGCTTTGCTCTCAGTAAGGGCTTTTTTTTTTTGCCAACAGTGTCATTTTGGAGGTGGCCTCTAACAGATTATTTCGAAACAGTGATCTTTGGTTTATTTAGTGTTTGCTCGTTCTGTTAAAGGGTGCCAATAATCCTGAAATTGAATGCACTTTCGCAGGGTGTTAAACTTCAGATTTGGCAGCACTAGTTTAAAAAAGGATTTCAACTGAGCCAGTTGATTTGATTGCTGCTGTTTGCATGCTATGATAAATACTCCACTGTCCCCTTATAAGCCGAGACACCTGAAACCTGTAATCAGTGTCCAGCGTTTATCCAGATGGAAATGATGTTCATTCAGTATCAGTGATGAGGTCAGCCCTTCTGGGCTGAGAATGATGATGAAGGCAATAACAGAACACAGGTTAGCCTGCTCACTGTGGATCTCATCAGAGAGAAGTACACACATATACACATCAATATGTAATATCAGCCCAATGATGATGTGACCCATATTGATCAGACAGGGCATCCTCTGTTTGCAGTGCCCTCCCTTTTTGGTTGGTTAGGGGTCAATATGAGACAGGTTAGAGAAAGTGATGGACATTTTCCAGTACACAACTGATGTACCACTTTTTTTTTTACAAGCACCCGAAGCAACCCCAAGCTCGAGTCATTACAGCCAAAGCAATCAGTGAGGCTCAAGTGAAATGGTTTACGACTGCTTCAGAATGGTCTAATGATTTCACTTATGTCCATGTAAACACATTTTCGGGGAAGAAAAAAAGTAATTATATACCAGACTCCTAGAACACTTCAATAGGGTCAGCCTTTGTCATTAACAGGCTGATCAGGTCCATGAAAGTGGTTGCTTCAGCACAGAAGGCAAGCTCAGCTCATTGCAATAGTAAATTGCTGTATCTCTGAATTGCTTCATTATATCCAGACTGTGAATTGTCCTTACAGATAAAGTGAGCAGAGTGGTTTATGGGTAGAATGTGGTCACTACTGTGTGATAAACCCATTGATGGTGCATGGTTATCCTCTAGTGTTCTCCCCTAATGCAGTCTAATTATAAAGCGCATCTCGGGCTATTGATTACTGAGATATCTCCAAGGATCTCCACACCACATAATTACATTCAACCCCCCCTAAACCCAAACGCAAACCCCCCAGGTTAGGTTCCTTATGATCACCATCTTAATTAGATGTGCTTTTTAGAAAAGGTAACTTGGACTTGAACAGGAGATCTGTTATCCCCTATGGGAAATGTTTGAACCAATTGGGGACTGCAAATGATTAAGGAGGAAATATCTGCAAATCCGCATTATATTGAACATAGTAATCATAGGCACTTCCCAATGGACAGGAGCTGGCTTTAGGAGTTATAGTTGGATAACCTATAACCTATGGAAAGGACACACACACACACACACGCACACACACTACACAATGTGAATATTTTAGCGTGCTGTCTCAGCCTTATCCTCTTTTCAAAATCCGAAGCCACAGTCAGGTGTTTTTTGTCTATAAAATGTGATGAAACGTTTAATGTGATGCTGGTGCCAGATACTGACACACTTCTACTGCTGTGGCTTCTCTCACCCTATAGCCCTGCCTGATTCACCCTGATGCTTTACTTCTGTGATTCACATTCTGCTCTTGTAAATGTTCCCATACGGATACCCTAAAGATTACACTTCCCAGAAATCTCAATGGTACTGTAAATTTGTACCTAGGAGCTGCTTCTGTAATCACGAAGACTGTCCTGTGCTCATTCCAGGACACTTAGTTACTATCTACTCTTACTGAACATTATTTCAACACACTTAGTACTGTTTGTATTTTTACTTTGTTTTTACTCACTCTTCGTTTTACTCACTCTTCCCAGAGAAAGATGAATTCTCTTTTGAGTCTGGTTCCTCTCCAGGTTTCTTCCTCTTGTTGTCTCAGGGAGTTTTTCATTGCCACTGTCACCTCTGGCTTGCTCATTAGAGATTAAAATCTACATCCAGATTTCTGTAAATGTCTATTTATTTGTGACAATGTCTATTGTTAGAAATGCTATTCATTTAAAATTGAATTGAATGGGAAGTGCCATACTTTGTATGTGTGTGTGTTACTTGTAGATGGATGCTGGAACCCAGTTAACTGTTATTTTGGCTCCTGTTTGTTGTTTTAAGCTCATGATGAAGCAGTGTTTGTAAATTCTCATGGGCTTTGTGTCTAGATGCATATCATTTTATAAACTTGTATGTTTGCTTGGCTATCTCAACCTTTGCAGTCCAGCAACCATGTTTATATTCCAGCGAGACGTTTATAACACGTCTAGATTTTAGCCAGGGAAAAAGTGTTTAATTTATCTTTGAAGGATGTAGAAAAAGACAGTTGTTGTGGTTGTGTACAATAGTGAGTCATAAACTTTTTTTGCAGTCATAGTCACCATTCAGTGTAAAATAAAAGTCAACCATTTGACCCCTTTATGACTGCAGCTCAGATTAATTTACTATGATTCAACTATTTAAATATTAAGCATATTAGCATATTTACTGTATTTATTGGAACCTCTGGAGCTTTTTATTCATGAACCAACCACCAACAGAACCCAGGTTAGTGAGCTTTAGATTAAGAAATGAAAAACTTCCTGTATTAATCAAATTAATGTATCTGGCATCAATATAAGCCAATTCAATTAAAGTTACATATTATGCTTTTAACTACATTAACTAAATCCTGACTAAAGTAGTGACCACCTGTCATAAAAAACTAAAATCACACATCCTGTACTGCACAAACCCTGGAGTTCCTTTGAAGCGTACGTATACAAGACGTCAAGCTGAATAAAAGATGTACATTTATTTGCAGACCAGGATTAACCAATAATAATACCTTTATGGGTCAATTTGAGTCAGATTGGACTGATCCAACAATGCACATCCATGGATAGTCCAAATCTGCTTCGTTTTAATTCTGACTCCTAGTTTTGCTTTTACTTCTAGTTTTGTGCACTCCATATTTAGTTTAATGGTTAGGCAGGGATGGCCAAATGACATATATTAGCTAGACCACCTGGCAAGTAACAGCTCCAATGTGCTGGCCAGTCCCATGTTTTGGCTGCCTGGAAACCTAACTGACTAGGCTAAAAAGTGGTACATAATATAGTAAAGCATGGTGAGCTACATTAATACAGACTAAGGGAAATTAATGCATATAATATAATCCTCTTCTAACGAAGTTTCTAATGTATCACATCATGTTTTTTACACTTGAGGAACAGACAGCAAGTTATTGTCCAGATTTTTTAGTTACGAGATATGGTTATAGGAGAAAGGTCCTCACATTGCACATAGACTGCATGATGTACTAGTAAGTCATGTTATATGACAGCTTTGTGCAGCAATTTATTTTGCTCAGTTTCACCAAATATCAGTTTTTTCATATATCTGCGTGTTCCTGATTCTGAAAAGATTATCTGTCATCATACAGTAATTAATCTGCCTAGTAAAAAAAACATTCTAACAAGTAGATCACTCCTCAATCGATGTGTGTAGTGCAGCAAGTGGTGCACTGCACACCACAGCGTACAACATACACCACTATGAAGTGCATTATGTATAAACACACAATACATACCAAATGAAAACTTCGGTTAAAATCAGTAAGTAGGGTTTTTTTGTGGTTGTGGAACCTACTTGTCCACTGGGCAACTATGAATAAAAAACTAATAGCCTGGACAAAAAATACGTTTCTGTGTCTTAGTGTTTTCCTGTGTTAGAACACATGCTGAGTTTCATCTGCTGAAATAATTCGCTTGGTAAATATGTGAAGCTGTTACTCTGTTTCCTTGTTTTCATTCCTCTTTTAGCACAGCATTTATGCTACATGGCTACATGAAGCCACAGGCAGCCGCAGTGAGAGTTAAACCAACAACTGACAAACACACCTGTATGTGCGTGCGTGTGCGTGTGTGTGTATAATAGCAACGGCTGAAATCTACAGCTGTGTGTATGTCTGAGATGAATTTTTTTATTTAAATAAAAAATTATAACCTAAATAAAAATCCACTAATTTCATCACCACAAGCTGCACTAATAAACTGTATTTTCTAATTGTTATCAGATTTTCAAATTTTGTTAAGTAAAGAAATAAAAACAAGAACGAGACACCAAAAGATTGCATTAAAATTAAAATTTATTACCTAAAAAGAAAAAAAAT
Organism: Pangasius sanitwongsei; assembly: GCA_037576675.1. Classification (NCBI taxonomy): domain Eukaryota; kingdom Metazoa; phylum Chordata; class Actinopteri; order Siluriformes; family Pangasiidae; genus Pangasius; species Pangasius sanitwongsei. Next base: position 15,658,714 of record CM075023.1, read on the forward strand.
GTCTACAGCAAGCCACACTGAAATGTATTGCTTATGAACAAAGAAAATCAGTTGTTTTAGTTGTTTTCCTCTTTTACAATACCAGGTTTCATTTTTGACAAAATAGACAAAAACAGAAATAAAGAGAAAAACAAACACACACAAAAAGAGGTGACAAGAAAAACATCAGATAACGTTTCTTCACAGTTGCAAGATCGGCTTTATAAATTAAAACAGTTATAAAAATGTGCTACACAAGCAGAGGCTCCTCACCTGTGAGATCACAAGACAGTACAGGCAACGAAAAAACGCAGCGTTGACAAAAAAAAACAAACAAACAAAAAAAAACACCATTGTCAACTTTAAAAACAACATCCCAACCAAATGCATATATTTCCTTATGAACTACTCATATATTCAATTCAACCTTAAATAAATTATCTCATATCCCATGCATCCAGGTAACAATATTTTGGGAACTGAAACAGAAGACGTCCACATTGTGACATGTTATGAGTATGTTTACAGAGTGATATTTGTTTATTTGGACCTGTTCCTCTTTTTATACGTATTATATATATCTATATATTTACGGAGATTCTGGTTTCAAGAATGAAAGACAGGATGTACACAAGACGAACGATGCACAAGAGATACACAGGACAGACATTACATCATGATCGAAAAAAAAAGCCAAAAACAAAAAAACAGAGCAAGTACTCTTATCTGTTTCTCAGCTGAGAAGGCTGAGGGACTTATCAGACGAGGAAAGAAACGTCTTTTTTCCGTTTGTCTCAGGCACATTGTTGAGGCACGGGAGCCTTTCACTAATGCTCTAATGGTGTGTCCTTAATTTAAAAAAAAAAAAAAAAAAATCACAATACACATCAAGGATCCAGAGTTTCCAGTGCCTGCACATTTCGCTATTTTTTTTTTTTTTTAAGATTGGTAAGGCCACTGTACACAAGGTCCATCCATGTTTGTCATCATGCCTCATTTCCAGTTTTCTCAATCATACAAATGTTGAGACAGCAATGGTCCATAGTGGAAAAGATGTCCGACATTACTCTTCATCTTGATGGGCGTATGTGGGTCAGCAGGTGACATAAACCTAAAATACTACATAAGTCATTTCCTCTTCAAATCAGTTTGTAAAACGGTGCTACAGAGCCAATCTGTGAATGACCCCACTTAATAGTTCCTTGTATGTTCAAGAAGCATGCAGAATTGTACATTTCTGCAGAATCAGGTCCTAGTTATAATGAGATGGATGACCAGACAAGACTCCTCTCTTTCGCACGTCATCCTTCATAGCAGCAAAAAAAAAAAAAAAAAAAATCCAGATGCGTTCCAGATTTGACGCTTCAATACAGTAAGTGGTAAACAGAGGCACTGGGATATGACCTTAATACTTTAACCAGTAGATACAGTTACATATACAAGTGTGAATAAGCAAAGAATGTGTCTGTAATAAATGCTTTCTGGATTTGAGTTAATTTGAATTTGAGTTCACTTGAGCTGAGTTTCAACCAAGATGAGTATCAAAAACAAAGAAAGGAAACCTTAATGCTCACAGGTCAAGAAGTGTGCAAAATGTAATAAACCAGAGAGAAACACCTGAATTTCTTGCTTCATAATGCTACATGACGCATTTTGTAACAACAGCAACTCAAACCACCACCATGTTAAGACAGTCAGTTGAGCAAACCGGGTGAAAAAGTCTCAGAATCTTTGAACATCTTGTGTATCTAGAGTACAGAAAGACACTCTCTTGGTTCGCTTCATGCTGTAGAACACGAGTTCTCTTCCCAATGCAATTTTGTGTTTCAAATTGAACGAACGCTAAAAAATTCCAGCAATACACATCACTACGTAAAGTTAATCCTTTCTCTTTCAGCCGCTTGCAATCTTTTCATTCTCTCATCCTTCTTTCTTTTGGCTGCTCATTCAGGCCACGACGAACTCAGAGCTGATGTCAGTCTGGACGTCGTTCTTCCAGAGAGCCTCGTCGTAGTCCAGGTCGATGGAGCCGTCACTGCTCAGGCTGCTGTTGCTGTGGCTTCGGGTGGCTTTGCGCTGGCTCAGCCAGTGATAGGGAGCCCGGGGCTCTCTCCTCGCCCGCCTGCGGAGCCTCCTCTGCTGCAGCAACAACTGCAAACGCTCCACCTTACAGCGTGTCGCCCTGTTCTCCGTCTGCCTGGAGGGTTCGCCTGCAGGACAGGGAGGAAAAAAAAAAAACATAACCCATGTTTAATCTTCACATACATAAGAACAAGCAGCTTATTTCACTTCATGTGCTGCTAATCACGCCATAATATCCCTACGAAGCCTTACACAAGGACAATGGAATTTAGAAAATGAATCGTGACCTTCATTAGGACCTCTTCTTTCCCCATAGACAGTGTATGCTCCCTAGCTAAAACTAGCTAAGTATATTTAAATGAATAATACAGTGTTCACAAACCTATTCTCTATCTACTGCATCTGTAAAAGAGGTAATTTTACCAAGGACATGAATTGACAGTTCCCTGACAAAAGAACAGAAAAACTCAAGTTCACTCAAAAAACGCATATATAATGGACATCTAAGGTCAGAGGTTGAATTCCGTTAATAAGCCTTAGGCAAAACACACATTTTTGGGACTACGGGATAGGACTAGCTCCCATCTAACAGTGCAAGACACACAAAACCTTTGGGAATGTAAGCATATAATTCAATACAGAAAAAATGATATGTACTTTTTTTTCGAGATTTTCTTTGTCAGTACAGGAACATGTACAGGAAAATGTATTAATAATGTATGCAGCAACATAATTCAGGTCTTAGGAGGATGTGCAATACAGACATAAACACCTGAAGAATTGGGAACTTTCATTAAAGACGGATCACAGCCTACAAATCTTTTTTAATGAAAAATCATCTGATCAAGATGTAATTTTACATGAAATTACCATAATCTGTGACGGTGCAATCAGCCACAGATGTAGACGGAAATCAGAGAGGAACTATTAGGCAACAAAACTTCAGACGTGCGTGACAACAGTTAAAAATCAAACATGAACTTTGCCTCTCATTTACAAAGTTTCACCATCAGGCTGCCGTTAGTTTCGATTTGAGGAACAGCTTCACTTTCATTATTAGACATACCATAGCAACAGAAACAAGATTCTCGTCCATGATGGGAGTGTCAATAATTCTGCATACTTCTCCTCTCTTTTCACATTCTCTTTCATGCTAACACACACAATCAGGTACTTGGTATGCCTCCAAGCTGAGAGAAAACAAATTCATAACAGATGCTAGCCCGTGGCACTTATCTTCCATTAGCTTGTCTAATCAAAGCATAGAAATCCACACGTGAGCGCTGAGCATGCTGGAAAAACAAGCCTGTACTGGCACAAGAGTGGCATGGAAGCGAGGCCGAAGTCTCGGGTCACTGGTGGAGGAAGAGGTCTATTCTTTCCACAGCCCTGCGGCTTGGCTCTGCTCATGCATCATTTAAACTTCATCAGCATGTTTCCACTGAACACACACACATACACACAAGGGTGTACAAAAAACACACCCGCATGAACTCTGACCCAGATGCCCGGCTTCTGTCAGCCCCTGAGAGCCCAAACAAATGTGATGAATCTGAATAATTCACATGGACTCATTCTTAGAAACCCAGAGTGGGAACTTTATGCACGTGAGTGTGTGTGTTAATGGAACTGATTAATGTTCACCAGGCAGCACGGTTGTGATCTGTAAGATTAGACAAACCTCCCACTAGATACCGAGACAAAGCCCCTCTAGAGGGCCCCTGTTTGTATATATGTGTGCGTGTGTGTGTTGGGGATCCTGGGAGGTGGGATGGGTTTTTTTTTTTTTTTGGGGGGGGGGGGGGGGGGGGGTAGTTGTGTTTTGGTGGGGCCGCCAACGGAATTTTGAAACAGTGCACTGAATTATTGGAATTTAAAATTATAAGCGAACCCCAACA
>CM075023.1:15662682-15706096 GCA_037576675.1 Pangasius sanitwongsei
GTGGGTGTGTGGGGGGTGGGGGGGGGGGGGGGGTGTGGGGGTGTGGTGGGGGGGGGGGGCGGCCGCGCGCGCCCCCCCCCCCCCCCCAGGGGGGTGTTGGAGGGGCAGCCAACTGAATGATGAATCAGTGCACTGAATGAGAGGAATGTACATTTAGAAGCGAGCCCCTAACTCGAGCCAGTCCTCCCTGTTCCCTTTAATGTGCGCAATGTGTGCGTGTTTGTGAGTGAGAGTCAAAAAGCTTCTTCTCAGTCATGAAGTCCAAGGCTAAATGCATCGCTGACCACAGAGCCGCTCTAACGCAACCCAAACACTTCAGGAATGAAGCTTTATGGTGCTCTCCGCTCTGCTGTCAAAGCCCCCACAATGCACAGCCTGTCAGCAATGAGTGTGTGCGCGTGCATGTGTGTGTGTGTGTGCGCGCGCGTGTGTGCGTATTTGTGCTCCATATAAAGGCAAAAGTAGACTGGCAGGGAGTCTATGTGCGAGCTTCACAGATGAGGTTAGACATTTGAAGCAGAAAAGTGGAAACAGGAGGAAACCTGGAGAGAAAACCATTAAAAAATACAAACACGCACACACGATTTGTGTATATGAGGAGTGTGTGTATTTCTTTCATTACATACTGTGACCAACAATCCAGGGTTTAAAGGAATACATTAAAGTAGCCAACGATTTAATATGCAATGACTGAAACATATATTGTTTGCAAATATGTAAATATGTGTTTCAGGCAGTGTTTCAATATTGTGCTCAGTGTTGGCCAGATGCAGACAGATGATGTTTGACAGATGCAGAAACTACACCTCCTTCAGTAGGACTAAGAGAAATAAAAGCCACTCCTACTTTCATGGCAATGACAGATGCAGAGGCTACGCCACCTTCAGTAGGACTAATAGGTATAAATGCCACGCCTACTTTCATAGCAACGAAAGACGCAGAGGCCACACCTCCTTCAGTGTGACTGACAGGCACAGAGGCCAATGTCTGCATGCATAAGTGTAGGTGAAGGTGTGTCTTGTCCTTACCCATTGGCTTGCTGATGCGGTTGTGGCTCAGTGCCAGTCTGTCTGAGGTAGGTGAGGATGATAATGGTGACACAGGTGCTGATGGAAGCTCCATGACAGTGGGTGAGGGAGGCGGGCATGGCGAAGCGGGCGGTGTGTCTCGGGGAGATGCAGGTGTCTGAGTATGGCAGCGGAGCTGGGCCAGGGCAGGAGGTGTGCCCTGGTAGTGGCGTGTGGCACTCAGTAGATCATTGAGGATCTGCAGGATGGTGCTGATGTCACGGCGCGGACGCCCACTGCTGTCCTGGCAGTTCGGGTGAAGGGTGCCTGAAGAGAGGGAGAGATTTATATTTAAGTATACAGTGAAAACAACTGGAGATCTTCCAGTTTACAAGGGTGTGATATTACAAAATTATTTTATTGCATAGGTTCTTTCCAGTTGCATATACATAGACTCTGGATTGTTTGATGGGCGCAAAAGTGTTATTACTTCTGTGATTTTTTTTTTTTCCTAATGATTTTTTTTTGTTGACCTGTCATGTCAAACATTTATCCAGTATAGAAAAATGAGAGTATCGGGTGACAAAGTTATGAAAAGTTTCGGACAATGCTTAACAAATCATTTTTAATACTGGTGCACTTTATTTAAAATAAATAAATAAATAATAAAATAAATAAATAAATAAAATAAGAATTCATGGCTTATTTTGATTCTAAACATGTCGAAAGAAGAGGTTGGTTACTGGAGGGAGTGTACTACCTGAGAAGGTTCCAGAGAAAACCCCAGGAGCATGGTTCACGAAGCTCTCTATCACTGCACCCGGTTTACGACTTGGCCATGAGCTGGTGCTTCCATTTACACTTGAAGTCCCACACGCACCCTGACAAAGACACACAAACACGTACACGTTACACATGTTAAACTTCAGCAAACTGCGAAAAAAAGTGCCTTTAAGTAGAGAACAAAACCATGCAGTCAGCTAATTAGGGAGACATTTTGAAACTCCTCTGAAAAATCTTACAAAGAGGCTATGTTTTTGCTATAATAAAGCCAAAAGGGCTAAGAGTTAATGCAAGAAAGTGCCTCAGTGGCAAGAACTGACCTGTAAAACATATTGTTATAATGTTTGATGTTTGATAAGACATTTTAATTTAATGTGTTTGCATAACAATAAACATAAACAGGCATATTAAGCAATTTCCCCCTGGGATTAATAAAGTTCTTTGAATCTTGAACCTTGAATTGAATATTCAACTGTCTGATTACATTAAAATTTCAATAAACACAATACGACAATATGATTCTTGGTATTACCTGCTGGAAGGGTGTGGCTGCTCTGGGGGCAGGGCTACAGGCACCTGTGGCCAGGTGAGGATAATGGACAGAGCCTGGGGAAAGTGTAGGACTGGACGGGGGTGACAGGTGAGCATGGTGAGCGTGGTGAGCATGGTGGGCGTGGTGGGCGTGGTGTCCAGATGATGCCCTCTGGTTGTTGTGGGCAGTGGCTGGAGTATGAGGGTGCTCACTGCTGCCCCCACAGGGCACTGTGTTGTGCTGGGTGGTCCTGGTTGTGCTCGAAGGACCCCTAGTGGTGCACTGTTGGACACCCGAGTTTTGCGCGGCCAATTGCAGCTGCACGAACATCATGTGATCCCCTACACGAAGGGCAAGTGTCAGCGGAGAGCGACCTGATAGAAAGTCACCAACCTGGGAACAGGAAGAGTGTGGAGAGGAACATTATTGCAACTTCTCTTCTGTTGTGACATGTGTTAGGAAACCAGAGTACTCACTTCCCCACAAAAAACAGACTGAGATATTGGTAAAGACAAAAAAATCATGGTTAACATTATTTAGAGAGGTTTGCCTACTGTTCAACAATTTATTAAAATTGTTCAGATACTGAAATACCTGTTTCATTTATCTGCAAGGAATGGCTAGCTAATTTAGCTAATGTTAGTGATATTAGGTTATTTGGAATTGCAGAGGAACATGGGGCATCCTAAAAAGATGTGGAGATGTTCCACAGCAAGTTAGTAGTTCCTTGGTCATTACAAAGAACACATTGAACAATTTATGATTTTACCCAGACTACTGTTATCGGTTTAAAATTACACAGTTAGACTACTCCAAGCAGACCCTGCACTTCTACTCCTATCTGCATTCTTGTCTAATAACTACCAGGCCTTGTCAAGATGAAACCCCATCCTCGATAGGGCACCCTGTGTCCATCCCTCCTACTTTAATCAGGTCAATGAGGCCTCCAGGCAAGGAGGACAGGGTGAGGGAAACCCATTGATTGTTGATATGAATGACTCACCACTGTGGTGATGTCAGCGCCAGTGAGCGCTCATTAAAAAAAAGCTTCTCGTTGACGCCTGACCACAGCACGCTAAATGCACTGAGAGAGACAAAGAGCACGTGCATGCCTAATGAAGCAGACTGCAGTAAGAAAAAGGGCACTTCAGATAGAGCAACGTTCAAATGTTTGAGAGCTAATCTGCCTGCTTGTAGAAGAAGCGTGCGCTTTCAGTGCTAAGAAAACAGGGATATGAGAACATTTTCAGCTGACACTAATCACTCACAGTTCTCTATAGATGATGGAAATGCGTGTGTAAATATACTGGTTATCTACCATCTGCTGCATTACAGCTGTGTTATTTTAAAAGTCTGCATTTTGAAAAGCAAAATATGAAATTTTTTTTTTTCATATTTGTGCCATGACCAACCTACTCCTGGCATTTGGTTTCCTCAAAGAAGTAAATGTAGGCACAGCCACACACCAAAAACAAAGAAGTGGAAAAAGCACATGAAATACTGAAATACAAAGCACTTAAAAGTTCAAGCTTCTAACAAGCCTGGGTATATTTTTGTCGGGAACCCCAAGCGTAAAGGTTACCCATGTGTAGGTGTGCGAATATGTGTATGGGTCTAGTATTTGAGCTGTGTGTGTGGGCAGGTGGCCTTCAGGTTTGATTGATGGCTCTCGTCTCTTTGCTAAGCGTCAATCATGGTTGTGGGTGGAGCGTGACGGCAGAGGAGACGGAGAAATCCAGAGTAACCTTTTAGCAAGGCGGACTCTAAACCTCCACAGCCGTCGATGCATTTTATCCTCAACGCTACAGAATAATCCACATGAATCTGAATACTATACAGCTGCAAAAAGGGAATGCAATAAAAAAATATCTTGTGAATATATGTCAGGCTTCGAAATGGCGGTACTACTCGGTTATGGTGCCGTAAGGAACCATATGTATGGCAGATCGTAGAACAGCATTGTCAGGATCATTTGGCTTTCAGGCAACTGTGAGAAGTGTGTGTAGTCATCTACATGTCAGCTCTGCAAGCCGGGAATCTGGGTTGAGCAGGCTTCTTTAAGGAGGTACGTCAGTATTCAGATCACACAACACGATAGAAACAGATGGAGGTGAAGGAAAATACTGTATGTGGGCGTATGCAAGTGTGTATGCGTGCGAGGGAAGGAAAGCAGTAAGGAGAAAAAGCGATGGGGGGAAGGGATGGGGAGGGTAGGGGAGTCTGTAACTTTAAGAAAGCCTGAAGCTCAAAGAAATCGTTTGCAGGCATGGCATCCCTCCCTCACCGGGAGCTTTTTAAAGAAAGAAAGGGGGAAGGGTGGGGGTAAGACGTCAAGAAAAAAAATACCACTGAGATGAGGTGGAGCTTGGAGCGCTGACTGTTTTCAACTAGGCAGATGGAACGGAGTCTCTTTGTTTGATGCAAGATAAGAGAGGCGCAGAAAATAAAGGGCTGCGACCATCAAACATCATGATTCAAACGCAAAATCTCAAAGTAATGTTCCACTTCTGATCTACCTCTGATCACTTCCCTGTAATCATACAGCAAATGCAAGTAAAAAAAAGGGATCCCTGATCAGCACCCATGCAGTGGGAAGAAAAAAAAAAAAAAAAAGGTCACCATGAGCAGCACTTGGCAAAGAGTGAGCTCAAATTAGGGTTTGATGAGGATGTTTCAAGAGGCTCTTAATGCTAGTCCTCTTCCTGTTGTTTTATCTCAAGAAGCCTTGAATAACAGAATTATACATGAGCCTTGATCAAGAAGCAAACTTCCATCTGTGATCGTGACTCGTCGTCCTGTTATGACACAAGAGGAGAGTCTTGAAGACAAAGCAGAGTGTTTGATTAGCCTCGTGAATGCAGCTTGACCCGGGCAGTGCAGAAATCTCTCTCAGCTCCCCAGACGTGAGCCAGCTCTCTACATATGGAATTATTAACCAGACCTTCTCATGAGCTTCTACAGCATGAGCTCATGGACAGGTTCAGCTTTAATCAGGGTAATTATTATGAGGCTTGGATCCCACCAGTCGGCTCAAAGGCTAGAGAATAGAGAGATTTCTCAAAGCCCCCTCACTCCCCACCCTCTGTATCTCACTCACGCTCTGTCTCTGTTTGGAAAAGCCCAGTCACGATGCCGACCACTTCAAGCACAAAGGCGAGTGGTGAATGAAAGCCGAAAGCGATCACGACACAAACGGTGGCCCTTCTATTTATGGCAGTCTAACCCGAACAGCAACCTCCTTATACACACCCAATCATGTGCAGCTACTGTTGAAAAGTGACTGTATATGGAAATAATATATATGGATAATATCAAGCACATATATACATGGATCTTATACTTTTAGACCATATATAGTGCAGATTCGACCACAATATCAATCCATTAGTAAGCTTATATATACTGTACTTTGTCCATTGAACAAAACAAATTGTACAATAAGACACTGTGACGCTATATCTCCTAGATTAAAAAGACATAGAAGAAGAAGAAGAAAAACTACTTTTAATTTAGCAAGTAAATAGTTTGCATCATTAAGCTCCACCCAGGGTGGGAAAGGTCAGACCCTCCACCCGGTCGTTTCTCCATTGATCCTGAGGCCACACAGATGGCCCTCAATTCTCCCTCCCTGCACAGTGCTATTAAGAGCCAATGATTTCCAATTATAGCAGACCAGGGCTGCAGATTACCCCGTGTGTGTGAGAGAGAGAGAGGAATAGAAGAACAAGATAAAGTCTTCTCATTGCCGGAGTTGTGGAGTAGAAGTAACGATAGGCAATAAACAGGGTGGTGCCTGAGAGACCAGATGTGAAAGGTTTTCAATTCTAGAGAAGGCTACGATGAGGAAAGAGTAGTGGTGGCCACCCAACACCAACACTATTTACAAACCCAACACAAATGCTGTTTAGGCCAATTAACCCAACACAAATTCTATTCTAACCGAAATCAATGCTGTTCAGACTAACAAAATCCAATGCTGTTGCTGTTAAGACCAAGGAGACCAACATCACTGCTATTTGGGCCAACAAATTCAACAATATTGATGTTCAGACCTACAAATTCACAACTAGTACCACTTAGAACAAGTGCTTCACAGCCAAAAAAAAAAAAACCCACAGAAATGTTGTTCAGACAAACAAAGCACCAGGAAAGCCAATACTGATGCTATTAAGACAAACAAACCCAACAGCAGTGATATCAACAAACCCAACACTGATACTATCCAACAACGCAACATCCGGACACGAGTAAAATCAAAACAAACAATACCTGATGTACCTGCACAGGACAACCACAACAAGTTTTCATATTTTAATAAAATACACAAATAGATATGAGAGCTTAAGGCTTAAAAATCAGCATTTCAACCCCATCATTCAGAGATGCAGGAGATCCTTATTGGAGTTCATCTTGGAGCTCGTAGTAATATCTATACAGCCTGAAGCTCCAAAAAGCTCATCAGATCATCCACAAAAACCATCAGGGAGAGGATGTAATCAGCAAAAATCTATTCAGCTTGTCCTGAGGTGTGTGCTCGTGTGTGTGCTGCTACAATGATCAAATTATCTTTGCCCTCTCTTTAGTTCACCTCGGAAGCAGCGCGTTCATCTTATCAGCTCGGAAAAGCATCTCTGTTACGTCTGGTCCTCCATAAGGTGATCAATAAGAGTAAAGCTTTTACACACACACACATACACACACATACACACACATACACACACATACACACACATATACACACATATACACACATATACACACATATACACACATATACACACATATACACACATATACACACACATACACACACAGATCGAAGCAGAATGGAGCGTGCCTGCATATGGAGTGAAAGGAAGAGCCGCCTGAATACAAATCACGCCTTTCTCAATTTGCACCTCTCCAAGCTTTCACAATAGCACTATTCTGACACAGAGAGCAGACGGAGGTGAAAAGGACTCTGTGTGTGTGTATGTGTCTGTGTGTGTTTGGGGGGCTGTCAGTACTACTGACAAAGAGGCAAAAAAATCCAATACTCCAGCTCAATCACTATCCGTCCCTGTAAGACAAGCAGTTCCGGCTAAGAGCTGAGGGCTGCAGATTATCCAGCGCGTCTCTTTATTTCATCAGGAGAGCGCTGGTTCGATATTTCCGGAAATCTTTTTAGACACTCCACACTCTCCACACTCCCCTCTGTGTTCGTTTTAGCTGCTCGCCTTTTGTGAATCAATGAGATTCTCTGGCTGAATTAGTAGCGCAGGCAAAGGAGGAGAGAGGGTGAGAGAGAGAGAGAGAGAGAGAGAGAGAGAGAGAGAGATGTACAGACTGCTATTTTCAAATTCTGCTCTTTATTTTAGAGGAGTGAAAAGAAGCAAGAAATGTACATTGTGTATGTAATATGTAAGGAATAAAACAACAGGGTGTGCTGTTATAAGAAAATAATCAACTAAAAAGTGGTGTGATGCAGCCAGCCTCTCTTCTTTTCTGAAAAATTGCATCTTGTCATGTAACCTAGAAGCCAGGAAGTCCTCTGTCATGAAGACTTGTGTGGCAGAAAGTTAAAACTTAAAGTTACAGCTTTACCACTGACTGTGTTACAAAGCCCTGGCACTGGAGACTCCTTCCAAAAATGTTAAATAAACTTCTCCTCAGAGAAAACTTCACAAACTTCACCAGCTGGAACTACTGTCATAGCTGATGTTATAGAAAATTATTAAAGAGCAACTTCTAACCAATCGGAATCAAACGTGATGTGGTATAAGTGTACAATATGTAATGTATAATATGTAATAAGTGTAGTTACAATGTCAAGTCCTTTCTGCTTCATATAATATTCAGTATAGGAATTTTACCATGTTGCTAGCAGAAAGGCTACTGTCACTCAGCATGACTGAGGAAGGCTAAACTTCAGATTTAAAGAATAGAAACATATACTCATTCACCGTCCCCCCCAATCCCCTATCTCTCTCTGCACGGCGGAGAGGAGGACCGCAGTCTCGGTCTGAATCGCTCACAGCCGTTCGTCTCTGTCAGTGGAAAAAGCAGTCACAAGGTAACAGCAAACACTGACAAAAAAAGGCATGCTTCCTGAACTCCCCACCCCCGCACACGCACGCACTCACCACACACACACACATACACAAACGTACACACTATAAAAAGCAAAAACAGGAAGAAACCTTTTCTCACAGACACAGGTTTGCACAAGTGGTTTGAAATACACATTTGCACAAATGTCCTTTCAAACACACACACACCTCTCAGCTCCCACAGACTGAGGTAGGATTTCCAGGTTATAAATATCTGCTGCAGAGGAGCATCTCCTCAGAGACAATGCCTCAGCTGTGTGCACCTAACCACATCTGTTAACACACACACACACACACACACCAGGATTCTCAGGACAAACACTAACACTATTCGAATTTCTATATTATTTACATTGCTGTGTGTTCCTGGTGTTGTTTGATTTTTGGAGAGAATGTTGTGCTAATGTTGGCTAGCTAGTTTTTTTTTGCAACTGTAAGCAACATTGACAAACTAATGAGGCAAAAGTCTAGTGTGACCCTTAATAATTAGCAGTACTTAAAGATTAGCAGCTTCTCTGTTTCATTTCCATCGAGTTCACAAATTTTCAGTGTTTAAAGTTCATCCTGGTGATCTTGATTGGTTAGAAATGAAATTAAAAAGGCTTATGAAAGCAACTTCTCTTTAGTATGTGCCATCCTTTCCCACTGAAGTGGGAACCTAGGCACTAGTTTTCATTAGACAAAATGTATTCATGTTCTCTCTGACTGATGATTAACTGTGTGTCAAGTGGCTTAAATATTCAAGATTCCTGTGTGAAAATGATACTTATGTGAATGACAGGTAACATACAAAATGTAAAATCATGCTAAATATCACTGCAGGTAAATAAATAAAAAGGTACAACAGGTACACAGAGTGTGAGCACAGTGTGTATATCTGTGTGTGTGTGCGCGTGTGCTTTTTTTTTTTTTTTTTAAACAGACCAAGAAGAGAGGATGAGTAAAAAGAGCACGAGTGAAGAAACAGTGGCCTATGTATAAGAAGAAGCATTTGTGATGCAATTTCGTGGAAATCTTTTCTCAGCAACTTGACTGTTGACCACACACACACACACAAAGGATGAAGCAGAGCTGACTTCACACCGGGCAAAACTGGTACACTTCTATGTACTACACACAGGGTGGAGTTCGTCTGGGCTTGCATGGTGTGTGCACACACACACACACACACACACACAAATTCACACAGTGATTTAAATGGGCAGGCTGCCAAATCTTCAGCAATATGACTCACCCATCCTGTGTGATTTGCTTACATGGAAATACTGCACTAACTCTGACACACACAGAGCTATGTTCATCAATAGCACAATCTACAAAAGCACTGCACGTACAGTAGAGACTGCAGTTAATGCCCTGCTGCTATTCATATGTGTGTGTGTGTGTGTGTGCAGACAAGTATCTATGTCTGTGTAAGTGTATGTGTGCGTGGGTGCTTGTGAGTATACGCAAGTCTGCCTGCTTGTGTGTGTGTACATGCGTATGTGTTTCAGTAAGAGCCAGCAGGGTGGGGAATGCCAGCTAACAGGGTGTATTGTGGGTGTGTGTTCCTCTGAACTGAGCGTATCCTGTCACTCTGTATTGTCTACACTGTCGTAGAGTCTAGGAGAAACTCATCCTGTGCTAAAAACATAAATGACAAGACCTCTCTGTGCATGTGTGATACGTATCTCCAAACATTAGCAACCGGTTTTAATGTGGTGCCTGATGCAGTCCCTCTGACTTCATCGTAATATAAGAACCCTAACTAGTTCTCTGGGTTCTTTAGGTAATGTTTAGTTACTAAAGTGACAACTTTTAGTGCAACTGCAGCTTTATTAATAACTTACTTTATTCTATACTTTAGTACTACCAAGCTAGCTAACTATTTAGCCATTTATGTTTAACTACTTCTCTGTGTAATGTTAGCCAGCTACCTTTATTAGTACCTTTTAACTTGATAGTAGGTAGCTGCCAAGCTAACTAGCATTTCACTCATTTATGTTTAACTACTTCAATGACAACCTCTCTGTGTAAAGCTAGCTTTATTTACTTTGATATCTAATTTTACAGAATGATAGTTAACTATTAACTATCAACCATGGTAGCTCCTACCTAGCTTTATTAAATACCTTAATTTATAATCGTATTAGCTAGCTAGCTATTTATGTTTATTAAATGTACTGAAATAAGTCCATTCACTACAACCCTAGGCTAGCAAGCTAACCCTACATAGCTAGCTTTAGCAAACAACTTCTCATTTTTAATTATTAAAAAAATTATTATCCTACTCCAATTATCCTACTCCAAAACAGCAAAAACAATACACTGACTACTACAATAGATAGCTAGACTATGTTTTAGCATCGTTCACTTATCTGTTTTAACGACCTCTTAACTATCTCTTACCTGAGTTTCTGTCAGACTCTCCAGCGCTTGCATGATGGACTGCTCTGGTTTGGAGACCTGAGACTGCATTTGGAGAAAAACAAACAAACAAAAAAAAAAAACGTCATCAACTCGCGGAACCTCGACAAGCTTGAGTTGAACGAGCACGAAGAAGAGGTAATGGCAGATGTGTCAGTTACCGCTTACCATTAATCCTGCCTCCACCGAGGGCACGAGGGTCAACTTGCTCCCGTCCGTAACCCCAAAATCCTGGAGCCGCCCTGAGCTTAGCCTCCTGCACAACAAGATCCACAGCCATTAATGATCACAGGCTAGTTTTGCATTTACTCATACCACAGTGCTACTGAATGCTTGATTCTGATTGGTCTGATTCTGATTGATGTTGATTAACTTCATATAACAGCAGTTCTGAAAGTAGTGCCTGCTACAAGCAAATCTCAGGATTATATTAACACGCTCATTCTACTATGTTATCCTTTCTCCAGTAACAAATAACTCGCAACATAACAAGCTGCATTTTTATTCATCAGACAGAAAAAAGAAAGACTGGTGAAGGAACAGCTGTTTCTAGCTGTTAGGAATTTGCTTCGTGGACAGTCCACAACAGAGATTAAAAGTACAATGTGTTCTTCAATAAATAAAAAATTGTAATCATCAGCAACTTGCTGTGACATAAGAGGAATAAAATATTAAAATGGGTTTATTGCAAAATTGAACACATTGATAAATCATTGTAACCAGCATAATTAGCAGCTTAGCCAATATCATGCCGATTTTTTTTTTTTTTTTTTTTTTTTTTAATTTTCCACACATATCCATTCTGAAAGTGAAATAAAGTTTCAGCAGTTTTTATGACACTGTTGCTCAATTTTCTCAGAATTCAATGCATTATTATGGTCACAACTAAATATATTAACCCCTTAAACTCATTCAGTATTCAGTAATAACTACTATGAATTTCTCAGTAACAACAGTGAAACTAACAGAAAGGGTATGAAGTTACAAGAGTCTCAACTGTTCCTGGAAGAGTTAAGGAGAGGGAGAAGAGAACAACCATCCCTCAACTGGAAAATATGCTTGAATAGATTCTGGAAATCTGGATTGCTGACATAAACCGGGGTAAATACAGACGCTTTCCAGGCGAAGTTACGAAAGTTTAAGCCTGGGCTTTGTACAAAACGATGTCATTTCTAACAGCACTTGGCTGCAGTCCTGCACTATGCTTCCTCTCTGTCTGGAAAAGCAGCCCTGCGTTTATGATAGTTTATGATAACCCCACCTCTGAACCTCACTGTGAAGTGTCTGTGGCTGAGCTTTTACGTCATCTGCACTCTTGACACAGACCAGCCCGAGTTTTTTTTTTTTAATTTTTTTTTTTAAACCTTTTTGTAACAACCCTGATGTCAAACAACCAGGTGTGTGCTTGCTGATTAGACATGACAGTTGCAGACTGTTCCTGTATGCACAGCAAAAATCTACAGTGTTGACTGAACACCTGCAGTGCTGAACGAACGCGCCCTGCACTCATTTGTGTCCAGCTGGACTTGAGTAAACACTGGAGGTGTTAAGTCAACACTGAAGATTTTCTTCAATACAACATGACATTCTCCACACATCTCTGGAAAATCATTTCAGTCTACATGTCTGTAAGCGGCATCCATGCACCTGTCTTGTCAAGCAGGGTTTCTCAAGCCACCTTTTGTTGCACATTAAAATGTAAAATTCTGCAGTAAATTCTCATCTCTGGGCTATTGCCCAATCTCTTATGCATGTAACCATTCCTGTTAGTGGTTACTGAATAATGTGCTTTAATAGGAATAACTAAATAATGAGCTAAGACAGGGTTGTGTCTGGTGTCTTCTGAACCAGGACTGAGAAACTTTAACCATGTCTAAATTAATAAACAGTTCAAAATAGCTTATTATTATGAATGAAAGCAGACAGCCACCAGCTGGCACTATGCAAACGATTTCATGCACATGCATGTATTCACTGTTATCAGTTTGGACTACTTCTTTAATACGATAACCTCCTTTTAGACCATGTCGTTTATAGCATGTGGACGTGGCATAGCTGAGCATGCAGGTTTGAGTGCACTAAACGCTTAGCTTCCTGCAAGGTAAAACTAGCACAGTGCTGAATTATCTTCGTGCATGTAGGGATTAAGATACACTGGACGTGTTGTAGTGCAGTGTTCAGCTCCGGGCCAGCGCCGGTACGGACTCACGTGTCTTTGTGCAGAAGCGCGAGCCTGTCCTTGGACACTCGGAGCTTTTGTGAAAGCCTCCTCTTCAGCCCCTCCACCGTCTCCTCCGCGGGGAGAGACAGCTCGAAGCGGGTGCCCGTCGTCGACTGGATGGATAAATGCATGCAGTGCTCGTTGTGCAGGAGCTCGGAACACCGGGATCGCGATCCGTGACCGGTGCAGCCTCGCGCTTCTGCGTGCTGCTCCATTCGAACAAATAAATAAATAAATAAATTAAAAATCACCGTGTGTCTGGTCCACGTGAATATTCCTCTCGCGTGATCTCCTATAATGTTTTTTTTTTTTTTTTTTAAACTTTGAGATCCAGACAGTCCGGACGATGCGATTCCTGACAATCGGTACAACTTCAATTCTATTTAAATTCAATGTCGACGTTAACGTCGTATCTATTAAAATATACCAAAGGCGTATGTAGATATGATTTAATTCTTTTTCAGAAAATACAAAAATACATTGCGTAAAAGAATGCCAGAACAATTCTGCACTAAAAGGTAATCAGCACGAGCACTAAGACAAACACGCTGCGTTAAAACTCTTCCTCTCCGTCTCTTGTCCGACCCGATGTCGAGCCGCACGCGCGTGGCGAGCTCGATTTGTTCCTATGCCCGATGCTTAAACCCCGCCCACCGCCCAATAGCAACGATCCTACCGCTTCTCTAGTCAGGCCTTGTCCAATCGTCTGCGTCTTGCGTAACACCCACATGTAGAGAACGCCACGCCCCTTCCCCCTTCTCCCTCCCACGGGAGTGTCGTTACAACCAATCAGCGACGTTCTACTCTAATCATTCATAACAGTTTAGCTCGAGCCCGTAACCTGGCAACCATTCCTGAAAACGCTAATACTGGAAACCAAATCTAAATGTTTATCCAGTTTGCAGCTGACTAAAAAACCTGGTTAAAAACAGCTAAGGATTGTTTTTAGTTATACAGTAAAATTAGATCTATTTCAATCTTCTTTAAAATGATCACTTAGGGATTAAGGCTAATCTTACATCTGAGGTGGGTTCATTCTGACAGCAGCATGTTACATGGCTTGCTCAGTGAGTTCCTCAATAGAATATAGCTATTGTTCACTCAAAAGGGGGTAAATATCACACACACACACACACACACACACACACACATAAATATAATTGCTGATAAATAGACCCTGTACTCTCTTCAACATTTCCTGGTTCCAGCATGTTTGTTCATGTCTAATAAATGTTTGTAGTGTCAGTGTCAAAATCTGAGCCTCCCCCGCTGAAAAAACAATAGAAACAATTTGTAATGGTTTTAATGGTTATAATGGGAGTTGTATTGGTTTTAATGGAAACTCTAATGGTCCCTATGGGACTCTAATGGTAATTTGTTGCCTTCTATTGGTGGCATATGGAAACCATTTGGTAATGGTTTTAATGGTTAACAGCTGATGGTTTGTAATGGTATTTGTAGTGGAAACCATTAGAATTTCTGTGATGGTTTCTATTGGGTTTTTTTTTTTTTTCAGCAGGGTCGTCTCAAGCATTTCAATGCCCAGTATACCCAGTGTAATTGTGCAGATGACAAATAAACGACTCTTGACTCTTGAAATTCATATTCTCTACATACAAAGGGAAAAATATCATAGATATATTTTTTACCTTCCAGGGTACATCCATAGACTTTATATACTTATAGTTCCTCACTTCCTTAGTCACCTCTATACTTATAGTACTCTGAGTTAGACCCTGAGCTCAGAGTACAGTCTGTGTGGAGTCTTCCATGTTCTCCATGTTCTCCATGTGGGTTTCCTCTTTGTTCTCCAGTTTCTTCCCACCTCCCAAAAACATGCCAGTAGGTGGATTGGTGAATGAGTGTGTCAGTGTGTGTGCATGGCGTCCCATCCAGGCTGTATTCACAACTTGCACCCAGTGTTCCAGGATAGGCTCTGGATCCACAGTGACCCTGACCAAGATAAAGTGGTTACTGAAGATGAATGAACATGTTATTTTTCTCTGGACACCAACCCTAAGCTGTGCATTCCAAGATTTCATGAGTGCACTCTGCATTCACATGTGGCTACAAAATGGTAAGGATTTAATCAGAGGTTAATGTTTTAAGCACTGATTTGCCATGTTTAAAAGCGGTGCAAAGTGGTGCACTTTTTAAAATAAAATGTAAATTTATATATAATGTAAATCGATAAATCCTTAAGTAGTTCCAAAATTTAAGGTGTAAGAAAAGGTGTTCAAAACCCCACAGTCAGCCATTTTAAAAACATGAATTCAGGAAGAATTTTAGTGGCCAAGTAAAATTTCACTTACAATAAATTTGACATGCCGTCTGTAAAGATACAGTGCAGTATTTCAGCAGTTAGGGAGTCTGTTATTGAGCAGGGTTACAGTTCGGGGGAAGAAACTGTCTCCATGTCTAAGTTTTTGTTTTTATAGTCTGGTATCTCACAACTGAAAGAAGTAAGCAGGGTGAGAGAGGGCTGGTTACAATCTTTTCTACACTATTTTTGGCTCTGCAGGCATAAAGGTTCGTTAGGGAATACATTACTTATGCATTTCTAAACAATAGTGATTTCTAGCTGGCTGTCAGGCCACTGTTTACAGCTGAGTAATGTAGATGGGTGTTGACAGGATGACAGGAATTTTGTCAGTAGAGTCACAAAGCACAGTCCATCTGCTGTAACATGAAGTTTAAACACAATCAAGAGCAATGAGTCACGTGTCCTGAACCCAGGAGACCTCTTGTTTACTCACCTTGTAGCTCCAACTAATGTATTTTGTTGATGGTGGCTGTGTGATGCCAAACTGGGTGTGTCCGTGTGGCTGACTCAACTTCCTTGTGACAAAGTGGCACACGTTGTCTGCTAGTTTGTAATTGTCTTGTAAAGCTGTTATTCACCTTCATCCTGCCAAGTCCGATTCATATTTCAGTTCCCGTCCAGCTCTGCATGTGTGTGTGTGTGTGTGTGTGAGAGCGAGAGAGAGAGAGAGAGAGAGAGAGAGTGTAGGCGGACATTGAAAATCTTGCTCATGGAGCCAAGTCAGCCAGGCAGGAATTTGTGTGTATGTGTGTGTAATCAAAACAGCCTGACCCATGGGGCTTTCAATCAGGACATTCTGGCCTTATGAAACGGCATTCTTCTCGTGTTTGTCGTACAAACTGGGCGTAGCACTCACCAGGTTACAGTAAAGTGACTCACTTGTGTACCACTTTGTACATTGCCTGATTTACACTGGCATGGGGATGAGGAAATAGGGATGCAGTTTGTCGCCATACCATAGATTATAGGGCTGATATGTTCCTCCACACCCTTCACTTGATATACACAGGACTGGTTTGTTTTGTAGGCATCATAATGCTTGGGTTGGTTGTTTTTGAGTCAAGTGCTGATCTTTGGAGGATGCAGAAGCCTTGTTTATAGGTAGGATTTGGGAAAAGGGATCTTTGATTAACACTGGTACAAAGGTTTTCAAACTAGAAAGATACAAGGGAGTAAAAACAGCAACATAACAAACAAGAAATTCAATTCTGAAATGAAACTATCATGAAAGCAGAATCTGAATTTATCAAGCTGTAATAATTTAGCACCATTATGTTGCATTTATTAAAGCATAACAATTATATATCACTATCTAAAATCAGGTCATAGAATCAAAAATGTCTCATTCTCTGTAAAAACTATGATTAAGCCTTTTGCAGTATCTCAAGGACAAAACTGGTCAAGTGCCAACAGGGGCACTCTGTGGTTAGAAAACGCCCTGAATGAGTCAGTGAGTCAGAGATGGAGCATTTGTATTAAAGGAGAACTCCAGTGTTTTTCACCCAAATCTATATCCATCATATGTATCATATGTGAAATTACCATGGACAATAATTTTAAGATAATGCTGAAAATAGAATGAAATCTGTTTATTCACTTATAATGGTTTATTAATCTAAAAAGTCACTTGTACAGTCCAAGGGCACTTGTTCAATTCTAACAATAATCAGTTGACATAATGAGAATTCATTACAGCAACTGTTCAGATCAGTGGTAGGATAAGAATGACATTAGAAAATCTTACCAACAATGACCTTATGGAGGTTTATCCAACTTTTCAACATTGGACCATTACAGTAAAAAGAAATTCCACTTGCGGTAGTTACACTTACAAAGGTTTCATGCTATCCATTCCCACAACAAATTCTTCCCTTTGAAAAAAATAGTCCCATCTCTGAAATATATGATTATACATATTTAGACCTTTGATTGTACAGTTCATGAAAACATTGTACAAAAATACATTTTGTATAAATGTTTATTAATGACATTCAACAAGTGCCCTCAGAATAGATGTTTCCTTCACAAACAATTTGGGATTTTTGAACAAATAACTACGATGAACAAATCAGTATCCATCACTGCCATGTGGTGAGTCATTCTTTCATTCAGTTGTTGCTGGCAAAATTGTACAAAACATAAAAGTAGATGCCAAATAACTACATTTCAATTCATATCCATAACTGGCTTGTATGATAAACCTGTGCAGTGTCAGTGAATCACTTCACTTTCATTCAATGTGTCAGCGTTTGAATCAGCAGATCTTCCAGTCATGTCTGAGACTCACTCCTCTCTGATTCAGTTAAGTCAGTGAGTTCGATGAGTTGTGTTTTGTGCTTGGAGATTTCCAGTATTTGAGTGTGTGCACTTTGGGTAGGGCTCAGAGTGTCAGAATTCTGCGAAACACAGGCATACGAGCGTATTACTGTATATATTAATACAAAATAGCAATGACCGTTAGCTATTTTACACTGCTCAAGCTTAGACAGTGGCATGATCATTCTACACATTTGGGCAAAGCATGCCACTGAATGAATTGGTAAATAAATCTGAATTAATAATTTACCTCAAATGATGCAAATGACTCGAATGGGATGTTGAAATGACTCCAAAATTTCACATTCCTTTAAGACAGAGAATGTTGGGGTTTTGGTGGGTGTTGGTCCAGTGTGAGGTTTTATCAGGGAGAACAATTTTGTCTGCTAAAATCAAAAAGATGAATCAAAGGTTGGCACAAGAGAAAAGCGTTTGGTGGGTATGAATTGGAAGGTGACCAAATTGGGGAGAAAAAGCAGGAAAAAAAAAAATCAGCACTCTATGACTCTGTGATATAGGTACAGTGAGTTTCTCAATGTTGTGTTTGGCTAACATGTGCAGCTTTGGCTACATATGTAATCTGTTAATATGTTAATGTCATTATTGGGAGAGACTGTCATGATCGGTCTTGTGGTATGTGTGTGCGTGTGTGTGTGTTTTTCTCTGTGCTTGTGTGTATGCCCTGTATGTTCAGTGGGGTTAGCCAAAGCAATGACGTACTCAGCAGCAGACACATAGCAGCAGCAATCCACTACTCTCTGTCGCAGGCTTAAAATAGCCTCCCCTAACCCCCTCCATCTCTCTATCTCTCTTCCTTCCAAAGGCTGCGTCAGTGCATCACTGCCCACATCTTCATCCTTTCTCTTCCTTGCTTTCTCTATTCCTCTTTTTTTCTCTTCTGCTGTGTGTGTGTGTGTGTGTGTGTGTGTGTGTGTGCATGTATCTACTCTCTCTCTTTTCCCACAGTGCTAATTACCTCCTACATTGAGCTGCAGAGTTAAATCGAGTAACTCTAACTGTGTAGGAGTATCTTTATCACTGATTTTACTGTTACTCTCTCTCCCTCTGTGCTCTCTCTTTTTCTCAGATTTTATCTCTGCATTTCTCTCTGCAACATAATTTGCGAAATACCAGAAATAACCTTGCCTGAGGTGTGATCTAAGGCAGGACTATTTTAGTATGTGAGCTTATTTTAAGTCAGAAGAATAAGATAATAATTTACAGAGGAATTTAATTCACACACAGCCAAATCCACAGTGCTGAGCAAACTCAGCATGGATGTGCTGAGAAAACTACAGACCTGATACTTTCAAGAAGTGCCAGAAAAGGTTCTTTAGAGCAGCACTATAAAGAAATCATGTTTGATGTCTAATCTTTTTGTGAAGCCATTAATAAAATAGGAATCATTTACCACATGTTTGCATTATGCTGAGAAAAAAAATCTTTAATAACACTATTTAAAAATAGTTAAAGCATCATCCACCAAATGGTTCTTGTTATCATCCAGATCTCCCCTATCATATGACAGCTACTGCAGAGACACTTGAAGCCAGCTAACCATGTCTTTCAAACTGCTGCTCGTGCTGCGTGTCATGTAAACTAGAGGTGGTGGATGAAAGGGCAGACTTTATTTTACGAGAGTGTAAACAAGTGACTAAAACAGTGAAAAAACAGAAACACAAACCCAAACAGGAGAAACAGGGCAAAACACATAGAACATGAGCAAGACTATGGTATACTAAGTTACACATTGAACACGACAACAGGATCAACAACAAAAGCTTGACAAAAGGTGCTGAAACAAAGGGACTTATATAACAGTGGTAATCTGGTTAAAACGAGACACAGGTGCACGTGGTGGGAAACATGTGACATGCTGGGACTCATGGGTAATATAGTTCAGGGCCGATTTCGGGGTGTAACTATGATTCTGCGTCACAGGGCAGCGTAACACTCGGAGGAAAGTGCTATCCACCCTCTTCTGCATACATGAGTTCACAGATGCACATGATTGGCTAGTATCAGTGTCACCCAGAGAACAGAGGCTGTTTTGCTCCTTTGGTTCCTGATAACAGTTGGCTGTGGCATTGTCAAGATGTGAACTTGAGATCTCTGAACAAAAAGGGAAGACAATAATGCTTTTCTGTTGTGCCACTTGGGAGCAAAAGTATGGTTCTTCTAGCGTAGTGCGCTAGAGAACCTTTTCAGGCATCCTTACAGATCAGTGCAAAAGTTTGTACTTTCAGAATTTTTGGGTGTAAAAAGGAAAACTCTTTTTTACAGTTTATCAACAAAAAAAATTTAATTTCAAGAAAATGAAATGTGAGTGTATCCTGCAACAAGACAGCAATCCGAAATATAAAGTAAAATCAACAGAAAAATGGTTTGAAAAGAGGTTTTGTCATGGGCAAATGTTACACCTGAAAAAAATTGCTTTTTAAAAGTGTTCACAAGATACAAAGGCAGTTATAAAGGAAAACATGGGCATATAAGTTATTAGACATTTTATATCATGCCGAGAAGGACAAACGTTTGTCCTGATATTGTGTTTTTCCCCACAGTTGAAACATTGATATACATCTGAGTGTTTTTGTTAATACTGAAGGAACATCTGTGAAATAAACAACACTAAATGTCTTCTTGCTGTAAATAAAAACGTAAAGAAATTCATTTAGTTCTTTTCTAAACTTGTAAGAGTTGTGCATTCAACAGTATCTAGCCTAAGGTAGCCAAAATATATTATATAAGCTCAAAACACTAAAAAAAGAACTCAGTTTACATTTATCTAGGGATTCGAAATCAGTCCTTTGTATTATAATTATCTCACCTCTCTCAAGGTAACCAGCCCTTAAAATATGACTCAAGTTCTATTTTTAATTTTCCAGCAGATTCTTCCAGCATTATCTTGCTGATAGGATTAGCCTATATTTTCCCATTGCAGCTTTGACCCTATTTTGCCCTTTGGAAAATGCTAATACACATTGCTTATATCTCATGCGTCTACTCTGATGTCAGAGGCACGTAAAATCTTGGAACTTGACCAGCGCAAGCTCAGCCTTTCTGGCTCAAACTGACTCTTGGCAGATTTTGACGTCAGAATATCCAGAATGATTCGGATTCTGCGCCTGGATCCCCACGTGCTCACATTCCTGCGACTTGCCCCTCCCCCGCTTCCTGTGCCGCTAAGCTCCCTGCGTGCCTCACCAGTGAGGAATGTGCAGGAGCTTGCACTGCCACGCTTCAGAACACCAGCTGTCAGTCAGACCTAAATGGAATACTAAACATAATTGCACAATAAGAAAATACTGACATCCTGCCTTTTGGACAGCATTGAAGCAAGGCATTGAGTCTGGATAGCCTGCTAGGCTACAGTGGCACAGGAAACCCCGAAACCTTCCACTGACAAACGTCAATAATCACTCCAGCCAAAAATATATTTATGATACATTTCTGCTAATATTAACACACAAACTAAGCAGACTTCTGTTTTATTGTCTTCTGTTGTAATTCACTTGCATCCACCAAAAGAGATTTCCAACCTCACAAGCTAAGACCTGGAATTATATAATGTTAAACATATAGGTGCCTTCATGGACTGTTTAATGAATCTAATCTAGTTTCAAACACACCAGCTGTTTTTTTTAATTTAGCTACAGAGGTGGAAATTACAGCCCACCATTATCAAAGTTTGACTGGCTCTATGGCTCTAATAAATAGACAAAATATTAAAATAAAGCTGTGTAGAGGGACTCAGGGCCAAGGGCTTCCTGGCTTCAACCGTTTTAAAACCCCTGATGTCAAGGGCAGAAATTTGAAGAATGGTTTCATCCTCAATTTTCTTTTGGGAAAGATGTTTATAATGTATCTTTAGGGCATGGGTGTAGCTAACGGGCCAGAAGCGATGAAGCATCTATCTATCTATCTATCTATCTATCTATCTATCTATCTATCTATCTATCTATCTATCTAAGTAATAAGTAATTAAGTAATAACACTCGAAAAATAAAATTTGAAAGTTCATTTGATCACAGAACAAGCAACACAGCTAATACAGAAGCAAACTATTCCCTTGCCTCACTGAACACATAAAAAAAAAAAACAGGTGAGCAAATATTCTTACATTAATGATATTGAATTTGTAATGCTAGTCTACTTCATAAGATTTGGCCTAATGTTATGTTACAGTAGCTATGACTTTTTGTAATTTGCTAGATGACAAAAAAAATGGCATGTGACTTTTATATCCGATATGCCATTTTTTGTGGATGCAGATTATTATTTTCACTACCCTAATAAAGTTATTAGGTCTAACTTTGCCACCCCATTGTTAAATGTGGTAAACAGAATTCCACATTCATTTAGTGGTGTTTTCCTATTCACTACAAAGTGACCTAAATATTACAGCAATGGAGTCTCAGTGAGCATTTAATCTTTATTAAATTAGCTCCCCATTGGCATGGTCTACTTAATTTATTTGAATTTGCCTCCTTAAGGAGTCTAATGACTTAAAACAGCAGACCTATGTTTATTTTGTAAGTCTTATTTAAGGCAAGAAAAGCTCAAACAGGCTCAAACTCTCAAGCAGTTTGCTGTAAGCTGCCAAGTTACGAGTCAGTGGGAAGAGTCAGGAAACAGCTATCACAAGACCTTAAACAGAAAATACTGACCTTTTAAAGAGCCAGAGAAGGGAATAAAAATATATCATAGTGTTTATGGAGACCATTATTACCAGTGGAAGCCATCACTGAGACATGGGAGAAAGATAAAATCAAAAGACATAAAAAAATGACCAAAAAAGAGAACTTCAAAACCGAAAAATGTAAAACAGATAGCAGGCAATCAGAAAAGAGACAAGTGAAGTGAAAATCCATATTTGTTCCATATTTATATTGAGATGTGGAATAATTATAAAGTAATTAATTACTTGTAAGTTTTTTTTAATAAAAATTTTTATAGAAGCACCATGCAGTCAGGTGTGGGATGTGTCTAATCTCTTTCGTTTGTCATGTAAATGTAATTAGATACCTGAATGGAGGCATAGGATACACCTCTTATTAAATGCATGAGACAACGTGGTGCATAATGAGTGGGAACATAAGAGTAACATGAAAGACTGGAAAACTGGAACTGTGGGCCACATGACATAAATACATAAGCAAGTTAATTGCTCTAAGAATTCCACTTTTAGCTCATGTGGTTACAATTTAATAAAACAAGCTTAATTATACACAATTATTTAAGGAATAAAACACAACAGATGTGTGCTGTTATAGGAACATAATCAAGGAAGGGGTGGTGTGAAGCCCGATATGAAGCTGTTTCCAGCCCAATGTTGATTATTTTCCTATAACAGCATGCTCTGAAGTGTTTCATTCTTCTTATATCACAGCAATTTACCAACAGTTTAACAACACATCATTTAACAGCACATCATACTTTTTAGCCATTTATAGTTACATTTAATTTTGTGGAATGCCCGCAAAACACGTTAGTTCCTGTTATCACTTATAACAGTTACAGTCGTGTCATCCTTTTTTTTCTCACCAGCTTTTCTCTCTCTCTCTCTCTTAAAAAGCCAAAAAAGGGTCTTGTAATGTTACTGAGAAATCTGAAGACTTTCCTGTGGCAGAAACCATAAGGAACCTGTCAGGGCTGTTGTTCTAGAAAATTAATCAACATTATATTCAAAACTGTGAGCTGTGGTATAAACATTATTATTATTTAATAGCTACTTGAAAACCATACTGAGAACAAAGCCTTGTTTATAGTGTAGTCCTGATGATATTAGCATTAAAAATTGAATAATTTTTAGTTATACATCCAGAGGTCTGGGAAACTTTGTCTTGCTGAAAATGTTATGATGAATAGAAAGCCAAATCAGATATGACAGACCTTGTGCATAATTTCGATATGACTTGACTTGAGTGTCACGCACACCCAGGCTTCGTGATCCTCACCGAACCTAACCCCCCATCGCCTGTACTCTTACAACTCGAAATTTCATCAAGTGAGAGTGAGAAGAATCACACAGTCTGGTGTGTCTGACACCCCATCAGGCTATTCAAAAAATGACCATCACACAGGCCAAGACAAACAGCACAACAGATAAACACACACATTCTCACACACTGTGACACACTGGACTTCAAGAGGACTGTACAGGACCACCTGGCAGGAAGTCAAGGATATTAACAAGAACAGTTGTGGAGTTGGGGTCAAATGTGTGCTTGGACTCCCTGTTCTCAGCCACACAAGAGGAGAGGACATCTAGGATGTATAATTAAATCAGGAGAGAACATTTAAACAAATCTGGAAAGAACATCTAGCAGGACATTCTTCTTTGAGAGCTCACAATATTAAATAAATAAACAAAAAAATCCACCCATATATTAGTCCTAATCTCTGTTATGTTTCCAGGAAACTACGTACTGACTCTGTGTGGAAAGAAAGAAAGAAAGAAAGAAAGACCGGTGTTGGTGTTTCACCAGCTCTTCTTCCACCTGACAAAACACACACTGCCTTTGCTGTGCACCAGTTGTCTGAGCTGTATTTCACCTCCAGGACATCTGACACCTGAGTTCCACTAATGACGCATAGGGTCAAAGCTGATAGTGTGTGTTCAGACACAGTACACACACATAGTTGGGTCCTTACCGCAATGGAAACTATGTCACTGAGCTTTGTGTCTGTATGTGTGGGGTATGTAAGGATGTTCCAAACATGATTCCTTCCACTGGAATTGAACACTCTTTACTGACTCAGAGTAAAACATTTGCCCACGTGACAAACCGTAAGTTACGCTTTATGGAGTTGTGTAACTTGATATTAAAAACTACACAAATACAAGGAGCAAGGAGAACAGCTACCACATCTGGTTCTGCAAAAATGATGACTGGTCCACACATACTTTCTTCTCTCTCGTAAATACACTCTTGGAAATAAAGGGTTCCATCTGGTACCTTTAAAAAACAGTTCCAAAAAGAACGCCTGTAGAAAGCTGAAATCATTAACCATTCAAAAACTCTTTTTAGAGTGTACATACATTTCTTATTATTAGTTGCACTGCAGTTATGGCATATTAAGCAAGGAACGTAATGGAGCATGCTATTATAGGAAAATAATCAACGGCGTGGTGGTGTATTGTGGTTCGACACAAAGTGGAGTTACTTTTATCACCCTGAACTTGATTATTGTCCTACAGCACATCCTGAAGTGTTTTATTCCACTTATACCACAGCAGTTTGACAATAATTTTTTTTTTTTATTAATTAAAGAATGGCACATCGTAATTTTATCAAGTTATAGTTACATTTAATGTTGTGGAATGTCTGCAACCCATTTTAGTTCTTGTTATCTTTTTTCTTATAGCAGCCATAAACAGTCATTCCCTCACCAAGACTTTCCTGTGCTGGAAAACATACTGACTGTTACAAAGCACTGACACTGGAGACTCCTTCCATAAATAAATGTCTCTTTAGAGAGAGCTTCACCATATCAATGATGTTTTTCCTTATTAAATAACAACACATTTTTAATCTGTTTATTATTAGTCTTTGCTTATAGGGAGCATCTGCAATACAAGTCCCAGTGTAAACTGTTGCTATAGAAAAAAATAACATGTTAGAACAAGTGCATTAATATAAATGCACTTGTTAAAAATTTAATTTATTTATTTAAAAAATAAATTGAGAATTTAAAAGCACTGTGGTATAATTTGTAATTTTAATAACTGATTAATAAGATGAGATTAAAAAGGTTTAAAAGCAACTCAAATCAATTAACGGAAGGGTTATTCAAATTAATTTCAGTGGAGGGGAAAGATTTCTTTATTTGGAATATCCACAGAGGTGTATTTGCTTCCGATGTGTATTTACGTTCCAGGCATTTACAGTAATGATTTAAAAAGGATTAGTGTAGGGTTTTCGGTGTGTATTTATGGCTTTCTCAGTAATCTAGTAAATGTGATAAAGCTCATATTGTGAAACCTTTGTGATTCCTGTAATGTCAGTTTGCTTTGCATCGGCCCACCTGGTTTTTCTTTTTCCAAACAGTGAGAAAGCAACTTTCACGACCTCTTTCTTACCTATGAAAACTTCCAACCTCTCTCAGTTCCTGCTGAGTTTGAATTTTGGGTGAAATAACAGTAAATGTCTGGTAGATATCAGAGCACCTTATAAGCAGATTAAGATCCTGCTCAAAAAGGAAAGCAAACAAAAAAGAGAGGGAGAGAGATGAACAAAACATTCTTGGATGTCTGCAGTACTGATTTTTTTGTTTCTGACCCAACCATCTGTTCATTGTACAGTCTGTGCGTGTATATGTGTGTGTCTGTGGGTGATGTGTGAAAGAGACAGAAAGAATTACAAGCCTGTGTGTGTTCTCAGACATAACATCCCATATTAGACAAGAACTACAGTCAGGGCCAGGGCCACATGGGTGGCACAGGGTGGCATAAACTGGCATCCAAAATCATATATCTGAGAAGTCTGTTACTCCAAGACAATTTAGACATGATGATTAATTTCTAGTCATTATGAGGCCAATCATTTTTGCACCAACAAACAAATCAAATATTATGCAACCTTGTCCTATACATGTCCATAATTGGATCCTGTCCCTCCCCTTTGCCACCTAAAGTCTAAAATCCTGTACAGGTCACTGGCTACACATGAACTTGTTCGAAAAATGTGTTTTGTGCCCTGTCTTTATGCTTGGCAGAGGAAGTTCACAGGAAACAGCCTAATCTAACAGATAGGACAATTTCCTGGAAGCATCATATGGCTGACTGATTAACAGAACACACACTGATGAGCATCTGTCATCAACAAAGTGGTTGCACTATTTGGTCTCTATTTAATTCCCACTGGCTAAACAAGTAGTGGAGCAAAATACTAAATCTCAGAGTGGGAAAAAAAATTGATCCTACCCCCAGGGCCACTACAAAATCTACAAATATCATACTATCCATTCATAACTCCATATGATGAAAACCTACTCCATAAAGAAGGTTTTTCTCCGTGGTGAACAGAAAATGATGTAGGTCTTGAAGAGCTTTGGATCTGACTAAACAATTGATTATGCCATGGTCCTGAGAAGCCTTCTTTTGGGTGTAGCTATGAATCCTCTTCTGTCGACTACAAAGCAAAATGTGTAGGATAATGTTGTTAAACCCGTAAATATAGATCATACTTTATCTCTAAAGCAATATTTCCTCATTCAGATCAGAATAATGACCAGGACAAGTCAGGGTTGGAAAACAGTAGCTGATTTATTTAATTAACTTGATTCATTTCACTTAATGCAAGCTTCTGCAATTCATCTTTCTCTTCTTAGTTCGTGTAATTCATGGTAAATTAATAACGTGAATAATCGTGGTTGTGAAGATTCTACTAACATTTGCGAATGGGCTAGTAGATTAGTTAGCTAGCAAGTGGGCGAGTTCAGGGGAATAGAGTTGGTATTATAAAAACACATACAACACTGACCCCATCTGGTCATAACAGGTATTACAGCAGGATAATAGGTCGTGTATGTACATAAGAAAAGAGTGAAGGGAAAACGTGAGCCTTATCACAGGCTTTATTATAGCTCTGACTGAATGTTTATTAGCAAGTATGATTCAAAAACATGCCAAAATCTGTCAGGTCTTTTGTAGTAGTATTGTTGTTCTTGTTGTTGCTGTTGTTGTTATTGTGGTTGTTGCTGTTGTTGTTGTTATTGTGGTTATTGTTGCTGCTGTTATTATTGTTGCTGTAGCTGTTTAATTTTTTAAAATTATTATTATTAGTAGTAGTAGTAGTATTAGTAGTAGTAGTATTGTTGTTGTTATTATTATTGTTGTTGATGATGTTATTATTATTGTTGTTGTTGTTATTGTTGTTGTTAAGTAGTCTTTTTTAGAAGTATGGCTTAGGGTTAGGGAATAAATCGAATTTTTGAAGTTAAAAAAGTCCAAAAAAGTTTAGTAGTGTTAAAACAATGTAAGTTTCTCTGAACACCCAGCTAACTTTTTTTAATTGACCAGACGATGGCGCAAAGCAACCTTTAGATATTTTGGTGACTTCTCTTACGTAATGTGAATAACCTATATTTTATCATGACCGAAAAACTCCAGAACGGAAACAAACATTAACAGGTTATTATCTGTTATTTAAATGATCATGCTGTAATATATTTCCTCTTCACACTTGGCGTGCACGCTTCCATTTTATCTACCTGATGAAGACGTGCATTGCTCGTTTCTCTCCGTTTTTTTTGCACGCGCACGCGCCTCTTGCGTAAAAGGTGACGCACTCAGCAAAGCACCGCAGTTCTCCGGTAAAGTTTTCTCTCTGCACGATGCATACAAAACACAGCTCCATACTGCTGCTGCTGCTGCTGCTACTGCTCTTCTTCTGCTTCTTCTTCTTATTCTTCTTCTTATTATTATTATTATTATTGTGCCATAAGCATCACATTCTTAGGCTAGAAATGTAACAACTTCTCAAAATCACCAAACTATGAGTCATCCTCAGGCTGCATGCCTCACACTGACTGTAGCTAAATATATCTAGGACACAGGAAAGAATTCACTACAGCAACATTCCTAGTGCTTTTTATTATTATTATTATTATTATTATTATTATTATTATTATTATTATTATTATTATAAATGGTCATTTGGGTGATGGGCGTAAACACTGCATATGTGTTGATGTAGCACAGATTTAATGCACTGTGTAGGGGAAGTGAAAATAATGCTGTGTAGATTTTTCCCCGTTATTAGATTAATAGCATGTAGATCACCTTGAGAACGCTGCAATTCATGAATCTATATTTAGATTACATGGAAGCAGTTCTCATTCAGTCCAACTGGCCTTTTTGAATCAGCCTGAACAAAGAGGCGACGGTGTGTGTCATCATTTGACGAGTGCAGCTCTGCTTTCACTCTCTGACGCACATCGCGCCTCGAGGCTGCGTCCCAAACCACACGCTGGAGTACTGCATAGTAAACCTTGTCAAAATAGCAGCCTACCTGCCTGTTCCGGAGACCTCGACACTGCATGTATGCACACACACACACACACACACACACACACACTAACGGCTGCTAATTAAAAGATCTAAAGATTCGTTTTACACTTTCCCTTTATTATTATTATTTTTTTAACTTTTAATTTCCTTTTAGATATCTTTTAAAAGCAGCACCAAGAAGAATTATATTTAACATGGATTAAATCAAAGATTATTTATTTATAAATCAAAGATTATTTATTCCAGATGCAGCAAACTTTAAACCATCACCACCAACAACAAAACAAACAACAACAAAACAACAACGAAAACATCAAACAAACAAACAAACAAACAAACAAACAAATAAATAAATATCCAGGACATTTATTTACAACATTTTTTATCCTGGTTTTAGATTTATACTAGACTTTATATTATATTATATTATATTATATTATATTATATTATATTATATTATATTATATTAGACTTTTTCAGCTCTTTAGTTTCAGTTAAGGAATAATCTAAAAGCTGATGTTGTTTAATTTCCTGTTAGATGAATTGCAAGAAATCAAAGAATTCTTCAAAGTTATTGTTTGTTTGTTTGTTTGTTTGTTTTTTAATAAAGGCGATGGGAGCAAAGAAGAAGTATAATGAATCTCTAGAATACCGTTATTGCTGTTTTTACTTTTTTTAGACTTGAATCCGCTATGGAAGACAATAACAACTAATCCCTGAGTTATTAATCAGAAACTTTGTTGATTAATTAATATTAAGTTGTCCAGCAAAATCAGCAAACCCTAATCTAATCCTTATTGCAGCACTACCTTTGTCTCAGGTATTAGGTTCATATTTTGGAAGTCTGAGAGCTCGCATTAAAAAGAAGCCCATGTTGGCAGAATATTTAAGGAAACTACAGTGATATGCGGTTTGGGACGCGGCCCGTGTCCTATGGCGCGGAGGAATCCCGCTGTTCGCGCCACCTCCCCAGGTCACGTGGTGTCCATCCACAACCGGCCGGTGGGCGTGTCCTAACAAGCCCGAGGTTCATTCATAACTACGTTCAGCTTTAGGAGGAAAATTAAAGGCACCCAGTGAAGAGCCGCATGAATCCCAGCTAGGTGAGTGATTCCCTCCTTATCTCTAAGACGAGAGTGTGTTTACAGTCAGACATTTCACTCGCCATGTCTTGGCTGTGTTTTTAAAAGCTGGTAAAACTGTTTCTTAGAGGCTGCATGGACGTCGAAATCGCGCATAAGTCCCGCATGTGGCGAGATGTGAGGCAGATGTGTGATGCTGAAAGGCGGTTTGCAGCTGCAGCTGTGTTTCAGTGATGCTGCTGCGGCCCGCTCGCTTCCACGAGGCGTGATTTCTGCATCGGTGCTGATGTTGGGGAAAACGCAGCACTGTAATGTAAACTATAATAACGGGGGCGGGATGTTGGTGGGACTGAATGTGGCGTGAGGTTGGAGGTGTTTCGAGGTTCAGATCATTCTTCTCGCCTTCCTGAATCCGTCTCACCCTCTGCGCTGTTATGGCGGGTTTGGGGATGCGCAAGTGCTTCTCTCCGTGAGGAATGGGGATCCTCATCCTCCCCTAACGCAGCCAAATGCGGTGCGCGCGCGCGCGCGCACACACACACACACACACACGCGCACGCACGCTAGCGCCAGTGACGACGCAGACTGACATCAATGTGTGTTTTAAACAGAAAATTTGTGCATGTTGCTGCGTGGTTTGATCCATCCAAGAGAAGATTATTACGAGTTCCTTTGTGCGTAAGCTAAGTTTCTTAGGATTTAAGAAATATTCCTGTTGCTGTTTCAGTCCCCAGGACTGAAATAAGTCCTGAGGACTCTGTAGGTCTGTATTACCAAAAAAACAAAACAAAACAAAACAAAAAAAAAAACAGGTACCTGGCAGTGTAGAATGCTGCTTTGATCAGAATGCATGGTTTATGTGAGGAGTTCCCAACCAGGGTGAACTCCTGGGCTCCCCACCCACCCCACTCCAACAGTCTCTACCTTAAAGGAGTATTCCGGCATTATCTCAATCTCTATTTATTATTTATACAGTTATATAAGGAAATTAGTGGCATGCTGGTGCAGTGGGTAACACTGCTACTTCACAGCTCCAGGGTTCCTGGTTAATCCTGAGCTCAGGTTAGAGAATGTGAGGAGTTATGCAAGTTCTCCCCGTGTCTGCATGGGTTTCCTCTGGGTTCCAGGTATGAATGTTCTCCGGCTTCCTCCCTTCCCCAAAACATGCCAGTTGGTGGACTGGTTACAATAAATCTCCCCTAGGTGTGAATGTGTGTGCCCCATTCAGGGTGTATTCCTGCCTCATGTCCTGTTCCCATGATAGGCTCCAAATCCACCATGACCCTGACCAGGATAAAGTGCTTACTGAAGATGAATGAATGAACTTATTATATTAAGAAAGTTCAAAACTACAACAGTTACATCCAGATGTAATATGAGACAGATATGAGAAAAAGTCTTACCAAAGCTGTTTTAGTTTTCTTCATTTTTGCAACACTGGAGCAATACAGTAAAAAATATTTCTGGTTACATAACATTTTCCCAAAGGTTTTTGTGGCAGTCTTGAATAATTTGATCCACACAACTAAAATGGTACCACAAATTCTTCTGTGTAAAAAGGAGGCCCATCACTCAAAGGATAAAATAGGAGCTTTAGAGCTGAATTTACAAAAAAAAAAAATGAATGAGTTTTAAAAACGAATACTTGAGAGTTTTGCATCAATGTTTATTGACGACTCCACCAACTGCCCTCAGCTTTACATTAAAAAACAAGTTGTTTACAGTGAATCACGTCAAGATTTATGGTATTGCATGTATGCTACGGATGCAGGTGATAGAGGCTAGGCTGAAAAACAGTAGAGTATTCTTTTAACTTTTAACCTGTTCCATTCAGGGCTCCTTCTCTGCTCTTAACACACCGCCTCTCTGGTGAGGGCTAGACCGAGAATCTCTGACCTTGGTGACTCTCCTCCAGCCCTGAAGTGTGGTTACATAAACATGACCTCACCACACACACTAGCTTTTGGAGAGCCCAAAACAGTGAGCTCAGGCCTTGTTGAGCATTAGCCAGGAAGTGTGTACATGTCTGTTTGTGTTGGAGAGAGAAAGTGAGATGGGGGCCCTGGAGATGCTTTACTGCACCGTAGAGAGTTCCTTTCCTCATGAATACACATTGACCAGAAACAAGCCACTCTAAGTCTGGAGCTGCCGTACATTGCTCATGTTCAGGAGCCATTACGGCCTGGCTTAATGGAGATTGTATGCGTGGGGGTGAGGATGGGGACATGTTAATGCCTGTTAATGGTCTTGCCTGAAAATGAATTGGATGTGTGCAGTACATTCAGGTGGAGTGGTTTTATGGCCGGAGTGTAACATGTGTAGGAGGTTCCCACAGTCAAATAGTCAGATGTGTGTTTAGTTTTAGAGTCAAGCTGTTCCTGAGGGATTTGTTTATTTAGTTGTGCATAACCTGTGGGTAAAGTTCTGTAGCTGAAGACGTTAATCTCTTTTTTTCGCCTTTAACTTAAAACCTCTTTAAGTGTGAGAGGAGATTGTGATATTATGTAAATTGATACCAAAGCTTAGATGTCAGAATGAAAGAAAGATGTGTGAGATGACTGTAATCAATATGTAGTGGATAATCCATTGCAGCACTAATCTGTGTTATGGCAAGAGTACTTTGATTTTAACATT
Organism: Pangasius sanitwongsei; assembly: GCA_037576675.1. Lineage (NCBI taxonomy): Eukaryota > Metazoa > Chordata > Actinopteri > Siluriformes > Pangasiidae > Pangasius > Pangasius sanitwongsei. Next base: position 15,695,090 of record CM075023.1, read on the forward strand.
GCATGGTGTTTCCATCCTGCCACATATTGTACTGCATTTAGCTGAAGAGGGGTTCTGAAAACTGCCTTTAACATGAAAGCTACTTGAAAGCACACAATTACAATGTTACCGCTGTATTTTTGGAAATGATGGTGCACCTAATGCTGACTCAGTTGCATGTAACAGTGTGTACAGGGAATAATGACTGCTGTAGAGATCTAGAGCTTCACTGCTTATATATATATATACACACATACATACATACATTATATATATATATATATATATATATATATATATTAGTTTGACTCCTACACAATTAGGATAACTTTTTAAAAGTTACACAATAAGCTGTGTAAATTTGTAGAAAACTGTTATAGAAAAAAAATCTGTCCCACTGCCTCCCTGGTGCATTTTTCATTCCACTGTTTTGTATATACATCACTTTTTTCCACCATATTTGTTGGTGATGTAAAAATTTTCACATATTTTAGAATTGTTTTGGCTCTGGAAATCATGGTTTATGGATCAGCTCAAGGTGTACAAAAGCAGAAAGGCTGCAGTATAGATCTGAAAAGGTTTTATAAAACCATTAAAGGGTTACAGCTGAGAAAACACTGCTAATTTTCACCCTTTCAGGATTTCCTCAATGACTGGTTTAGCAGTAATGGTTGAAACCAGCCAACCAGCAACAGACTTATCATTAGAGATCTCAGAGCACTGCAGCCTGCCTAGCATCTCCATGGTAAGAGGGATGGATGGAAAGAGAAAAGGGAGAGAATAGGAGATTAAGAGAGAGAGAGAGAGGGAGAGAGAGAGAGAGAGAGAGAGAGAGAGAGAGAGGAGTGCATTTGTGTTTTTCTAGAGATGAGAAAATGAGGATGAGGGCAATCAGGACAGGTGGGCTTTGAAGTGCTCTTGTTGCACAGAGCTTTGTTGTTTTCCATTTGCTGTGTGTGTGTACCAAAATCAGACACATTAAACGAACTCCTACACAGAATGAACTCAGCAGATGATGTCACTGTGTGTGTACACTGCCTTAGTTAGCGTGTGCACTGCAGTATAGCATGCTAAGCACTGTGCTATGTAGGATTGTCACAGATGCTGTCGCTTACAGCAGGGTCCCAGTCCAGTGAATATCACATGACTCCAGAGAGTGTGTCCTTAGACACTGACTCAAACACACACATCTTTCATACTGTACTTTGCAGTTCACCATATGCTGGACATTTAAACAATCTAATATACAGTACGACACTGCAGTCATAACTTTAATCCTAAGTATTTATTAAATAAAAGATTTGCTCTCACACTTACATAATGATTGCATATTTTTTATGGGATGTGCCTGTGAAAATTTTGGCATGTGGCACACTAGGTAGTGTTGCAGTCTCACAGATTCAGGTTCTCTGATTTGAGCCAGAGCTCAGATTACTGTTTGTGTGGAGTTTTGCATGTCCTCCCTGTGTCCATGTGAGTTTCCTTTGGGTTCTCCGGTTTCCTCCCACCTTCCTCCACCTGCAAATAGGACTTATAGTGTCTACCTAGTGACTCGAGGTATGAGTGTGTGTGTGTGTGTGCGTGTGTGTGTGTGCATGGTGCCCTGTGACTGATGTCCCATCCAGGGTGTATTCCTCCCTCACACATTGTTCCCAGGATATCCACTGTGATCCTGACCAGGATAAACTAGTTGCTGAAGATGAACGAATTTCGGTAGTTAATACTGCTAAACTTCACCTTAAAGGTGCAGTGTGAAATATATTAAAGTGTTTCTATACCTGTAAAATTCTAATTTCTAAAATTGTCTAAAAGACACCTTAAAAATTCCCAATGTTGACATGCAAGAGATATGACTAGTTTCTTTATTTCAGATGCCTGTTTACATTTTTCTGACGCTGGAAAAAGCTCAACCGCCAGCTGTAAAAAAAAAAATATTGAAATTTCCCTGCTTGTAACATATTTATTGTTTTTATCTGATACAGCAGGGACATTTGGTACATAAAGACAGTAAAATAACATGGCCAAACATATAGCTAACAAAAACATGGCACTCAGCCTTGAGAGAAAAAAAAAAAAAAGATAAGAAGGGAAGGGAGTTATCTGACCCTCAAGGATTAGTAAAATCTCCTCAAGGCATGCTTTGTCTTCATCTTTCAGTTGCTTCATTTTCCTCTTATATACTGTATACCCCTCTCATTGCTGTAACTATTCATGTTTTATCATCATCATTACCCACTACTTATTCTGCACTGAGAAGGCTTTCAATTTGTGTGTTGTTTAAGCAAAGTGAAAAATGTGTAGACAACAAAGCATCACACTCACATCTCGGATGTTTTGGCACCTTTTCACATCCGTGTCCCTGAAGTGAAGCCAAAACTGGGGGAGCTGAGAAAAAGGAGAGGAAGATGTGAACATCCGAGCCAGCTCGCTGTAATGCAGCTGCTTGCAGATTAGCCGAGTCAGCAAGACACTCAGTGGGCCTGCTGAATGAAAAGTAGCTGTCTATCTGATTGCCTGTCATTTTTGTGTCTCTTCCGGTCCAGGAAGTGCACACTCTTGCCAGGACCATGAGCGATGAGCCGCCTCTGCTGACCACCCTCACGGAGAATGCCACTGTGAGTATCCCTGCCTTCACACCACACAGAGGCTAAACAACTACACGCTTAGAAAAAAAAAGGCAGCCAAAAGGAACCCATAGAGATTTTAGGTAGAACCCTCTCCCCTGTAAAAAGCTAGAACTGTCAACCATTTAAAGAATCTTTGAGCAGTCCGGTTAACCTTTCTTCTGAAATTTCAAAATCATTTTTATGTTTCTGTTTTGTTCAAAATCAACTTTTTTCAACTAAAATCAGAACAATAAAATAGATTCTTTTCAACATTATTTTTCTTTAGTTTGCCCTTGCCATGAACTGATTTTAAAACATGTGTAATTGTTTTTTTTGTTTTTTTTTTTATGTGAGGAGACATAACTGAGCGTTAATTGAGCATTTTTGGAAGGAGTCTCCTGTGTCAGCACTTTGTAGCAGTCAGAGGTAAATCTGTGGCTTTAAGTTTTCAGACACATCTTCAAATGAGGATGATACCAAGCATGTGAAGGAGTTTTGAAATCAAAAAGGAAATCCTGGGTCAATGGGAAATCTATTCATAATTAGTGAAAACAACTAGAGTCTTAATATTCAGATTTTCCTGAATATCGCTCAGATCTAAACAGAGCACGAATGATCTGTAACAATCATGTGAAATAATCCACTCTTTATATTGTTTTTAGAAGCACCTTGCTATAACCAAGCTGTTCCATGATCTCAAAATCTGTACTTTCCTCACCCTGCCTTATGTCAATAGCCTAAACAGATTTCCAGTCTCAAAAGAAAGTCCATGCTAAGCAGTTTGCCTTTACACGGAAGCCATCTCTTCACATCTGTATTCTGCTCTGCTTTCAGCTTTCAAAGTCTTGATGCTATGTAGAGCTGCATCACTCTGAGGCAGCGTAGCTGAAAGTGCAGCATAATGGCCTGGAAGAATTTCTCGCTCGCTGACTGCTCACCGAAAGTTCGCATCCGTATTTCTTTCAGAAGTGCTGCGTGCATTAGTCATGCTGTTACTGAAAATCCTAATGAGTACTGACGTAATGGTGTAATGGTTTCCATTACGCATTATATTAATGAGTATTGGAAAGCATTAACATAATGGAAACCGTCAGACCATTAGGTCAATTCCCATTAGCATTTTCAGCAGTTACAATGTATGGTATCGTTGCTGTAACCGCGAGTTTGAATGTCACAGAGTGTAACATGTATTAAGTATTATAGTGTATTATAGTGTATTATGGTAGAGGTTAAATAATAACAACACTCAACCTTTTTTGTAACAGTCAGAGGTAAAGCTGTGGCTTTAAGCTTCCAAACATGGGAACGTCTTCAAGACGAAGGGCTTTTGCATTTTGAAGTTGCTCGGTAGGGTGACAAGATAAAAAGAGAGTCTGGTGAGGGAACGACTGTTTATAGCAGCTATAACAAGTGACAACAGGAGCTAACCTGTTCCACAGACAGTCTACAAAATTAGATGTAAATTGTAAATAAATAAAAATTGTTAGTGTTGGATATTTGCTGTGGTATAAGAGGAATAAAGCACTTCAGGATATGCTGTTAGGAAAATAATCAACTTCACCCTGTCTTGTTTTATTCTTTAAATATTGTAGGGAAGATTTTATTGGTGCAGGCCAAAGACTATATTCAATATTTTAATGCATGGCACATGTGCATTAGCTCGTTTTATGCTGCAGGAGTGTACACTATAGTATTAAGGGACAGGCGTCCATAGGGAAAGGCTGTTGCCTGGAGACTGTCCTGTGTGTGTTTAAGAGTGTAGATGAGTAGAGCAGTTTCTGAGAAGGAACGAAGAAGGCCACTGACAAGCCCACTGAATGTTTTGATAGCAAGAGAAGGAGATAATTGTCCTGAATATGTTGAATAGAAACACTCAACAGACTCACTGTTATGTGCAGCAGCACTTTTTTAAATTTAGATTTGTTCCCACACAAATTTTTAGCAGCAGCCAGCTCAATATTTTAGTGAGTATATTTAGGCACCTAACCCTAACCCTAATGGAGATACTGTATTTTTCTTTTTAAAACTCCATTGCTCAATCAGGACATCCATCCTAATGTGTATCCAATTCTTTAAACTCTTCCAACTTCTTTAATTTCTAAGTATGGAGCACAAACTCATATATATATATATAGCCAATGACAAGCTTATACATTTATGTATCCCTCCATTTTCTATAAATATCTAGTAGTTATTTTTCAAATGTCTTTCATGCCTTCAGTTGATGGTGGAAGTGGATTTTTCTAACAGACTGTAAGGTTTTATTTTATTTATTTATTTATTTATTGCTGGACAGATTACTATGCTGAGCTAAATGTAGCTAGGCTCTGTAAAAGAGTAAAAAAAAAATAATGGGTGAACCGATCAAGACAAGGATGACTCTTATCAATTCCAAACCACCCCCTCCACCCCCTCATCCACTAGTGTTATGGTTTGTGTTTTACAGACTCTGTAGGGGACACTAAAGGGAGTACAGTATTTGTTTGAATTTTGATACAGCTAATCAGAGGACAAGACCAGAACTGACCAGCATCCTTCACATACAAGCCCCTAATGCCACAGTTAATATCAAAAGCGCCTATTCAATGGAGCTGCAGAATTGAATTTAGGCTCTATTTAGCATTTGGATTATGGACCGCTGGTGCAGACTTATGAGCCAGAACTTATTAATCACCAGTCTCATGCAAAGTTAATTGTACTTTTTAGTGCTGTCAAGATGTGTTGGACTTCAAGCTCATTAAATCTATGACCAACTAATAGGTCCCATAGAAAAAAAAAAATTGAGTAATTAATCAGATTTTCTCTGTGATTTTTACTCCGTGCTTTCTTTACTATTCTGGTAGTGTTGGCTTCTTGTTCACATGAACTTGCATGGTTTATCATGCCAGGGAGTGAAGTAAAATATATTACTGCATTTTGCAGGATATGCATGAATATGCTTGTTTTATCCTACTCTTCTTGCATGCTGTGGCATTATGTTTAAAAAGAAGCATTATCATCAGTGGAGTTACATTTTGGCTTTTAAATTATTCAGCTCCATAATTAATCGTAGACTATAATACATCCATTTTATCACCAGTTCAGTGACAATTTTACATTACAAAATGCTCACACTTTGTACTAGGACTCATTTGTAATGAACTGTGTTTATAGACTGCACTGTTTTGTTGATTTAAATAAAAGAGAAACACTTTTTGGGAGTAACTGATGGGAAGGGAACAGCAGACAACAGATTTAGCGGTATACAGATTCAATGCTTGAATTTCTGTGGGTTTGTAGCTGAAATTTGGAATTAAAACAAGTAAAAGTATTGTTGATAGTATTTCTGTTTAAAACCCCAGACATATAATGTGTTGGGTTTCACAGACGTCAAAGGGAATAAAATTAGTCCAATAATGTATGTTAAGATGTTAATAGAAAAAATAAAATTATATCAGTTGTTAATGTGATAAATATTATTTTGTATGCCCATCCATTGCGTTAATAACCTCTTTTAGATATTTTAGGCAGATTTGGATCCTTAGCTGTGATATTTGTGATTTTTATTATTATATGCAAACTTTTGCACTCAGCTGCATGTGCACCTTTCACATACTGTTAGTCATACACAGGCTATTAAGCAACCATATTTCTTTAAGTTGCAAATATAATTTCTATTCATAGAGGATTGTTGCACATAATTGCTTATGGCCAGCAATCAGTTACATCATTCTATGGTTTTATAACTTAAAATTTGAAATTAAAAAAAGTAAAAGATTTCACTGCTGATTAAAACCTCAGGATCACAGCATTGCTAATACTTGCTCTCCATGTGTCTATCTTCCATAATGGCCAAAAGTGAACTTTCATCCACTGGCAAATATCTGCCTTGAAACACTCAGGGACCAATTCTGCCCAAAGATCATTAGTATTAGTTGCCAGGTGGGAGTTTTTTTGAATACTCTCTCTGCTAATTAGGATGATTAGGATGAATACAGTCATATTTCATGCAACAGGTCCCTTGTTGTACACTGAACCCTGAATATCCCTTCATTACAGTGAGACTGTAGTGTTTAAAACAAAAAAAACAAACAAACAAAAAAAAAACAAAAACAAGTGTGTCTGCCCTGTGATGGACTGGCACCCAACCATGGGTGTATTCCCATCTTGCACCCAGTGTTCCTGGGACAGTCTCTGGATCCACCTCAACCCTGACCAAGATAAAGCGGTTACTGAAGAATGAATGAATCATACTGAATCACACAATTGTATAGAATGTCTTTGTATACTGTAGCATTACAGTTTCCCTTCACTGGAACTAAGAAGCTCAAACCTGTTCCAGCATGACAATGCCCCTGTGCACAAAGCGAGCTCCATGTAGACATGGTTTGTCAGGTTTGGAGTGGAAGATCTCAAGTGGCCTGCGCAGAGCCCTGACCTCAACCCCACTGAACACCTTTGGGATTAAATGGAATGCTGACTGCACCCCAGGCCTCCTCACCTGACATCAGTGCCTGACCTCACTAATGCTCTTGTGGCTGAATGATCACAAATCCCCACAGCCACACTCCAAAATCTAGTAGATAGCTTTCCCATAAGAGTGGAGGTTAGTGGATGTTCATTTCGCACATATGGGTGTGATGGTCAGGTGTCCATAAGCTTTTGGCCATATAGTGTACATACTGAAGCTACATTTGATGTACTCTTAAAAGCAGCACCCCAGTGACAAGAAAAGGTACAGTTTAGGACCTTTTTTCCCCTCAGTGTGTGTACTCAGATTATAAAAACAACATAAAATGGCAAGGAACATCTGCCTAAGCAGATATGATGGCAGTGGAATTTGGTAGAGGTCCAAAGAAAGTTGTTGCCTGGAACTAGGGTCACCAAAAGTTCAGAAACACCACTGCCCATGCTGCAGGTTTCCATTCACAGTTCCCTCTCCAGTTTAAATTTTCTGCCTTTGATCCTGCTGATGCCAGGAACACATGTGAGCGACCACCTTTAGACCACACAGCTGCTTCCCTCCTCTCTCTCTCTCTCTCTCACAAACACACACACACAAAGGTTTGTAATTCTACCCTTGTGCAGACCTTCCACTGATATTATTAACACAACCCATTAATGCTATGTCTACACCTACATCTAAACCTAACCTTAACCTTAGGAATCAAAAGGAAAGCTTCTGGGTCTCTCTCTCTTTTTTTTTTTTTTAAATAAAAGCTGCAGTTTCCTCATTGGGTCAAAACTGTCAGATATTCTTAAGCTTGTGCTGACCTTTGGTCTCCAGTAAGATATAAAAACAAGCCCACACACCATACCTGGAATGTGTTTCCACACACAGACTGGTGCCATCACAGGATATGAGTTGAACAAACACACTGATAGATTGGCACTGTATTATCTTCTGTTCTTTGGTACCAAGGACAGCAGGGGAAAATGTGTGTGTGGAGGTGGCAGAGGGACCTTTATTCTCATTGTGCCTCATTGTGTTTGTATCCCTTTTATGCCCTCTAATTTTAAAATTCATCACATAAACTCTGTGTGTGCAGGATGTGCCAGTGGCATCAGCCAGGCCGGATAACTATGTGCTGCTGTTGGTGATGCTGTGTGTTTTCGCTGGCGGAACACTGGTTCTGCTCTCTGTTCTCCTCATCTTCTGCCATCGCTGCTGTCAGAGTGGACGCCGCTACTCGAGGTGAGATCTCTTGATCCTATGATGCCTATTTCAGTCTAGAGATTTAAAGATTTTGTTCTCCCACATTTTACATAGACAGATTGTATAACTGAACGTGATCATGAGCACTCCACAAAAATAGATCCCTTAACCTACGTGTGTACGTGTTTCCAACACAAGCAGGTGTGCTATTATGCTAACATCATAAAGCTCTTTTGATGTTCAAGAAATAACCATCCAACACACACACACACACAAAATAAAGCTGTCTTTCATACCAATGGAGAAATCAAAGCCCAGCTGAAAGAAGTCATGAGCTGGACTAAATCACAGACTAGAAGCCCTGTGTGCCTTCACTGTTCTGCATGCATGGAGAGGCAATCCAATTTAGCTCTTGTATGGCTGAAGCCGACGTGACACTGTGTTTATGAGCAAAGGAAACCTGTCCTGACAGACCTGACAGGGGGAGCAAAAACAACAGTTACATGAATTTCAGGCTAACCAGAAATAACTCGCATGTCAGAGTCATTATGATCAACTGGATTATGAATGCATTTTTGGTAGAATAAAAAAAAACCTTTGTATCAGTTTGTACAAACCTTTGTATCAGTTTAAAACTAATTCACTTTCTGACTGTTATAAATATTGTCTTGTCCCTCTGCCTTTATAACCACTTTCAGATCCTTTGGGTTCCTCTTAATAGTAATAGTTGTGATTTTTATTTTCCATTAAAAAAAACACGGGGAGTGCAAACCTTTGCACTCAACTGCATATGCACATACAGTATAACACACTGTTAGTCATGCACTGGTCATGAAGCATATTTCTACAGTTCTTTTCTTTTACATAATTGCTTAGGGCTAGCGATGACTTGGAGAAAACCAACACCACATATGTGGAAGAGAGTCAACCTACTCAAGGTAATTAACCAATTAAGAATGTTTTAAGAAATCTTTGATGCTTTAAGTGCTTTTGACTTCATTTTGGGGACTTGCACATATCAGCTCCAGCAGTGGTCTAGCTTTTGTTTTTCCTTTCCTAATAAATATGATTATATAGGAAAGTGAAAGCTGGTTCTAAAGTAGCATTCTTAATTTACTATACCTGACTTATACAGAATAGGAAATAAATGCATTCATTTAAGTGGTTTCATATTTCTTGGCAGACATCACCATTAGGATGGAAAGCACGGACACACTGTCTACATCCAGCTGTCAAGGCGATGAGAACACAGAGCGCTTCCAGTCCTCAGTGTACACAGGCCGGCGGGTCTCCTTCAATGAGATGGCCATCTATGAGCAGAGCAAGAAGAACCAGGAGAAAGGCCGAAGGTCAGGGAATATAATAGGTGGGGTTGAGTGGTATGGGTTGTTTTCTGTCTAAACTGAGGGCAAAGTTGACATAAAAATATGTTCGTTCCATTTCCACAAACCTGGTCTAGCATAGCAGAGGTGCCAATATTGCTTAAATCCTAGCAGGGAGAGATAAAAGACAGAACATTAATCACATAACCCTAGCGTACGTCAGTGGACGAGACAGTAAATTTTTTGTCCTTTCAGAAATAAAACAGTAAGGCAAAAGTCTGGGTGAGCGCTATTTAATTTTTTTAGAGACCAAAAACACCACAGTCCTACTCACTTGGTTTCTTCTGGCTCACAATACTGAGGCTCATGAATATATCGCCCAGATCAAGTCAGCACAAAGGGAAAGTAATCACTACCAGAAGCAACTGCGCGTCATTCACGTCCTGCATCGTTTCTCTTTCAGTGAACTGTCTTTGGTCTGACTGCTGCTTTAGCTGAGAAATCAGAAAAGCAAAATTTTCAGTTTTCTCCCATATCAAAATAAATATAGATGTTGACACCTCTAACAAATCCATGTTTGTTTCCAGTAGGATGGCGCCCATTGATTTTATTTTCTTTGCTTTGGTTTTAAATGTAACAACAACTAGACAGCACAATCTTTTTTTACATTGTACTGTACATATTGCAAGCTTGGCTGTAAAGTATAAATAGAAACTCATACTGTTGGCTGTTATGGGGAATCAGAAATATGCTTGTCAGCATATGTGCTTAAGATATGACTCACAACAGACTTGGCATATTTACTTCTCGTTTATTATCATGCTGAATGTGCCTTGAGTCTTTTTCAATTTTCTTTAGAATTGGTTTGAGGTATTGTGATATTTTGCTGATTTTGAATTAGCACTTTGAACTAGGTTTACAAAAAGAGATTCAAGTTCAGGTCAAAAATCCTTTAAAAATTGAGTTGAATCCTTTAAAAAAAAGCAGTTGGCATCTGTTCGACACTTGTTCTCTTTCTCTCTGTCAGGTATACTCTTACAGAGGGTGATTTCCACCACTTGAAGAAGGCTCGTCTGACCCACTTACACGTTGCACCTCCAGCACTGAACATCCTGACCATCATGGAGTGTGACTCACCTGAGAACAGCATCAGCCTGCGAGAACAGCTGCAGCACAAACCATCCCTGTCTATATTTCGGGTAATGCACAGTGTTTTCGCTCCCAGGTCATGCACATAGTACACTCCATTCCAAAACCATTTTGAAGTTCAGTAACATTTATTTGGGTGGTATGAACTCTTTCTTTATATAAACTATTAACATTTCCAAATTGTCTGTAGTGTGAATGGGTGTGTAAGTGTGCGACTGTGTCCTGCGATGGGCTGGCACCCTGTCCCCACCTTGTGCCCTGAGTCCCCTGGGATAGGCTTATACAGAGTATGCGTGTAGATATATATATATATATA
>CM075023.1:15706196-15723461 GCA_037576675.1 Pangasius sanitwongsei
TTTAAAACTTTATGATATTTTTCAATTCTGTCAACTCAATTTATTCTAATATATTATATATATATATATATATATATATATATATATATATATATATATACATATATATATATATATATATTTTTTTTTTTCCTGAGTGCCCTGGCTTTCTGGTCTTGCTCCAGTAATGAATGGTCTTTCATTTACAACAAGACTGCTGTGTGTTAAATATACACCATATGATACAAATACTCAAGTCTGGTATGGATCTGTGTGTCTAGCTTGGTGAGGGCACCCTGCCTGAATCTCAAGTGCCCTGGAGTAGCCAGAGCCCAAGCTGTGCACTGCCTGGAGATACACTAAACTCTGTTCTGAACACCAGCTTTATTTCCAGCACTAGTGAAGGAAGCTCTGAACCACCTCGCTCAAGGACAGTGAGTAATTCATACACTCACAAACACAGAAACAATGAAATCACCAGTATTTGTAGTACTGTAGTAGTAGAACACAATGTTCCAAAATTGTCTCTAATTCAGCTTCAAATCAGAGGCACAAGTGTATAAATATAGTAAGTGTGTATATGCGTTAGTACTGAGAAGAAGGTATAAAGTGGCACTTAATATGCCCACTGATAAAAATCAGTCGCCTTTTCAAACCTTACCGCTTTACACCAGAGACACTACATTACTCATGAGCCATCACTGCCTCAGGACTCACATCATCACACCTTGTAATTCTGTCTACTATAAAACCTTAGCATAAATATTGTACTGTGGTTGACCAGTCTCATCAACCATATTTCACTAAGAAATAGTGGACCTTCCTATAAATCAAATTTAGTTCTTACACAACTCATGATGAAAAAGCAACAGTCCTTCATTATACATTGATTTTAGTATGCTGGATGAGCTCCTGTTTGTTTAGCATCCCAATCTTTGTCTCAGATTGAGGCAATGGGAAGTGCTGGTTTAAAGATGGAGGGCGACCCAGGATCCTCCCATGTGGCAGGAGCATGTGGAGCATCTGGAGGAGGAGGAGGTGGCTCATCTTCAGGGCAAGGCGCCATGCTGCACTTCCTGTCCCGACTCAGGCGGCACGCGAGTCTGGAGGGAGCCAGCCCCTATTTCACCATCAAAAAGTGGAAGCTAGACAGCAGTAACAGAGCAGCCAGTCTGGATATGAGAGGTGAGGAGTAAGCAGAGCATGGTTACCATGTCATTAAAACAGGAAAAGCATTTTTGGATGGAAATCTAATCCAGATTTTGTTTGGTTTGAAAGGAGATCATTCTGATCTGTTCCCTGCCACTATTTCACAGATCTGCGCCTGGAGTATCACTACAGTGTACAGTTATTCATTGTTTATTTCACTAAATAAGCCAATCATAAATGATAAACAGGCATAAAGAAGGAAAATTATTAGAACAATGAAGGCATGGTACTCTAGGATTCGTTTAGGAATTAATGAATAGCTAAAGAACCATCTGAACCCAGCAATCCAGAACACTTAATTCATGTTGGAGCTGTGCTGGGATCTGGGAAGAGCTAAAATGTCGACTGTCTGGGGTTCCTTGATGATTTGATAAGGTCATGTTGCTTTTGAGCAACACATGACAGCTACAGGAAAGGCATCTTAAAGCACCATGTAGGGCTTAATGAACAGGCCATTGGAGACCAATCAATCCTGGATCAATAAGTGTGTCGTTAGAGTAGCTGAGTGAAGGCTGACTGTGAGCTCAGAAGTGGCTACCGACAGAACGGGAGGATGAAGAGATTCTGCCTGCTAAATTAACGATGTAATAATTTTGTTATCCTTCACCTGATGTGAAAGGTCAGCAAGTGTGGCATGTTCATTTCCTCTTAATGAGGCCTAGATCCAATTACATACTGCTATTACTGGAGCACAGGAGCATAGCTTGACCACACAGCCCGGACTTCACGACTTCTCTGTCTTTTGGTGCACTGTATACATACTTACTTTCTGTCAGGGCAAAAGTATTATATGGCTGAGAAAACCCATGTGGAAAATTGACTTCCAGTCCATGCTTGGTTGTGTTTGGATGGGCCTCCCATTAGTCATTTTTTAGACAGTCTATACTATGGGCCACCATTGATCCTGGAGCTGGAGCTTTGTGAACATGGATGGGAAGGGGGTGGGGGCTTGTAGACTCAAGAAGTAAAAAAAAAAAAAAAAATCATTCAAATGTCTAAGCCATCTACTTAATCATTAGAGAGCTAATCTTGAATAAAGTGGACTAATCTTACCTAATACACCTTTAAAGCTTTCTTTTCCTTCCTTCCATTCTTTTGTGCTCTTCCCCTCTCACAGGTTCTCCACGGAGGCGAGCATTTCAAAGACAGAGAGCAGCAAGTGAGACTCTGGAACAGGGGGAAGAGGACATCCAGCAGCCGGGAGCAGGTGGAGGAAGTGATTTTTTGTTGCGTGTCAAACCCCCTCAGCCACAAGCCGACCCCCCAAGACGACTCTCTGCTGGCTCTTTGGAGTCGTCGACTTCAGGCTGTCCACCCCCACCGGCCCCACTCAGAAGGTACAGTACTTTCATTTACTCGCTTACCTCAGGTCTACTTTCATCCTTTACCTTGTGCTGACAGCCATGGCATTACAAAAAGAAATTGTTTGTTCAAATTACTTAAGGATCAGTATATTCAGTATATCAGTATATTCTCACCATATGTTGCTGACAGAAATGTAAGTTTTTGAAATGAGATGTTTTATTGGTCCTTATGTTGTTTTGGATGCAATTCCAATCGAGTGAAAGGTTACACACAATGATAATGGGACAGAAGGCTGCTGGGGCTGACTGCCCTACCATAAATTTATAGTAATGTATAGTGCTCTATCTAGAATTTGAACTACTCCCATCTGGTTGACATTTCCGCACTCCAAGGTTTAGATACAACCGCTGTAAGAACTCTTTTGCTCCTTTGGCTACAAAACTGTTGAACTCTAATATGAATGACATGACTGTATGAATGTTGTCAATGTGTTTGTCTTGTTACACAGCTGCACATGTATGCTCAAAATAAACTTCCCTCGTTGGGAGAAATAAAGTATATCTGATCTGATCTGAAATGTTGTGTGACTAAAGACTGTTCTGACTCAGGTCTTATTTGCTTTGACTCCCTGCAGGTTAGAGGTGAAGGCTGTGTTGGAAGTAAGTCCAAGGGCTGAAGACAGCAGGACTCAAACATCCCAGAAGTTACCAGAATCCATTGGACCTCAAGGGGAGGAAGAAGTAGAGGAGAATGGAGATAATGGAGAGATTATACTAGGAGCAACAGGAGGAGAAGGGACTAGCACTGAAGTAGCCTCTGAATTTGGTTTGGTGAACAGACAGGAAAGCCTGGAGCAGCCCAACATGTACCGGGACATCTGGAGTCTACGAGCATCACTGGAACAGTATGCTTCCTCTGATCTGAGCAGCAATGACAGAGACTCCACACGCAGTGATGCTGACAGTGTCTGTTCACTAGGGGGCCTTGGTGCCTCTAGAACAGGTATGCTTAGTTACCAATCCCAAGACATAGATGATGAGATTGATGGGGATGGTGAGCTTCCGTATGATGATGTGATCAGAGAGGTTAGTGGCAGAAGGAATGGCAGAGACAGTGTGGACTCAGAGAGAGGCAGCGACAGTGAGGCTGGAAGCAGGAAACTTCTGCAAATGGACAGTGGCTATGCTTCCATTGAGGCTCCATGCAAAGCACCAGAGGAACTACGGCTGTTTGGAAGCACGTCTGGCAAGACAGCATCAGAACGGCGCCGGTTCTTTACAAATGCTGGCCGCAAGGGGACGGTGTGTGAAAGTTTTGAGACTCGATTGTTCAAGGAGGAGCTGGAAGATGACGCTTCAGAAAGCAGCATTAGCATAGAGTCGGAGGGTCCCAGTACCATACCCCAGGAGGAACTGAGTGTCTCACTCAGAGACACACCAGAAATGCAGGCAGAAACCAAACCCAGGCCACGCTTTCGTCGCAGAGACTACAGCATTGACGAGAAGACAGAGGCCTTGTTTAATGAATTCCTGCGGCATGATCCACAGTTCGACCAGCAGGGTTCACCTTCTCTACGGCACAGACATCGCTCACGGATCCACCTGCGCAAGCAGTGGCAACGCACCAAGCAGTACAGTGATCCCGGAGCTGCTCGCTACTCACCATCCCTGGAGAGACAGCGCAGTTATGCACTGCGGAGGGGAGACAGTGCCAACTACCCACTGGATACACGGTACCACAGCACCCTACCACGTATTGCTAGTGCTGCAGATGAGGAGGCCAGCGAGGGCGCAGCCAGTGAAGGCACTGAATCGCCCAAAGAACAGGGCTCTGGTCCAGCTCCTGAAGACAACTCCAACAACAGCAGTAACAACAGTAGTCCTGTGGTAAAGTCACAGGAGGATCATCCCACCCTGCTGTTTTTCACACCCTCAATGGACAGCACCGTGGGGGACTCTGGGATACTGGAGGGTTGTGGGAGTGCTGGTTATCCTACAGAGACACACAGATGGTCCATCACAGACCCCAGTCCTGTAAAGACAGGTAACAGCCAATGGAACATAGGCATTCACATTCCAGAGAACAGGTATCACATGGATAAGGACCTTATGGACAAAGGGTACATGCATAGTGTAGTGGAATCCAGTCCATCCGATAAACTGGTGAGCAGTCTAGATGAACGACTATACACCAGCCTGAGGAGGACTCAAGGCAGTCAGGAATGCATGGTGACTGTGACCCGCACCTCCCCAGACCTCAGTCAGGACTAAGAGCATGATGAACAGCAGCATTCAGTGACTGGAGAAATCAGGAGGACACTGCGGAGTACAGGAGAGATGAATAACATGAATTTGTCATCTTGAGTTGTTAAGGCAACCCAATTACACACTACCACAACCTCAACCATTTTCAGATAAATAATGCATGTCTGGTCCTTAATAATACAGGGTTAAGTGGGTATGGTGCAATCTCAAACTAGGGAAATGTCTGAAAATGTAGTAGAAAAATCCACATGCAGACAATTATGCTAAAAAGATGACTAGGGTTTTTTTTAACAGATCAATATTAACACCACTTGCAAATTGCACTGTGAAAACTAGGCAAACTAGGGTGCTTTGTGGAACATACAATTACAGGGCAATTCAGAGTAATAACCACAAGAGTCAATTGCACTTTTGTTAATTACAATTTATGATAAAGGATCAGCATTTTCCTCTCAAAGAAAAACATTAGACTGAGTTACTTCTTCCAGAGGAAGTCAGCAGTTTCTTGATAATTTAATTATGATCACATTACTCCAAAATATGGGTCTCTAAATCCTATGCTATTTTGGAATTGCAACTCTATTCCAATCCTAGCACTCCATTCTTTTCAATCACAGCTTTCATATAATGCTGATTCATAATCCTCTTTCCTTATTCAGGTCACAGATTAAAGCACTTCATCCACAAAATATTTCCCTATTTCAGGATGATTTCAAATTTTGAGTTAAAAAAATAAAGTTATGCTCCTAAATTTTAAACTAGTAGGCATATAACCAACGCTCCTCACCAACCCTTGCTTTTGCTTTGTTGATGCTAAAGGCTGCATTACACGGTACGATCTGTCATGATCTTGCGGTTGCAGACAAAAATCACAGATTGTGAAAGAATTCCTTGGTTGTGAGTTAAAATTTGGTGGTCCCAGACCACTTAATACAATGTACTCACCAGCCAGTTTGCGACCAAAGATAACTGATTAACAAGTTCTAGCAGAGTATCAGAAATTTTGGACCAAAAGAATGTGATTGCTTCTATGATGTGCATCTATAAAGTCACTTATAGTAGAATGTTTTCACTTTATTGAATTGTAGGACTATCATGAGAGAATTGTATTAAGAAATGTCTTGCAGAACATGTCAACATAATCAATAATACATGGAAAATAAGGAGCAAGGAAAATTAAAACAGCACTTTTGATTGAGGGGAGCTGACTTTATTGTTTCCTACTATTAATTCTGTTCATCTCATTTTTCAAGTGTCCTTGTTGGTATGATATAGTCGACACTGGCATCAATCTTCAGAGGTGGGCCAGTGGTGTCAGACGTCTTTAAGATTTCTGGCAAAGATGTCATATAGTCACTTTCCATTTTATACCTTAATATTATTTATTGATCTTTTATCAGTCCTAATTATAATATTTATTAATGTCATATGTTCTATAAAGAGATCTAACAGAGCTAAGCAGACATTAAATCATGACTAAGGAGATGGGTAAATGGCCCAAAGCTTGGAGAGTGTGAGATATTGATTGTCCAGCTCCAAGGTCTCTGGCATAAAAATATCTTGAAATTGTTATTTTTGGAAATTTGCACAAAACTTGAAATATGCAACATCAGCTACAGAGAACTAAATTACAGTATTAAGTTTATTGATGACTGAATTTACAGAACCAACTTTAATAAATGATGATGCCATTCCAAATATCAAACTACTTTACAGTGGTTTATATGATGGAAATCAAGCCTAGGGTTATTGGTTTTGATAAGCAAACATTTAAAAAGAATGGTACCAAGCATCACTGGTCCATTTTTCACAAGAAAGGCTGTTGTGTAACAGATTTGCCGTGGGTCTAACACCTGAAGCATCTTAAACATGCCTATTCATTGCACACTAGTCCTTGTGGACATAAAAATGTCAGAGGTTGATGACAACCCCATCTCTCATTTTCTTTCTCTTGAAGTTCTTTGTTCTTATATTACATACTGATTAGCAGCAAAGAAAAGACAGTCCTTAAACAGCAGTGATGAGACATTGAGAAGCATGTTTTTGCTGCCTGAGGTTAGATGATGCAGTGATAGCAACCTCAGAAACTTACATTAAGCGGACCTGAAGTAGTCATGTAAGAGTTCATAACAAGATGTATGACATAAGATGTATTACATCACACAAGTTATGGCAGATCATCAAACATTTATAGTTTTTTAGTTGCAGTTAAAAATTGACACCAGTTCTTTACTACTTTGGAATACGTCATTCAATTGAAAGTGAAGGTCCAGCCACTATAAATAAGCTTGAGCTTAAGTACTAAATTACTTGTAATAAACTACTTAAATACTATATGTACTATAAAATTTGGAGGTGAATCTAGATGCATGCATTTGAATTTGAATACACAGTCAATGAATGTGTCAGTAATATTTAGTGCAGTCAAAAAAGTAGAGGAATAAAAGTTCGAAGTATATAAATACTCCAAATAGGTACTGAAGCACAGTGGTCATATGTACATGTACTTCATTACTCTCCATTAGGATACTTTGTGGGTGATTCTATGATTGCAGTGCCATTTAGCCCTTGTAAGATTTAAAAATTAAACTTTACTTTTTATCATTGTTCTACGAAAACGTGTATTTAAATAATCAAATAATGTGTTAACCCATCTCAGACATCAATCTCAAGCTTTCTTTGCTGGTGATGGCTACATTTTGCTAAGAAATAAGTAACAGGGTTGACTAGCATCCATGCTAATGGCATGATGACATTAGGGACTTTCAAATGATTTACTTTAAATATATATATTTTTAAATAAGGTTTCTCAATTAATAATTTGGGTAACAGGGTTGTACTTTTAAAGTGACCCCATCAAGTTAATATCAAAAAAATAAAAAAGAATCAGCAAACTTTCTTTTCTTTTTCCCCGTAATTATAACTTCCGTTTGAACGTTACATGGAACATTCCAAATATTTCAGCGGGGTGAATATTGTGGGACAGGACTAAAATGAATAATTTTTTCATAACCTATATGGATGGCTCACAGAAAGTGGTGTTTCAAGCATGAGATGTTAAATGGATTCATACCTTGTAAAATATACTATGTTTTAAGCATTTTTATTATTATATTTTCAAGATAAAGTGTAGTAATAGTGGGCTTGGATGGGGAAAGCGCAAATTTTTTTTTTATCTGAAACACACACATGGGTTGTTGTGAAGGGCACTTTAACTGTGTTTAAAATTTCTTGTAATTTGTAAATGTAATATGAATGGTACACAAATGGCATCCCATCAAGGAATCACCCCTCCAAAAAGATAAGTGAAAAGATCATTGCTATGGTAACAGCAGTAAGCACTCAAGAGGTCATGGCACCAACTTTGACCCTCCATCTGTTGAGGGAATGGCAGTCTCTTCCAGTCAAATTTCATTCTCCTCCCCCTAAAAGTTAGAATAACGCCTGATGTAACCTGCCACCTACAATCGTGTAAAACTTCATCAGACTGCAGCATGGCTTTTCAATTTTATTTTATTTGAAGCATTTGATGTTCATTGACAATCGCTCACTGTAGACTAACTCTTCTAACAAATGGCCAGGTAGACATTTGAAGCAATACACCATTTATATATGTGTCATGTCAAACATACGCCCCCACCACCCCCCGCCCCACCACAAATGGAACAAGTATCTGATGTGAATGTGCAAATTCTGACCTGAACCCCATGTAGGAGCTTGAGGACATGTTAGAGCTGCAGCTGGTCTTCGTGTACATGGACAACTGAACCCAATGCTGCACTCCTGTGCAGTTCTGCATGTGAGAGGAAAGGAAATCATCCTTTTATCAGAATAAATGGTCATGCATTGAGCCTTCATTTTTTTCAGAGGGTTTTCTTTAAGACTGTGGTGGTTGAAGCCTAAATGTTCCTAATTGGGTTTGTGTATTTATAGGGTTTTATTATCAATTTTAAAAAATTGGACCAGTGTTATGTAATTACCTCCACTTATGTTTAACCTGGTCAGAACAGGAAGCTCAGGAGCAATTGCTTACCATCATTTATGTCATCAAGGCATCATTTAGTCGATTATTTAGCATGTGTATAGAGGGACAGAATGTCTAAATGTTCTAAAATGTCAACTAAAATGTGTATAAAATTCCTTCCTTACAAAGGTCTGGATAAGCAACTACCATGACTGAATGGTGATGTGAGCCACTTTTTAATACTTAACCATTAGTGATTAGTTCATGTATATATAAATAATGCATTTTAAGGGTTTATTTTATACTGGTGCCAGCATGTTACCACTTTTGACTAGTGCCACAGACTCTGTCCCGATGAGACTCCTGTTTCGAACCTGAAGCAGAGAATAAATGCTTACTTCTCTGTCCAATCATATGTAAACATTGTATTTTCATTGTAAATTTTTTTTAACAAGTCACTTCACTAATTAGACCAGAGTGGGTAAATCTATAATAGTCTGGAAATACTCTTCCCTTTCTCTCCGAGGTTCCTTCAGGTAAATAATCTACATACCGTAAATGCATGTGTTTGGTCGTAACAAGTGGCAAGACGATCAGCTCCAGAAGCCACAATAGTTCAGTTTTAAAGACCCTGAACTATGACGACTTAATTCCATACAGTGATTGGGCTGGCTACAGTAGAGTTTTGAGTGCTTGATTCTATCTGTTAAATACTCTGCTGGTTCTACATCCAGAATGTGGTCCATCTAGTAACAACCCTAGTCTAACAGATTACTCTTGAACAGAACTTAGGTTTGTGTGAGCTCAATACTTGCAAGTAAGTGCTTAGTGTTTAGGGGATAGGGAAAAAATATTGATTGATATTTATGCACTTTATATGTACAGCTGTCAAGGTATTGTGAGAAAATGGCAGTTCTGTGTATTGGATTTCACTGGAAAAAAAGCATATCAAATCCTACAGTGAAAATTCAGAATACGCTAGAGGTTTGTGCCCTTATTCTGGGGGGGGGGATCAGAAAGTCCCTCGCACCCGCAATATTCACTCTGAGTGTGAGTGGATCAAAATGGAAGTGAGTCACCGTGGCCTATAGGCACTATCAGGGGGATTTTATATAACGCTCAGAGCAGCAAAAATGTCTGCTCCTAACAGCAACTACAAAACAGGGTCTAAAAATGGAGAGCTGCAGGAGAGAAAGAGGCTGCCAGCGCCTCCGGAATAAACATTTCCCCAAATAACGCCTTCCACATTAACTCTGAGCTTGAACGTTGCATGATAATTAGCCTTTGCTATGGCTATTTCATAACTCATTTGAATCTTCCGTTCTATCCACTCGTGAAAAATTTTCAGTCAAGCCCATAAAACAAAGCAAAACAAAATACACACGACCAGCAGATTTGGTTTGGTTGGGAGGTGTTTTATATAAATAATAATTAAAAAATATTTATTGGAAAAAAAAAAGAACAAAACAAAAGCCTAATGTAAAACAAAACAAAAAAAATAATTAACCAAACCATCCTGCACTGAGCAGGTGTCGATACATCTGCCTGTACAGATCATACCCCCTTTTCCCCCAAAGCTCTTCACAGCATGCAGTTTTTTATTCATATGGGTATAATTATCTTTAGCATTCTCACCATGGCTTCTATATAATAACTGATATCTTTTGTCCTTTATGCCATTCTTTACATAAACTCCATGTGCACCTTAAACTGCAGTTAATTACTGTAAAATTAAAAGATCACCTAAAGAACTAAACATTGAGGTCAGATTTGATGGGCAACAAGAGCCCGGCACAAAGGGGGGGGATGAGAGACACGCCTTTGGGTAGTGATCTGTGGCAAAAGAGGGGTGGATGAGAGAGAGAAAGAGAGAGAGAGAGGCAGAAAGTGACAAAGAGTTTAACAGAATGAATCTAAGAAAGCCTCACAGAGAGACAGAGCGAGAGCGAGTTCAACAGAATCTAAGAAAGCCTCAGAGACAGACAGAGAGCGAGAGAGACAGAGAGCAAGAGGAAAATATGTAACCAGGGAAGGAAAAAAACAGGAGTTTCCTCCCTTATACAGCATCCCAAAATCAGTCAGTCCTTTCCAGGGAAAGACCGCGAAAAGAGTCATATATCCACACTTCCTGCCATCGTTTCCGTTAGGGTTCATAGTCCATGGTGAAGTGTGTGTCAGCAACTGTGGCATGTTTTCATGGCTGGGAATCCAGAACAGAGGATGGGAAAAATAACAAACCTGTACAACAGAGACAACTGATTAATGACACATTTTGGATCCCAATGTACAGCAAACACATTCTGTGATCAATTCTCCAGGCCACTAACTTACTGTTCAGAAAACAATATTTTGCTATATAACTTAAGACACACTGAAATGTTTTCTTTTCAGCATGGGGGCATGGCCATCTACCTACTGAAACACCAGTGACACAAAAACAAAACCTGGTGTAGATAAAATCTGCAGTAACCCTGCAGCAATATTAGACATGATGTAAATATGATGGAACCATAATTTTAAAGGGGATGGGCTGGCACATCACACCATCCGTTGATTTTTGGGTGTAGGGTCGTTGAATAACAAAAATTTACATTTCCCAAAAACAGTTTATGTCCACGTCTCACCCTTGCCTCAGTGGATCATTTCACCTGGATACTGTAGATTTGTACCTTAAAACTGCTGCTGTAATTATAAAGATTGTCCTGTGCTCATCCCAGGACTTTATTCACAATCTGCTCATGGTGAACATTCTTTCAATAGACTTTATAGTATACATTGGTGGAAGAGTGCAATAAAAAATCATTACTATTTGGTGTCACCCAAAAGACGGCGGGTTCCCTTTTCAGTCTGGCTCCTCTCAAGGTTTCTTCCCCATGTCAACTCAAAGTTTTTCCTTGTCTCTATTAGCTCTGGCTTTCTCGATAACAAAATAAATCTACATCTGCATTTCTGTAAAGCTGCTTTGTGACAATGCCTATTGCTAGCACTAAACAAATACAACCCAATTAAATTAAACACAGACAAATGACTGTAGGGATGGACATTAAAATTCAAGCTCTGGCATGGTTCAGCACTTTTCATTCACAAAACAAATTGGCTAATGACAAGGCATCTACCCAAGCAGCAGATCTCAGACAAATTTACATAAGCACTGGAAGACCATGATTAATTGTGCTTTAATAGTGTGATATGAAATCATACTTTTTGCATTTGTGTTCCGTGTTAAAATATACGGTACTAAAACAAATATGTGGTGGTTATTTTCATTTCCTCAATTCACGAATAATGTATTCATAGTTGAAAAAAAACAAAACTAAACAAAAAACATTCAGTCTTCACTTGTTGGCAGGAGCCCTTTTGTATGCTGCTTGGAAAACCGCTCTAAAACCGGCCAACTCTGTATGGTGTATCAATATGAAAGCATTTTTAAACATTATATTTAGCCTTCCATTCGAGATGCAGGACTCAGAGTGATAAATCCCTGCCTTTGTCCTCTTTCTGTCTTTCTCTCACTCCCACTCCCAGCACTGTTTATCGCCAAGTGAAGGGTCTGAGTCATCACCAGCAACTACGTAAAGCATTAATATTCTGCCTCTCTGCAGTATGTGTGTGTGTACATATATGTGTGTGTGCGCGCGCGCGTGTGCGCGCGCGCATGGAATCAGAACATCGTCTTCATCCCCCTGCCTAAGGGAGAAACCCCGGGGAAAGACAGGAGGGGTGCAGCTGAATTGACAGATGGAAGGAGATATGACACAAAAGATGGGCATAAGAAAGAGGGAGGGAGGGAGGAAAAAAGAAGGAGGGTGGAGTATGAAGAGGGAGTGAGTCATCACGACGCACTGCTGTAGCTTGTCAATGTGAGAAAGCTTGAGTGACACACTCTCTCTCCCCCTCCCTCCCTCAGCTTGGTTGTCATTTAGTGAATATTTAACACTCCATACACTTGCTTCAGCTCTCACTCCTCTTGCTTGCTTATCAGCATACACATGCACACATGCAGGGGGCATTTATGTTAGCATTCCAAAGTCTAGCTTTATGAGAAAGGACATGCAGCTTGAACAGGCGAGTGTTACAGCAGGACGTTCACCACCTCCACACCAGCAAGCTGATGAGTTCAGTCACAAAAAAAAAAAAAAAAAAAAAAGATACTAGATTGAGTAGCCTCCTTAAAATGAAGTCCAAGTTTATAAGGGAGGCACAAACTTCTGCAGCATATGCGCTGATGAAGTAGTGGCTTCAGTAGTGTTATCTATACACACACACCCACACAAAAATAGAATTTTGGGTTATCAGATCAAATGAAGAGGGGAAAAAAGGGTCCCTATAACAGACCTATAGACACTGTCTTCCATAATTTGACAGTAACTTAACTTATTTAACTGAACTTTGTCAGATAACTAGTACAATCCAGTGAGCTAATGGCTGCGGAGAAAATTGGCTAGCTAACATATCCAATGATCCTTTAAGTAATTTTATACAATATAGGCACAACCTAATTTCAGATACTCTTGTAACTTTTTAAATTAAACAAAACTTTTAAATGGATGCATGCACATGAATTGCTTTGCCTCTCTCTTAAATTGGGTTTTGCTGCAGGAAAATGCAGCACACTTCAGCATTTTTATTACATAAACAAAAAAGCAAATAAAACAAGAACATGAAGAATTTTATTCTGATATATTCTATATTTGATAAAAATTTATGCAAGTCAAAGAGGAAACATGTAAACTCCCCCTCTGCGCTCACCTGTACAGAGAGAGAGGAGGGTGGGCGGGGCATATGTGAGGGGGCATGGTCATTGCTGTTTGCAGGTGGAGAGTTTGCGGATTTTGCTGGCTGTGGACACGCCCTTGCGGGAGGGGTTGGACGAGGAGCTGGAGCGCCGTTCTGATTTGGGCTTCAGTGCTGCCGGTTCTGTCCCATTCACACAAACCGGCTTCACTGTGGCACGGCTCCGCTCCGCACCGCACTCTTCCTCCTCCTCTTCTTCCTCTTCCACCTGACCTGTAGACCAACATGCAGATGCAAAACATTAGTCAATAAACACTTTTCAAGCATGTTCAGAAGTCAGACTAATAGCTCAGTCACTAATGAATAAAGAACTATTTTGTAACCAATCACCTTAGAATGTGTGTGTGTTTACCTGGCACTGTGAAATCCTGAGTATAGATGATGTCATCCTCACCATCAAACATCTCGTCGTCCTCCTCCTCTTCACCGTAACCATGGAGATCCTCCAAGTAGGGTACCACCGTCATGCTCCTCCAAATGTCCCGGGTCTCAGCGCTGGGTGGGATAGGCACTGGTGGCTCCGAAGGTGGGTGTTTCTTCCTCACCCAACTACACCCAAATTAAAGAGAACAGGTTAAAACAAGGACCTGATGTGCTCTCTGGGATGGAAACTCTTTGGCTCTCAAGATTTTCTGAATGCGCATGAGGCAGGTAATCAGCATTCCTATGCCAAAGGTTCCTCATTAGAGGTTCTCTGTTCAGCCTTTGATTACCTCACATATGGATCATTTGCTCATATTCATACAAAGACTAAGAAGAATGGTTAATGTTTGTCAAAGACATGTTCGAACAGACAGTTGTAAATGTAGAATTTAGTTTTGAGCCAAATTCAAAACTATTGCTAGAGTAATCGAAGTGTTTAGTAAAATAATATAATGCAATATAATGTTTTATTAACATTATTTCAGAACATTCAACACTGTCGATAGTTTGGTCACTGCTGAACTGCTAACATTCAGCTACTGGTAACAGAAACCTATTATAATTGGTTAGGTGTGAAATTAGAAAAGAGGTGAAGCTTGCTACGTCTTTGGTGAAATTAACAGCACAAAAAATGTGAACTGTGCTTTTTACCAAACCGTCTGCTGTTAACTACGTACCTTCTGTGGACAAATTTCTCTAATCTGAAAACAAAGCTCTTCTTCTCCTAATTAAGCTTTATGCTAAAATATTCAGCAGCAGTTTGTCATTTGACTTTCTTAACATGTTCTAGATTATACAAGGTTTGGCATACACATTAACATCTCCCTTTTTTTTCCCCCCACTATTTCTCACTCCTTTTGTTCCTCGTTCTCTGTTTATTCTCTACCCCTTTCCCGTTTTTTTCCTCTCCATCTCTTTGTTCCCTTGCTCCTTCACTCATTCTCTCACTTCGGTTAAAAGATGTTTGACGGTCAATCAGCACTGCAGAATGCAAAGGCCGTTATTAACAATCATGGAAATCACAGCTCATGACCTCATTCAGAGCAGTGCGCTGAGCTGTCTCTCTCCTCCTTCTCCCTCATCGAGATGCTTATTTTCAGATCCTCTGACCAGTCTCTCTTCTCTCCCACTCTGTTTTTTCCCCTCTCACCACCTACCTCTTACTCCTTTGCTCCATCTCAATCCCACACATTTGTCTATTTCCACACCTACGCCTCCCCTCATTTAATCTTGACCCATTTTCTACTTCTCTATTTTCCTTATTATGATACTCTCCCACTCTTCTCTTCCGACTACAACACTGCGTAACCCACTCTCCTCCCCAGCTTCTTCTCCAGCTCTCATTCCTGCATAAAAATGAATGGCGTCACAGTATGTCTGCTCTGCTCACACATAATCTAATCTGTAACTGTATTTTCCAGTCCTCTGCGAGACTAGCAGAATGTGCTACTACACGCCCATCTACTTCAAACAGATCTTCCGAAGTGTTTAAGTGCTCAGACGGAATCAAATCATAGCCAGCTCCTTAAATGCTAGGGATGGGGAAAAAAGAATCAATTCTTGAAAGCACTGCGATTCTCTCTGGAATGGTTCAGTGTCTGATTGATGTGTAAATAAATTTTTTTTACTGAAAAATATTGCCATATTAACCATATTAAATGTGCCTCTAGTTTTACAGTGCCACAGACTACAAACAGTATTATAAGTTTATGATTAAATCTTTATGCCTGTGATTCTCAGTGCTGTTGAAGTTTCAAATCTGACTGGTCAGAAGGTGTTGATTAATGCTGTATTAAAAGCAGCTCGAAAAAGTACTTCTGGCTGCACAGCAAGTAACAGGTTAATATTAATGTGCTCGTTCTAATACAATATCGTTTCTATAGCAACAGCTCATTCACAGGGACTTGTATGGCAGATGATTCACGTAATCTATGCCTAAATGTGCTGCTATTTAAAAAAAATAATAATAAAAAAATTTAAAAAAACATACAATCATTAATGTGAACTTTTCTGTAAGGAGATGTTTGTTTAACATTTAAGGAAGGAGTCTCCAGTGTCAGCGATTTGTAACAGTTAGTCTTCAGAATGAAAGGCCTTGCAGTTTCCTCGTTAAGACGCTTTTTTTTGTCTTATTTACTTCAAAATAAAAAAGGAAAAAAAGAGAAGCCGGTGAGAGGAATAACTGTTTATAGCTGTTATAAGTGATAATAGGAACCTGTTTGCAGGTGTTAAATGAAACTACAAATACAAAAATTGTTATTCTTTAATAAAAATGTAATTATTGGCAGTTGGTACAACAGATATAAACAGGAAAATAATGACATGCATAGTGTCATTTAGCCAAAAAAACCTTGAATGGGAACAAAAATATGGACTTTTTTTTTTTTGCCTTGAAATATTATGATAAATTATATAAAATTCATTCCAACAGCCCAATCCTATAGTAAAACATTAAGCCTAGTATTTTCATCATGAATAAAATTTTAATATGTTTGAAAGGCAGCAAGCAATTATACTGAATGTTGGATGTAAAACTCAAAACATAAAATTCATTCAAAATCTATTTATTACTGCATTGTAGCACCCAGGATTGAAATCAAATCATGAGGCCTGCAGAGGTTCCCACTCCTATTAGCACAGGCCAGAAATTCAGAGAAAGTGCAACTTTTCATCATTTCACGTGCTGACTTACTTGTGTTGCCTAATTTGCTGTATTGAGAATCTCTTTACAGGATCGTATTCAAGCATTCCTGCAAAAACAAGCGAACAGAGTAAGAGCTTTTTCTACACCAACTTTAAGGGCAAGAAGAATGCAAATCAGAGACACAGCTGTAGACACTTTTTTTATTATTAGACAAATGACTACTTGACCATTAGCTAGGCTCTGCAGCTACCGAACCAGCCTCAAGGGCAGAAGTCAAAGCTATCCACATACACAGTGTGGGAGGGAATGTGCACGCCAAAGACAGTAACAAGTGATGACACACTGTACAGAGAAAAAAAAGACCACTGGACAGAGCTTGTCTAAATTATTAAAGGTCAGAACATGTAACTGCAGACATTATATGATACCAAAATGTAACTACTGATGTGAGGGAGAGAGGGAGACAAGAGAGACAGAGAGAGAGGGAGACACACAGACAGAGAGAGATTGAGAGACAGAGAGATGGAGACAGATGGAGAGAGACAGACACAGGGAATGGGGGGGGGGGGGGGGGGGGGGATTTGAAAAAAAAAAAAAAAACGACCAGTGGTTAAAAAAAATATTGCTTTTACCTTATATCTTCATTAAACTTGAAAATCAAATTTACCTTACTTTTTTTTTTT
>CM075023.1:15723561-15762680 GCA_037576675.1 Pangasius sanitwongsei
CCCCCCCCCCCCCCCCCCCCCCCCCCCCCCCCCCCCCCCCCCCCCCCCCCCCCCCCCCCCCCCCCCCCCCCAGTAAGAGAGACAAATGGACAGGTCTACGAGTACTATGAAGTATGGATGAGGGGTGGCGGCCCTGAAAGTGGTGCTACACATCTTTAAACTGGTTTACAAAAGTGTTCATTTGAGATTTCAATATTCACACTGACTTGTTTCCATATTTCAGCATTAGAGCTCCCTCTCCTCAGAGCCAAACATCAACCAGCAATGAGAAGAACATCCACAGGGAATACTTACAGGCTTATTTATGACTCAGAGAGGGAGAAAATACTCATATTGAGACGTGATGGCAGAGCGCCATCTACTGTCCAAATCAATGAAATGCAGCTCGTAAGACAATAATGAAGCCTTTAAAACGTACTCACCGGCTCTCTACTGAAGTAAACCATGACAAGTAAACCTATTCTGTGCCTGTGATCACATAACTGGAAAAAACTCAGGAGTTGACAGGAACTAGTTGTGTACCTCTCAAGAGGTCAGTCAGCAGCGGCCCACACTCCTCTGGAATAGTGTAATCTCCCTTTCCAATGTTCTCAAAGAGCTTATAGATGTTATCCCCTTCAAACGGATACAGGCTTGTCGTTATGTTGTATCTGTAAAGAAGGAGCAGATGGATTACTGCTATACACTCAACAAAGCGGGCCATTTTCTTTATCTTATTTTTACAAACCTTCATATTAGTTTAGATACCTGCCAAAAAAGCTTTTCATGCCTGCATATTGATATCTACAAATCCAGATTTATACCACAGCACTGGTGAATTCTTGAAACTGGTTGGTCAGAAGGGGTTGTTTCTTCTGCCACAGGAATGCTGTTTTTTTTTGGTTTTTTTTAAATTATTATTAACTTCAGAGGGGCAGAATTGGTGAGGGAATGACTGTTTATAGCTACAATAACATAAGGAATAACTGGAACTAACTTGCTTCTTGGATGTTCCACAACACTAAATGTAACTATAAACTGAAAACAATGTGTGACCTATCACTCTGTAATTTAAAAAAAAAAAAAGTAAATCATTGGCAAATTGCTGTGGTATAAGAGGGAAAAAAAAAAAAAAACCACATGGGATGTGCTGTTAGTGGAAACTAATCAACTCTGGGGTGGTAACAGTGACTCCACTTCATCACACCAACCTGTCATTGATTATTTTCCAAGAACATCACATCTTGAAATGTTTGCGTGTATTGTGTTTGCCATACGCAATTCTTATTTGACACACGATGTTCATAATTCGCTCTGATCCAGCATTAGGAGTTTTGTGTGCCATGTCTGGCTTTGCCGTAGCACAGTGTAATAGTGATCTAGGATCTATTTCATCATTAGCTAAATCAATGCCAACTGCCCGACCCTGTGTGTTTGTGCGTCACTTACAGTGTGACCCCGGCAGACCAGATGTCCACTTTAAACCCTGAAAAGGTGTCCAAGCCATTGGCGATCTCGGGTGGCTGGAAGGCCGGCGAGCCCTGACTCGTTCGACATGTGTCATCCTCCGCAAATGGGTGGAGAGCCTATAGCAGGAGGTAAGAGATCACACAAAAATACACATTCAGCTCAGAGAAGTAACAATACAAACGTCTCAATGTCAGTGACGTAGTAGCAAATGACTCATACTAGTGTTAAGGATTTTTGGAGGGCTTTTGGAAGTGTAGCCTGCAATTAGCAGTAAATGAACACTCCAATGGTCACACACTTTTGGTCAAATGTCAGCTCTTAAGCTTCTGGGGCTTTAACAATCATCATTTGGCTCTGTGACTCAAAGGTCACACTGCTGTTACAGACTCTATGTATGACGTGGCTCACAGTCTAGAATCAGTATCATTCTTCAAATAAAACAAGTCAAATCACTACCACCACCACTGGTTTCGTTTTTAATTTAACATGGAGATGCTTGAGCAGTAAAGTTTTCATATTTTGAAACTTGGAGTTTTATTCTCACTACTGCCAGTGCATGTTTTATATGTTATCTGCTTTTAAATAGCACTGACCAATCTCCAGACCAATCAGGTCACAAGCTGGAGGCAGCAAAGAAAAACAACCATGGAGGGCACAGTGGCGGTAAAAAATGAGACTTGTTATTGAGTGAAAATAAGGAGATTTACAACATGTTGAATTGAAAACATTTAATTGACAAATTTTCCAAAGTTGCAAAGTAATTCAAAATAACAGTCGATTTTTGGGACGTTCACCAGTACGGTATGTAGTGTCTCACTTTAACTGTGGCTGCGCGCACACAAACAGCTCCTGTTTCAATCTTAAACCAATCTTTAATTCACCTTCATTACTGACAATCTCAATAGGAAGCTAGACTAATTAGTCATCTGACACGAGCTACGACTGCTAAGAACATTGGGATGGTTATAGTTTATACACTGCATGAGCCGTTCATGGTTTTTTGTTTTTTCTTTCCTCTTATCAGCACAAAAGGCGAGCTGGCCAGCATGTTTACAGAGGAGGAAAAAAGTGTGAAAGCACTAAGATTTGCAAATGCAAAGCACATTCATAACACGTGAATACATTTCACACTTATTCATGCATATTAAATGTCTTTCAAGCCCTTTTTAAGCACTACTCAACGAAATGGGCCATTCATGTTTTTGTAGTACTTAACCTACTTGAATTAGCTTTTTTTTTTTTTTTTTTTTTTTAAAAAAACTCTGTGCAAAAGACACAGTAATAAAGCAACTGAGTTCATCCCACCTCTGCTACACCCAAGTCAGAGATCTTTAAAGCGCCATCTGTGGTCAGCAGCAAATTCCCTGGTTTAATGTCTTTGTGAACGATTCCCTGGCTGTGCAAATATTCAAGGCCATCCAAAAGTTGGCAAAAGTACCTGAGACGGGAAGGGAAAAAAAAAAAAAAAAAAAAAAAAAAAAGATCGCATGAACATGTTTTCTGTTCTAGATTCAAGTGTCAAGAGTCAAGCTAAGAGTAAGATGTGTCCTCTCCTATATATGGTAAGGATAACAACAATTTACAAAAATAATCAAATACCAGTAAACATTCTGACTAACATTATGCTGAAGGTTTATTCTGAAGCAATGGTTAGCTTAATCATTCGGGGGGGCGGGGGGACAGGAACCTCACCCGTGAGCTTGAAATACTGGAAATCTTTTCTCTGGAACACTGTCCAACATTTCCTGCATGCCACAAACACAGTACTCCATTACCATATACGTATCAAAGCAGTCAAGGAAGAAAAAAAATTCCATCATAGCTGGAAAAAAAAAAGAGAAGAAATCAACATATTTCACCCCACCATTCCCAAAATATTGAGTCCACACTAACACATCAGGACACATGTCAGTTTCTGTTTCAGGTTATCTCGAGTGTTTTGAGGTAGGAAGTGTGTACAAGACTGCCACAAAATGCCCGAGTCTCTGCACAAAGAAGATTGCCTCCTTCAAGCTATAGCCTTGATAAAAATAATCTACTGCAGGTCTTGTCAAAAGAGTTATAAATTACAGGCTAGAGCCATTTACTTCATCAGCAACTAATTAGATTTAAGTAAATGCACAGTTCAGTGATTTATTCGGCAGTGAAAGGCTATTACTGCCTGAAACTGCAAATCCTACTGTTTCACTTTTGAAGGTACAACACATCCTGAAATCATTTAAGGAAACTGACTGCATGTAAAATGTGCTGTAATAAGGTCCGAGTGGTTTATACATACTACAGTGTGTAGCTATTCAAGAACATGACAATTTATCTACCTGTAGCAGATATCTCCAATTCACTGCACGGTTGCGCCTTAATTGCTTTTTTTATGTACTGCAGTATTAAACAGCAACAGCGAATATCAGGAAAAATGTAACATAAATATGATATAAAACTGAAGTCATTCTTATTTTGATCTTTTCTGTATTTAAACAAAGGTCCATTATTAGCGTATATTACACACAAGTTGAGAAATGACTTTTATTTATTTAATCAACTCTCAAAGCGCATCTTTAGTTTTGGGTTTAGAGCAGCACAATGAGAGAACACTGTAAAAAAGTTTTACAGGTCAGGTTATGGTGGAATGGTGTCTATCTGTAGGCTATAAAAGTGAAACTGAAGAAAATCTAGCGATTTTAAAATCCCGTGACGCAGTAGTGATACAACTACACAGGTGACTGGTGTATTTGTCTTAATACACAAGCTGTGCAAAACCACTGCACACATGTAGCCATGGTTTTCAAACTCTGTTTTTCATCCGTTTACTTTGTTTTCCTGAAAGCGTTTCAGCATTGGGTGTTAAGTAAAAGTCTCAACTGAAGCCCAGCGCCAAACACCAATGTGGGGAGGGAGAGAGAGACTTATTAGGCTATGAAGATAAGATCAAACCTAAAACGAGTACAAAACATACTCAGTTTATGCATTAAAATGCCCAATCTACTTTCTAGAAAACTCTACAGGCACACATTTTACACCATACGGCAAACCATTCATCAGTTTCTCAATAATGCAAACAATGTGTGCTTTTTATACACATTTTATACCAGCTAAGAAAAGCCAAGTTTGTGTGTGAACATGAGAGAAGTAACACCACCACTGAGAGCAATGTGTGAAAACAGTGGTGCGAACACATTTACGTCAGCGGGGGGTGGGGGGGTGTTGATGCACTATACATAAAAAGGATATATTTTCTGCTTCTCTTCGTTGTACAGCACATCCACCAACTGGATCACATTTTTATGCTGTAGTCTTCGTAGCAGCTGAATTTCCCTGAAGAAGAAACACACACACAAAACACAAAGATTAAAATCTTACACTGGAAACATGCATTGAGGCTGGATATGCAATTCAAGCTTTCTTCATTCTTTGAGCAAAAAAAGCAAGAAAGAAGAAAGCAAAAAAGTAGCTTTCTCCATTCTGCCTTTTAATGGAGTTGGAGGATTTGCCTAATGTCCAGAAAAGTAGCCTTAAGTATGTATTCATATAATTAACTCCAATTAGTATGGCTAGAAGTTTACGTTCATTAGCTGATTCATGTGGCAGGCTGTTTAACTCCTCAGCAAATATACAGCACAAAATAAATTAAACATTTCTCTCAGGAAAAGCAAAGCACTTCAGTCGTGTTTAAGTCGTGTGAGAGTGTGAAAAGGCCATGTCTACAGCAGTACTGCAAGAATGTCAGCTTCAATTTATACACAAACTGCTACAAACGGCACTCTTTCCCTTTTAGCCAGGCTTTCTAAGCTTTCCCAGTGTTGCTTAGACTCTTCATTTAGGGTTAGAACATGATTTCCTGGTCTGTTATATTGCAATTTTTCTGTGGGTTAATGCTTAAAATCTTTGTTGTACATGACTTGAGCAGACGATTCAATTCTGAAGATACGTGGCATTTACAGCAGACAAAAGCTTTTTTAAAGGATCCATTAAATACATCTAACCACCAACAGTATTTCATCACAACAGAACTTCATAAGAATACACACACACACACACACACACACAACACTGTTAAATTCTCAAATTCAATTTCATCACAGAGTGCTGATTAATTTTCTCTAATAGCAGCTCTGACAATGCTGGCTGTAATTCATATCACATGGTTATATTAATGTGAAAATTAATCAACACCTTTTGACTAATCAGATCCAAAAATTCAGAACAGGTATAAACCATTACGACAGATGTGTGAAAAATTTCAAAATAAGTCTTGAGAAGATGTGCCTTAGTGCAAGAACGATTTTTGCTGCGAGAGATCAGAACACAGATTGGGGGCTTTTACAGGGCATTTCACAACCCTCCTTTTCCGTTTCAACACCATTCAACATGACACATACAGACAGGTGACGAAATTATTGGAAAATCCAAAATAAAAGCGTCTTAGTAAGATGTTGGACCACCACAGGACACCAAAACTGCTTCAATACTCCAGAGACTGTACAAGTCTCTGGAAGTGTACTGGAGCAATGAACACCATGCCTCCCTCAGTTGGTGTTTCAGTCATGTTCTAGAGAACTGTCCAACATTGTCACTCCGAAAGCTCCCATATAGAGAGCTGCAGTAAAGAGTATTGATAAAGAGGAAGCGGATGAACATCACAGCTGATGTCACAGTTGCCCCATTTGAACAAAGACTGCTGAAAACTAAGCGTAAAGGAAATGACTCAATACATCTACATTTCCTCACCACATCGCCTTTGCAGTTTATTAAGGTCACCTTGGCCAATCATGGATGAGTCACACGAGGAGGTAATCAAACCAAAAGAATGGGAAAATTATCGTTAAACTGATGTCCTTTTACGTTCCAGTTTCTAGTTAATAGTTTCTCGAAATACATTTCATTTGGTTGTTGGTGACAAAAGATGTCCTCCGATGCACCTCGTTACTGAATCTGAAGACATTCTGTGACATTTAAATTTCAGCCACACTAAAGAGAAGGCCAGGCCTAATGCCTGAGGTCACTGCACTGTTCCTGTGAAATCTCATACAATGAGTAGTGTATACAAATGAAGCTAACAATAGTTACAATAGTTACAATACTCCACACACACAGGCCAAAACTGCAGTGATACTGTAGTTTCATACTGACATTTAAAATCATTAGACTGTTCAGGGCAAATCAATGGCAAAATGACACATACTTTGATCTACCAGTTTATGAGTGTGCCACTAGTTCAATGATTCTGTCCACACACACACACACACACAATATGCCCTAAAGTCTGTGGACACCTGACCATCACAATCATATGTGCAGCCCATTCCAGATTTAGCTGCTGTTATAATAATCTCCACTCTTCTGGGAAGGCTTTCCACTAGATTTTGGAGCGTGGCTGTGGGGATTTGTGATCATTCAGCCACAAGAGTGTTAGTGAGGTCAGGCAGTGATGTCAGGAGAGGAGGTCTGGGGTGCAGTCGGTGTTCCAGTTCATCCCAAAGGTGTTCAGTGGGGTTGAGGTCAGGGCTCTGTGCAGGACACTCGAGTTCTTCCACTCTAACCTTAACACACCATGTCTTCATGGAGCTCGCTTTGTGCGCAGGGGCATCGTCATGCTGGAACAGGTTTGGGCTTCTTAGCTCCAGTGAAGGGAAACTGTAATGCTACAGTATATAAGGATGTCCTATACAACTGTGTGCTTCCAACTTGTGATTGAGTGATTGTCAGGTGTCCACACAAACATTAGGCCATATAGTGTATAAGAACATTACTACTTTAAAAAAAAAAAAAAAAAAAGTTAACATCCAAGTTATCTAATACCACCATTTATTCCCTCATTTTCTCCCCAGTTTTGTCATGTGCCAGTTCCGAGCACTAGCTGGCACTACCAATCAGGGAGGATGACTGCTAGAGTACGCTTCCTCTGAGACAAGCGAAGTAAGCCGCATGTTTCAGACTGCTGCTAATGCTGTGCCACAGACCAGTTGAACACTCGGAGGAATGAGCTATCTACCCTTTTCCACATACACGAGCTCACAGACGCCCACGATAGGGTCGCTTTGATCGACAGGGAAGACTCTTGGCCATGGATGGCTGTGGCACTCAGGAGCCCCAAAGTCACCATTTCTCCAGTAATTCTTGCTTTAACACAGCATGTCGTTGAGCTTACACTCACATGTAATGCTCTGCAAATCCATTTTTATATGAAAGTACTGACGACATGTCTGTTTTAAAAATTAAAATGTGAAACTGTGGTTGCTATGGTAACAAACCTGATCCAGACACAAACTGATACGAGTAGAAATAATTAAGAAGAGCTTTTTAAAAATCCTGTTTCTGAGTGCACGGGTACTTCAATCCTTTGCAAGGCAATATAGTTTGATTTAAATCGAACCTGATCAACTAAACAAAGGCGGAAACAGCGGCTCTAAAACTACCAATCAATCATCAAATTTGAAGCAGAGATGGCCGGCGAGAGAGGAAAGACACACGAAGCGATTTCTTCTGTAGCTTTTCGTTAGAGTTCACACTGCTGACTTGTTTCCAAAGGCCAAAAATAGCCACAAGGAGAAGGGTGGTGGTGCAAACATATACACGCAAACACACACACACACACAACAGCAATGTTATGTGTCTATCAGCGAGTTCTGTCAGCTCCAATCATTAACAAATGCATCAGAAAGAAGTCATGCAGTGAACAATGACAGCGCTCTCTGCAACATATGTGCAATTAAAAGAGCTCAGTTTGATTACTATGAGGGTGAGTCACATAATAACATTTTATGCTTTACTGCTACTATTTACTGCAAATAGGTGTCAAAAAAAAAGTGTACCATTTTCTACAAGATTTCTTTCAATGCAAGTGCTTCAGTGCTTAACAACTGTCCAGATTCCTTTTAAGGTTTTCATCTGACTCACCCTTGTAAAAAGATAAAAAACAAAAAAGTTTAAAGCATCCTCCTCTTAAA
Source organism: Pangasius sanitwongsei (assembly GCA_037576675.1). Classification (NCBI taxonomy): domain Eukaryota; kingdom Metazoa; phylum Chordata; class Actinopteri; order Siluriformes; family Pangasiidae; genus Pangasius; species Pangasius sanitwongsei. The sequence goes on from CM075023.1 coordinate 15,731,955, forward strand.
CCCAACAACATTCAGCAGTCTTTACTTCACAGTCCTATCTACAGTAAGCGTAGGCATGTTAGGCACCGTATTAGGAATATAATGAGGGATGACAAGGCACGTGGTTATAGAAAAATAATCAGCGACAGGGTGGTGTGAAGTGGCCTGACACGAGAGGGATTTAGTTACCACCCCAAAGATTATTTTGCTATAACAGCACCTCCCAGTGTTGTATTCCTCTAATATCACAGCAATTTGCCAATGATTACAATTACTAAAGTCTATTAACAAACGACGGGTTGCACTTTTTATCCATTTACACTTACATTTAACATTGCAGCACACCTGTGAAACAAGTTCATGTTGTCACCACTTGTGTTATAAGAGCTATACACATACATACTATAAAACAGAGCTGCTGTAGGTGAAAGGAATTTATACAACTGACTTCAGCTTGTTTTATTGCACTTTACTTTGTTCTACAATCTTCATGGGTTTAAGTCAAAAATAGTATCCGTCATCATTTTTAGATCCCGTTACAGCCCAATACATTTAATATCACAGTATAACGTAGACTACTGAGTCACGCTGACGTATTGAAGGTAATTCTGTATAAAAAGGCTTTCCAGCTATGGCTCTATTCTACTGACCTCGGCCCTGCTCGACTCCACCTCAACATTCCTCCACCACCACCACGAGAATGGGAGCTGTTATGCAATACCAGTGCCTCTCCAAAGTGTGTGTGTGCCAGTCAGGGCACGCTGCCTTTGGAAAGCAGGAATGCTAATTGTTGCTGTGAATGAGGAGGCTACTATGGCATCCCAGCAATCCATATAAGGCTAAGTATAGCTCCTTTTGTTTCTTTCTCTCAGCCTTACTGTCTGGCTCGTCCTCTTACTCGCAGCGTGAATTTTTTCAACTGATTAAAATGTAAACAAGGAACTTACACACATTAACAGCTATTAATGAAAACATACCATTAACACCTATTCATGATATTAATAAAGTGAATTTTTCAATGACGGTTAAGATTTAAACAATATATGCATCTCGATTCAACATTAACTCTTCTGAGCACCAGTAATAATCCAGCTCTTCTTGTGATGTGCACCGACACACAAACACGAACATTTTCTGATGTAGGTCTAAACCCTCCATGCTATTTAAAGAAGCACCCGAGGCTCCACGCTACAGCATTTTAATTAAGCCTCATGGTGTGATTAAACTCAGAAAACTCCACTCTAAACGAGCTGGGGATAAAAAAAAAAAAAATTGGCTAAGAACATTAGGAAATTAAACTGGTGAGCAAGCCAGGAAGGAATTAACCAGTTTATGGTGTAAACAAGTAAATGGAAAAAATCTCAGAAGCCTCCATCGGATGCCGCACACTGTCAGAAGATAAAGAGGGAAAGAATATTTTGTGAGTAAGCTTAAAGGAAAACTCCAGCGTATTTCAACCTAATCTTTATCTACTGCATCAGAAGCGTACGCGTGACTACCACAGACAAGAACTAACACATCTCTGTGTACTGAGAACAGAAGACAGAAAAACATAATGAAAAGTCAAAAGCAAGAGCATATATGGGAATCCTTTTTCCAGCATTTATAGTGTTATCAAGCTATATGTGTGGGTCTGATGGTGAACGGACACCACAAAACCTTCAAGAAAGACTTTCTGTATTGTTCCAGTGTTGGACAATCAGCTAAAACTCAGTAAGAGTCGCGTTCATAAGACTTTCTCTCATGTCTCTCATATCAAAACTGCTAGTGTTAGGATAGGAGTTTAATATTTGCATTATATAGTTGCATTATATATTTTGATTCGAGTCCAAGCGCTCTTAGGATGCTTCCCATGCGTGTTCCAAAGCACTGAGCGAGTTAAAAGTTTTTTTTTTTTTTTTAACACGCTAGGCAATCAGGTTGCAAATTGGCTGGCAAATGAGAAAAACAGACATGGAGGTTTGGCTGGAAGTAATGGTGAAAAAAAAAAAAAAAATTAGTTGTGAGCGAGTGACCGTAAGGAGATTTACGACATGTTGAATCCATTGTAACTAAAAATAACAACATGGTTATTTTTGGTGCTTTCACTGGTACGCAATGTGACGTCCCACTTCAACTGTGGATTCACACAGCTGAGTCGCACAAGCAGCTCAAATTCTCTTGATTTTCTACTTTTGCACAAAATATATATATTTTTTTGAAAATGCACAACAGCAAAGGTAACCTCATCATCGGCAGAGTTTTTTCTTTTTTTACCTTTATTACTGATGCTAATAAATCTAATCTAGATAACTAGTTAGTTAGGCAATACTAGCTAGGATTGGTAAGAGAACTGTTATGGTTACACTTTTTTCATATCAGCACAAACAGCGTACCGGTCAGCAATAATTCTGTGCTTTTTTTTGTTTGTTTTGTTTTTTTTTTTTAGAAGAAGTCAGTCTCTTCATAAGATCTTTACTGTTAGAGTTGTAGTTGTTGTAAATTTTCATAATATAGTCACATATTTTAAATATTTATTAATAAGTAAAAGTTTTCTTTTTCCCCTCCTCAGCTCATAGCAATTCTTGTCTTGGTCATTATAAAACCATTTGAGCGTTCCTTTAAGCTCTGATATTAAGAAGTGTTTCTGCTGGTCAGTCCCATTTTCTGCTGCTGTCATTTTAATACATGCAAATATTTTTATTTATGCACATTTATCCTCAGGGCTATAATAAACAAATGCTTATATAATAGTATTACATCTGTGTAAGCCTCTCAACAGTTTTATTGTCCAAAACGCAGACTGACATGACATCTATGACCAAACACTGCCGAAACTGCTAAGGATTCGGTTGCTATATGTGAGAGTCGAGCCGGGCAAAATTATTTGGGGAGGATAAAAATGATCAAGACACTGTTTTTGTTTCACCTTGCAGCCTGCTGCATTTCTCCAGTGACCGACAGTTACGACTTTAGTGCTGAAACGTGATTTTTTTTTTTTTCCACTGTCATCAAGAAGCATACTGCAGCAACATGAGCCAGAGAGAGAGAGAGCGAGGGAGGGAGGGAGGGAGGGAGGGAAGAAGGGAGAGAGAGAGAGAGAGAGAGAGAGAACATATCAAACACAATCAACAGCTTACTTTTTCACATTGGCCTCTCCATTAGGGATTCTCCTCAGCTTCTTCTTCTTGAGGATCTTCACAGCTCGCCGACACAGAGTCTCAGAGTCCAGCATCTCCTTCACCTTGCCGTAAGATCCCTCGCCCAGCAGGTCGCCCATCAGGTACTTCCCGATCAGCTTGGCGCGCTTGCGCCGTGGCTGGTAGATCACCTCAGTGGAGTCGATGCGGTGGATGAAAGTGTCCATGCCCATGAGCTCGTTCTCGGTCAGGTAGCCCGGGTGCTGAAGCTCCCCGACACTCATCTTCTCTTGCAGCCTGTCTTTCCCTTTCACTCGCTTACTCCCTAAGCGCTACAAGGAGATGTGGTCTGTATCTCCAATTCTGATTGGCTGGGAAATTAAAAACCTACTAGAACAGCATCTGAAAGAACGGATACTTGATTGCAACAAAGGTGCTGCTTTTCGGTGGGCTCAAGTAGAACAAGGATGTAAACATAAGTAGCACGAGTGCAAGGGTAACGGAGGGTGTGGGTAAACGGCCAAAGGTCCAGTGCAAACCAAAAAAAAAAAAGGAAAAAAGAAAAAAAAACAAACAAAAAAAAAATCACCAGACTTTACTGAGCACTGGCCTTTTGTATTCAAAATACACTGTCCAATTATTGGCAGGCATTAGCCTACATTTGGAATGACTGGACCCCTACTCATCTCTGACAACATATCCAGCACAAAGCAAATCAGTTCAGAAATTGTGAAGCCGTCTGTCAGGCTTTTCCCGCTGGACAAAGCAACGTCCTCTAGCTCATCAGGTCCATCATGCTGTGACGCATCTTCACACTGATACAAGTAGGTCCAGGTTAATAAAAGCGATTCTTTATCCTCTTAGGATTGATTTTTCCCCCCCAGCACTGCAAATCCCAGTCCAAGAAAAGCAAGAAACCTGCAATAAAGAAAATCATAATCAGTTATGAAAGGCAAAAGTATATAGTGCTCTACTGACATGATGAGTTATACTATAGTGCTGTTTAATTCATGATTCTGATTGGTCAGAAGGTGTTGATTAATTTTCTATAACAGCAGCTCTGACAGTAGTTTCGGCTGTAATTCAGAACACAAGTTTATATTAATGTGCTCGCAGGAATACGTTATCATTTCTATAGTAACTGCTCATTCAGAGGGACCTGTGTATTGGACACTCCACATAATCTACACCTTATCAGAAACCGATTTTAAATAGTGTGTGTGGTTATTTAACAGAAATGTATAGTCGTTGATGCTTTCTGTAGGGAGATGTTTACTTAAAATTAATGGAGTAGCCGCCAGTGTCAACACCATCATCAAGTTTTCCACCACGGGAAAGTCTCAGTAACATGACAAGCTGGGTTTTTTTTGTCTTATTAACTTCGAGAGAGAGAAATTAGAGAGATTGATGAAGGAACGGCTGTTTATAGCTTCTACAAAATAAGTGTTAACAGAAACCAACTTGTATCATGTATGTTCTAAAACATTAAATGTACCAATAAATGGATAAAAGTGCAACATTTCATTCTTTAATAAATTAAAAACATTCAGTTGCTGGTTCACTGCTCCGTATTGCTGCATGATATTGAAGAAAAATGCAACATGTGAAATAATGCAATGTGTGGTATGACAATGCTATAAGTGTGTAGAATCTATTTATAATTATAAAAATTATATTTAAATATTTAGAAATTTCATGCTCTTTTGAGGAAGAGAATGCATTCTCTGCATCACCCCTAAATTTTTGACTTTTCGTAACTTTTTGAAGTATTAAAATCATTCCGTTATCGCAAGCCCTTGCAATATCACAATATTTCGATAATTTCGATATATTGTGCAGCCCTACTGCTGTAGTATACAGTTAATAAAATACTACAGAACATGCTGGTAGAGGAAAATAATCAACTTTGTCCATCTGTCATTGATTATTTTCTTATAACAGCACGCCCCAGAGTGTTTAATTCCTCAAATGGTTTTTTGTTTTTTGTTTTATTACACAGAGAACTGTTGAATGGAAAATTATTGTATAGTAATCGAATAGATTCTGAGTTTGGTCTTTGGTTGCTTGTAGATTTTTTTCTGTATGTATTTTGTAAGTTATGTATTTTTAGGAAGACTGAAGGTGTTTCAGAGCAACCTGATAGTTACAAACAGGTTACATTTACAGCAGGTTAGGGTTAAGCTTAAACTTAAACTCAAGCTTAAATTAGCTCGCTAGTCATCGACAGGCATTTATGGTTAGCCAAATAACGCTAATAATATAAACCAGTCAGTTTAAGTGCAAGGTTATCCATTTAATGCTCTAGGTTTAAACTTGAAATCATCGTTAGCTGCATTAAGCTCCGACTTTACAGCTAATCAGTACCTCACCAACATTTCTTCCGACTTCATTTTTCTACTTATCGTCTTTTAAAACCTTTTACTAGAACAATTTATCCGCATTTCACACGCGGCCCTTTTTTTTTTTTTTTTTGGTTACAACTAATTTACACATGTTCGGCATTTCGCCTCTGTACCTATCGATTTGTTGTCAAGCTAAGGTAACTGTTAGCCAGCTACATAAACCAACCAGCAAACTGAGCCGGGTTAAACTAAAGTAAGTCAACAGCCCAGGACTCGTTATCAATGATATTTTGTTCAAAAGACTAAGTTTAGGCTAGTCTTGTCACCTAGCTAGCTGGGTTTACTAACATTCACACACAGCTAAGCTACGGAGCTAACCGCTAGTCAAACAGTCATTGCACCACAGAGTCGTCGCGCCAAACACAACGCGAACCGCACGCAAAAGTCTCACCTTGAGTCGTAATACTAACAAGTGCAAATATTAAATGTACTCTGATTTGCCTCCTTCCTGCGTGTTGTCACCGCAGTCATATATCTCCTCTGCTCTGATCCTAATGCTGCAGCTGCTTCAAGGTAGCCGCCATCTTGTTTACCTCCCCCCGTCCCTCTCAGCGCGCAGCTAAATGCCAACTTGCGTCAGTGCGCTAGCATTCGCTCCTAATTACAATTTCTGTGCAAGTTACACTCCCCTTTATATTTATTTTACATTTTACACTCCCAATTACACTTTCTCTACATGTTACACTTACCTTTTTATTTACACTACATTTACGTTTCTATTTACACTTCCTCTATATGTTACACCCCCTTTATATTTACACTACACCTGACACTCCCATTTAGACCTACTATACGTTACTTTCCTCTTTACACCTCCTCTACATCACATTTCCCTTTACATTTACACTTCCCTTTACACTTCCTCTACATGTTACACCCTCTTTCTATTTACACTACACCTATATGTTACTTTCCTCTTTACACTTCCTCTACATGTTACATTTCCCTTTACATTTACACTTCCTCTACATGTTACATCCCCTTTTTATTTACTCTACATCTGACACTCCCATTTACACTTCCTGCATATGTAACACTCCTATTTATATTTACACTACATTTTACACCTCTATTTACCCTTCCTCTACATTACACCCCTTATTTATTTACTCTACATTTGAAACTCCCATTTATAGTTCCACTATGTTACTTTCCTCTTTACACTTCCTCTACATTTTACTTTTCCCACTGACACTTTCTCCACGTTACACTCCTATTTATATTTACTCTATATTTTAGACTCTCATTTCCCTTTCCGCCACATACTGCAATCCCATTTACCCTTCATCCACATGTTACATTCCTATTATATTTACACTCTCATTTACTGTTCCTCTACATGTTACAGTTAGTTTTTAATTAACTCTATATTTGACACTCTCATTTACACTTCCTCTACATTACTTTCCTCTTTACATTTTATACTTCCATTTACACTTCCTCCACAGGTTGCACTACAGTTTACACTCCTGTTTACGCATCCTCTGTGCTACTTCCTGCTTTATATTTATACTACAATTTACATTCTGTACATGTAATATCTTACTTTACAATTCCATCACATTACATTCTCCTTTACACTCTCCTTTATATTTACTCTACATTTGACACTTCCTCTATGGTATTTTTCTCTTTACACTTCCTCTACATAATAGACTCTCATTTATATTTATACTGCATTTTACACACCCATTTTTACACATTGCATTTTCCTTTACACTCCCCTTTCTATTTATACTACATTTTACACTCCTGTTTACACCTTCTCTACATTTTACACTTCTTTTATACTTACACTACATTTTACACTCCCATTTAAACTACTTTCCTCTTTACACTTCCTCTGCATGTTACACTCTCCTTTATATTTACACTACATTTTACATTCTGTAACATTCCATTTCTACTTCCCTTACATCACATTCCTCTTTACACTTCCTCTACATGTTACACTCCTCTTTACATATGTAAGATTATTCTTTATATTTTTTTCACAATTCATTCCCCATTTACACCCCCGTTTCCACTTTCGTAACATTTCCCACTTCCTCTAAATCTTACTCTCCATTTACATTTTTATGCAAGTTAAACTCTGCTTTACACTTTCTGCATTTTACAATTCCTTTACCCTTTTAACTTTTTATACATGTTAAACCCCTCTTTATATTTCCACTAAGGTACACTCCACTTTACAATTCATGTTATGCTTTACACTTACACTACATGTTACAATCCCAGATATAGTTTTTTTAATGTTACACTTTACATTTCCTCTACATGTTGCACTCTGAGTTACACTTTAAACCCCTCTTTACACCTCTACACATTACATTGCCCTTTATAATTCCTCTACATGCTATATTCTTCTTTAGAACTCTTTAGGCTTTATAGGCTAGTTTTTCTATTATCAGCAATAGATGCTCCAAATAATGTGTTGTAATTAATTAATTGAGCACAAAAGTTTCCATTTTCTGTAATATTCTATCTGAAGGTGTCATTTAAAATAAATAAATAAATAAATCCCATATCTTCTGACACATCAGGTCAAGGTTGCTAAGTCAGCCCTGAGTGCAGGTGCTAGCATGGCTAATGCCAGGCTTATCTCAGCTCCTGTGGTGGCTTCTTTTGCTTAGCTGGCTGATCTGGGTTATATTTAACAACTGTAAACCCTCAGGAATGGCAAGCTGGGGCTCCAGTTACAGTCCTACACGCCAAACCCTTGTAAAGCTCAAGACAGGTTGCTGATCATTTGGCATTGTAATGAGTTTGCCTTCTGACAGAAAGAGGCTAATCAATAACAGAGCTGACGTTTACTTTTTTTTTCTTTTCTTTTTTTTTTTTTTTAAATTAATGTATTCATGTATTTTGCATAATAGACAATGATAATATTATCAGTAAATAGGCTTTGGCTTACATCTTTTAAAAATATTTCAAAAGCAACTCATTCTTTACCAAACACTAGCAAAAGTACTCAAAAAGAACACTTTGTCAGTCATAGCACAATAACCTTAAAAAACATCATCACACAGAAGTAGAAGATCCAGTGCCGCAGCAGGTAGTGTTGGTGCCCCACAGCTCAAGGGTCCATGGTTCAGTCCTGAGCTGGGGTTACTGTCCCACTGGGTTTCCTTCCAAAAGCATGCTGATATGGGATGGCTACTCTAAACTGTTACTATGTGAATGTGATTGTGGTGCCTTTCTGAAACTTTGAGTCTAATGTTTGATGTCTCCACTACTTCTATGCTGGAGTTCTTATTATGTTGGTTGGAAAATATGAGTCCAAAAAGAAAGTCTTGCTCTTTTGTTTTTAGCAGCTAACAGCGAAACCCTCTCTCATGTTTAAGATTGCATGGTATCTAAACTAGCAATGTCCCCCTGTGACATTATTGCAGCAGACAACTGCTAATGCCTCAAAATACAGCACCAGAATCACTAAACACATCATGAATATCTCAATATTAATATTTAATGCCTTTCAGGGAGGGTGTACTTTTATTTATATGAAAAGGTAGACCTATAAACTAGTTTTAAATATTTTGTGTAGTGTAGTTTGTCTGTATAAATGAAGTCTCATGTAACTTCTTTGTTAGCATGCTAGCAAAATAATAAGACTTTACAAAGCCCAAAGGAAATGGTAATATAAAGTTCCATGGAAATAGGTTAAACTACATTGCTCATAATACGATGAACAATCTGGGATTGGGCTAGAATAAGAATTGAACGGCAGCCAGCCACACGAGGGCGACAGAGACGTTTCAACGACCCTGACGACAGAGGGAAAAAAATGGCGTCTCATTGGTAAGCCATCACGCCATTTTGCAGAGGGCAACTTTCCACGTCAAGCTCGTTTACTTAAAGTGAATTTTAAGCTTCAGCTTTGGTTTTCTAAAAATGCCAACACACTATGTAGCATTCAGTGTGACACCTCAAAACAAAGGAATCCTTTTTCACAGGAAAACTCTGGCAGTAAATGTGTTTTCATTTATGACAGACTTCATGCAGGAGTTAGGGCAGGCTGCTGGCTATGCTGAGACCATTTAAATAGGTCTACTGTTTTTCTTCTGTTGAACTAAACTTCTCTTACCTAACGTGGTTAATATTTGGTGGTATATGTGAAGTTTGGTAAGATTGGTGTGTGGATTGGAATGGAAGGTGCTAATATGCTGTAAAGTAAAAAGGGAGGACTAATCTGCTGTAAAGTGAAAAGGAGGACTAATCTGTGTAAAGTGAAAAGGAGGACTAATCTGTGTAAAGTGAAAAGGAGAACTAATCTGCTGTAAAGTAAAAAGGCAGTACTAATCTGCTGTAAAGTAAAAAGGCAGTACTAATCTGCTGTGAAGTGAAAAGGTGGGACTAACCTGCTGTAAAGTGAAAAGGAGGACTAATCTGTGTAAAGTGAAAAAGGAGAACTAATCTGCTGTAAAGTAAAAAGGCAGTACTAATCTGCTGTGAAGTGAAAAGGTGGGACTAACCTGCTGTAAAGTGAAAAAGGAGGACTAATCTGCTGTAAGGTGAATGGGCAGCGTTAACCTCCTGTAAAGTGAATATATGGGACTAATCTGCTTTAAAGTGAATAGACAGGACTATTCTGCTGTAAAATTAATACATACTGGAAAGTGAATGAGTGGGGCTAAAGTGCTCTAAAGTGAATGGGTGGGGCTAAAATGCTTTAAGGTGAATGGGTGGATATTTAAATGTGCTCTGTGATGTTCAATAAACAATAAATCCCAAACTTAACAATATTTACAAACTATAGATGTTCACAAGCTCTTTTTTTTTCAAAGACAGAGTAAAATTCAGGTTTCCATGATAGCGCCTCCATACCAGAGAAAAGCCACTTCTCAGTATGTGGTGAGACGTTCTCTTGGTATGACACCCAAATGACTGAATGGAATAAACATTTATATTCGGAATTTGTATTCACTGTGTAGCTGTGTTGTTTCAGCTATTGCTACCAGAAAGCTCCAAATAAAGTATTTTCACCATGCTGTGATACTCAGATCATGTACTAATGAGTTCTGAAATTCAGCAGGAAATGTGAAACATTAACAGAATTTACAAGCTCTAGAATAATAGAATATTATTTTTCTATTAGGTGCCAAGCTAAAAAAAACATATTATACCCAGTAAAAACATGACTACTGCCACGTCAACACCAGCATCTGCGTTACACTACATTGGCCTACACAACGTGGCCTACAAACACGGACATGCAGCAACATGCTGGGCAACATTCGTCTTAGTGTATATTGACGACAACTTCTACTCCTCAAGCAAAGAGGCCCACATCAACCATGTCCAAAAGGTCATGGCACGGTTCCTAGAGAACCAACTGTATGTGAAAGCGGAGAAGTGAGAATTTCATGTGTCAAAAATCCCATTCCTTGTATATATCATAAGCCCAGAAGATATGTTTATGGACAAAGACAAGGTCACGGCCATCACCAACTGGCCCATTCCCACTACTGCTAAGGAGCTGCAAAGATTCCTTGGGTTCGCAAATTTCTACAGGAAGTTCATCAGGGAATTTAGCACCATCGCCTCCCCCCTGACGTCCCTGTTCAAAAACAGATGAAGGGGGTCCCCAAATGTACACCATTTTCACAGACCACAAGAACCTAGAGTTTAAGTCAGGTAAAAGATTGAACTGGACTATATAGCTGTTTTTCCTACCTCAACTGCCTAGCTAGCTAGGATATTCTCACATTCATTAATCACATGCTAATTACTGTGAAATCTATAATAAGAACATACCCTGAAACATCCTACTAAAAAAAATCCAGTCTGACTAGTTAGTATCTGTCAAACTACAAATGGCTCTAGTCAAGCAGGTGACAATCTATGTGCATATTTCAGATAAATAACTTACAACTTGAATAAAACCATCTGAGCTTCTTGAGTCTTTTTATCTTTTTCTCTAAGGCTACAGTTTACTTTTAGATATAATCATTAAAATAAAACCTTACACTGATATCTTTTTATCTTTAAAAGACAGTGGGGGGCTTAGCCCTGCTAGCTCATTTATACCAGCTGCCCCTCTCATAAGTGCTTTAATTTGGATGAACTGTAAATAAAAGAGTATGTTCTTGTTTATATGGTGGTAACAACTTGTCAGTTTATTTTCTGTTAGTGGTGTTAAACTAGAACTGCTCTTAAAGCTACCTAAGCTTCATAAGGTATTGTATATGAACTCTTTTTATTGCTAACATTAGCTTGCGAGCATTATCACAATAAGAACAGTGCAGAAGTAATGTGTGGCCAACCATCTGTAGAGGGAATAGATGTGACTAATCTGCTGTAAAGTGAATGGATGGGACTAGGAATGCTTCAATACTGATACTGGTATTAGGTATCGGCCCTATACTCGGTTCCTCATACTTCTGTACGAGTATGCGGTTCCTCATACTCATGTTCATAAGAGACACTTCATTACCAACGTCAGATACGAGGTGATACTATGTGACATAAGGCAAGTGTAAGCTGCCTTGCTAATGAACAGACCACATGAAATGACAGAGATCTGGATGCAGTTCACACATAATGATCAAAGCAAAGCAGAATGCAAACTGTGCTCTGTGAAAATATCTACAGCATCTTACAATCTACAGCATCATACAATACAAGTCACCTGATAAACCGTCTTAAACACAAAGCTAAGCACAAGGAGTTCATGACTAGCAGCACACAGCAGCAATGATGCAGGCTAGGTGAGAAAAAAAGGTCTATAGACATTGCTAGTTGAGTGAAAAATCTGGCTTTGCCCAGTATGTTGTTCTTGATGATCAGTTTCTGTCAGTCTTTTACGACAAGGGATTCTGATACAATAAAAAAACAAAAACATACACTACATACGGGTACACGGTTGTTTTTCTGAAGTGAAACAAAACCCCATTGCAAGTTAACTGGTGTAGCTAATGCACCTGATTTAAAATAAATTCACTAACCTTATAAAGAACAAGCCTAGTAGCCTAAGTGCATGAACATGCATGTGTGTGCTTTTCATGGACACTATTTGAACCTGGGAAACAAACAGAGCTACATGAAATCTTGATATCCCTAATTAACTCTTAGTAAAGGACAAATCACAAAAATACACTTTCTATTCCAAACACAGAAACACGCTTGTTATTCTGCCCCACTTTCTTATGTCACGTTTTAAGGTGAACAGTTTTGTCACTGCAGAAAAAACAGGCAGCAAATGAGAACAAAGTGACACTCTTCCACTTCTTTTGGTTGTTGGCTGCTTTCCATACAATTTATTGTGTTAGCATCCTCCTCGGTACAGTTGGGCAAAAATGTTTCAGCTTGACGGAGAGGGCATGTGGTTTTCAGTGGGGGATTTGGTACTTCTTGAACTAGGCTTATTCCATTAATTATTAAATATTAAACAGTTAATATCTCTCAAAACAAAACTCACTGATAAGTGGAGTTGCCAAAACAGATCAAAGTATTCTGTTTCTCCTGCCAGTGGCTCATATGGAAAGACACATCGAATATTGGTAACAGCGATTAAAATCTGATAAAACAAAAAACCCATGTAAATGTACTTGTACTTGTTTTGAAATAAAAGGTATCATTGCATCCCTAGGCGGGATTAACCTGCTATAAAGTGCCTGGACAGGTATATTTAAATGTGTGAATATATATATACATTAAATGAGTGGTACAAATCAAAACTTTAGCAGAGCTTACAAACTATATTAAGCTCATTTTTCCCCATAGCAAAGGAAAAATCCAGGTCTCTACAACTGCACATCCATACCTCATTTTGCCATTTCCACTTCTCGGTGTGTGCTGAAATGTTTCCTTGGTATCGCCCGTTTGAAAGAAACAAGAACACAATGCTGAATGGAAAGCTTTTGTGCCATGTTTCTGTTACTGATGTCCAAGTCTTTCAAACAACCCACAATAGCAACACAACCAGAGAGCTCAAAATAAGTATTTACGCCATGCTGTCATACTGCATGATGGGGGTCATGTTTTTAGTGTTATGAGTTCTGTGAAACAGGAAATTTGATGTACCACTGGCACATTGTACAAGTTCTAGAATAATAGAATCAATTACTTATCTATTAGGTGCCAAGCTAAAGACATGTTAAACCCAATGACAGCACTACTACTAAGAAATGCACTTCACATTTAGTATGTATATAAACACAATATGATCAAAAAGATATATAAATAAATGCAAATGAGACACAAATGGAGAAATCTCAAATTTATTTTATTTTAAAGGATGCATTATCATTGTAATAATATCTATGAATCCCACACTTTGTTACATGGAAACACACTTATGTATCTGATTACTTGAATGTGTACATTAATATATTGTTTTTTCTGTAAGCAGTAAAATGTTTTGTAATTAATGCGTCAAAGGAAAGCCCAAAGACAGAGTTGCTTTTACTAAGTAGTGAAGAATGCAAGCAGTACAATGACTGTGATTAGTATATGCAAAATGAATAATAAAACAGATTATGATTCTAATAAACATATTCCTTTTTTTTTTTTTTTTTTCCTACACACTACAAGCATCTGATATGAGATAATGCCATCAGACAGACTAGAACAGGGGTGTTAATCACATTTTAGGTAACAGGCCACATTACACTTAGTCCAATGTTAAGTGGGCCAGATGGAATATATACTGTATCACCTACAAAACAAATGAACAATTCATTACCATTACCATATTCATTTCTAAATTATGGTTTTATACCATACAGTGTTTTGCATAAATGTTAACCCCTTTGAACCTTTCCACATTTTGTAGTGCTACAAACTGGAACTGGAATGGATTTAATTAGGATTATACTGGACTAATACATGGACCTAATTAGGAAATGGACCCAGTTAGGATTATATGTAAAATTGGTAGCTTTCTAATGGAGAATTACAGATCAATTTATTGGTCTATTTTGCTCTCTAGTAGAAAAACAGATACTAGCTCTTTTTTCTTATCTTTCAATCCAATTATGGTTCACCAGACGATAATAAATTAGAACACGGATTCTACATCCATTTTCTGTGCCTGTTTTACGCCCTTGGACTAGAGGATGACAACATTATAGATTTTTCCAAAATTACAGATATATGTTTTGGCTTTTGTGTTATTGAATGGAACAAAGGCCAGTCACCAATGGAGCTATCTTTGTTGCTGCGCCCATTAAAGGAGCTGCTTTTGTAGCTGCTGCCATCACGATGGCTGCAAGCTCTGGTCCGAGCAGTGCAGTTAACTCTGCTGCCAGTCCTACAGGTGCGGTCATAAAAAGTGCAGGTGCCAGCGCAAATCCAGCTCCAGCACCTCCCAAAAAAATGATGAGATACTTCAGAATAGTGAAATATTTTTCATTGTAATACCATTTGCTTTCATCCTCATCTAAAGCCTTTTTTCTCTCCTCTTGCTCTCTTCTCTGTTCTTCTTCCTTGATCCATATTTCTAGCTCTCTTTTCTTTTTTTCACTTTCCTTTATCCTTAACTCCTTGTCTTCCTCCAGCCTTCTGAGGCTGTTTTTTGCACCCTGTAGAGATTCCTGCAGCAACTGCAGCCTGTGTGGATCTTTATAAAGGTTCTCGTTTTCTTTGTTAATTTCTGCTGTTAAATGGAGGATTTCATCCTCGATGTGACTCCTGCATCTTTCTATCTCTTGCTTCTCCTCCTCCAGGCCTTTAATGATGTCAGCCTTGCGACGTTCAGCCATCTGCCTTGCTTCCTGCTTGGCCTTCTTAATTGATTCAGCTAGTTTTTCTTGCTTTTTCTGTTCCAACAGTGCTAGTGCCTTCTCTACAACCTTCGTTTTCTGGTTGGTGAAGTGACGGTACTCATTCTGTTCCAGCAACTCCTCCAGCTTCTTCAGGAGCTGTTTCACCTGGTCCTGGTTCTCTGGGTTCTTGTTGTTGAAAGCCAGGAAACGCCCACCGAATCGTGCAATAAGATCCTGGATTTTCTGGTCCTGTTCTGATATGAACTGCTCAATAGGCTCTCCTTCCAGCTCGTCTGCACGGGTAAATATAATGATTGTGTGATCACTGATGTTCTCCTCGAAAGCCTTCTCAATCATATCTACAGTCTGCTGCTGCTCCTCTGTGAAGCGAGCGAGTGGTATGATGAGCAGAAATGCATGTGGTCCAGGTGAACACATGGTCAGACATCTTAGCACTTCGTCTGTTACGTTGTTTTGCTGGAGGGAGGTGTCGAACCAGCCAGGAGTGTCAATCAGCACTAGGCTCTGCCCCTGAACTACTCCACATTCCTTCTGGCATTGCTTTGTCACTGAGCTCATTCTCAGTTTAGATAAAAAACATTTTTTACCCAAGATGGTGTTTCCAGTGGAACTTTTACCTGAACCAGTTCTGCCCACCAGCACTAACCGCAGCTGAGTTACTGGGGACTGGGCAGCTCCATGTAGCCTGGTGGAGTTCCTGAACTGAGAACGCCTCATCTCTGGATGCTGTTTTGGATAGAAAGGCAAACTGTGTGAGGTTTGTTTCTGAAATGCTCTGAATTTCTGAAAATGAATAAGCCAGTGATTATATACTGACCCTTCTAAATCCTTCAAACATAAGTGCATAAAGCCTATCATGATCAATATTTGAATATAACAAAATGCAACCTACTTTCCAGCTGAGGTTTCTGTGCTAGTTAACCAGTTACACAACGTTTAAAGCTGTAATCTTATTACAGTATGTGTATATAGTTTGAAAGAATGAAGCATAGTACTTCAGTAACACCAACACAACATTGTAGTATATATGTATAGCTAGTGTGTCATTACCAATGAACGTATACAGTATATGAGTGAACAACATGGCGCCATTTACTCCCATTGTGCAGTTTTAAAGCCTAAATTTGACTGAATTGAAAGTGACCTCTTGGTCGCCTATATTCGTCATGGAAACTCCCCTGCTTAATGCTGGGAGCATGATCACTGAAAGCTATTATTTGAAGTGCAACTTAAGACGGCGCATTATCTCAAATTGGTAAGTACTGTGTTATTGGTTTGTACTTAAAATGATCAATTGTAGCTGTGTAATTGCTTAAGTATTTTGATTTTACCATTTTACCATTAAGATTTTAAAGCTTTGAGTCATAACTGATTGAGCTACCAATGAGCTGACAATGACCTAGCCATCATGTTACTCAAAGTAATGTAATTATAAGTAGCTAATGTAATGTACGAAGTGAAACTATAATATAATATAAACTAAGCTACTATTAGTATTAGCTAAGGCCTACAATCAGTAGTAAATTGTTATAAAATTTAGCTAGTGTTGGATGCTTTGTTTTATGCCATAATTTTGTTCACTCACGTTGGTTTGCTAGTCATGATGTCAGTACAATGAGCTAGCTTAGACGTCAAAATGAGCAACATACTGGAAAAACTGCAAAGAATTCCCTGCTAATGGTCTGATTATAGCAGAACAAGACATGCTTCAGGCGTGTATTGGAAAGTGTGCACACTATCATGACATTTGAGCGTCGTGTCTAAAACTATCAATCACCTCTTCAACCATGCCCTTTTAATTATCATCACAAAATGCTGCATTTGGCCTGTTAACTTGAAATTGTAAATATTGACAAAACTTTTGAACTTAAATTGCTGTAACGGTACTCTGAACATGGCCCTTAATTTGTCTGTTAGGCTGTGTTTATCGTAATGTAACTAAGTTTGTGGTCTGTCATTATGTTACTTGGTTAAGTTATGGTGAATATGTTGTAAAGTAATTTATGTATTGAAGCTTACACTGATTTTATGTAGTCTTGTCATTACTGAGTCCTATTATATGAATTAAAGAAGAGCTATTGAAATCTGTACTTGTAATGCTGCTACTACTACTACTGTTACTACTACCAATTATTGTTGTTGTTGTTGTTAATATCATTGTAAGAATGAGTAATATGTCTACGATATGATCTTCTGCTCTGATGTCCTTACTAAAGCTAAAACTATTTTCATTTAAATACTGTATTTTTTTCCTTTATATATTTTTCATTCCTTTTAATCATCAAGGCCTGTTTTAGTTGGATGAGTTTTGCGAATATAACAAGATTTAATAAAAATAAATAAAAATTATAAAAAGATTTGGAAACATTTGGAAATGTCTGTCTTGTATTTTTGGTCCAAACAAGATGTGCTATTTCTATTTTTATTTTATATACAGTACTGTGCAAAACTTTTAGGCACATGCAGAGAAATGCTGTAGAGCAAAGATGCCTTCAAAAATAATGGAATGAAATGTTTCTACATTAAAAAAAATACTATAAAGAGCAGTAAACAGTCATAAATGAAACAAAGTCAATATTTGGTGTGATGATCCTTTGCTTTAAAAAAAAAAATAGTAGTCTCAGGTACAATGTGTGCAGTTTTATAAGGAAATGAGCTGTAAGTGTTACTGAGCATCTTGCAGAAGCAGCCTCAGTTCTTCTGGAGACTTTGACTGCTGCACTCGCTTCTTATTTTTGCAGCAAAACCCAGCAGCCTTCATTATGTTTTTTTGTCTGAAAAGTGTCTCTTATGTAATCTGCTGCTTTCTTTACTGACATACATTTTTCTGTAACATTTAATTCTCTGCTGGAAAACTAATGTTTGGAAATCTAAAATGTTTTTGTAATGAATCAATAATGTAGAAGCCATAAAATAAAAATCTATAACAAAGTTTGTACTAAAAAACTTTGCTTAAGACTTTTGCACAATACTGTATATACTGTATATATATATATATATATATATATATATATATATATATGCACACACAGTATATACAATATAAATATATTTACAAAGTGTAGTAGATTTTAAGGTATACAGGATATTAATAGCAGTAAAAACTTGCCTCATTAGGAAGGTAATGTAGCTGCTTCACTGGACCTTGGCAGTTAATCTCATTTGTAGAAACAATGCTGAAATTTTGGTTCCTACAGGAGCATGCACATATGGTAAATCTGTCTAGCATTATCTCACCTTATCTCTAATAATCAAATCAGAAATGACGTCATTACTTTTGGAATCTGACAATTCATCCTACTGAGCTATCTAACAATGCTAAAAAAAATGAGGAAAAGTGCAGAAACTACTCATTTCTTTTTAAACACGGACAAAACCTTTTCTCAGAGGACGGATTTTTGGTCCTCTCTCTCTCTCTCTCTCTCTCTCACACACACACAGCCTGCTTCTCCTAAGTTTCGTTTCTTCGCTGAAGAATAACGGTTCTGTCCTGTGGAAAGCCTTTGGGGCCAAAAGGAGAGCGAGGTGTTACAGTACACCAGCAACAGGCAGTTTCTTTCTCTGCACCCGCAATGGCTGTATTTTACAGTCAGTGTCTGCAAACATATGATGCTCTTTACATTTCGCCACCCCTGCTGTTTTTCCATTGGCAGATTAGGTTATAAATGTTGAGGCAGATGTGGTGTTTTTCAGTGGAGTTGGAATGAAATTTATAAATATAATTTTTTTCACTTTCACTATTCTGAGTAACCAGATTTTAAAATGCTGAACCTTTATTTGTAATTGAGATACATGCAAAAGATAAACAAACTATTTTGGTTAGGCGCATGCTGGATTAGTGGTTAGCCTGTTTGCCTCACACCTCTGGAGTGGGTTCAAATCCCACCTCTGCTCCGTGTGTACGGAGCTTGTGTGTTCTCCCTGTACCTCAGGTGTTTCATCTGGGTACTCCAGTTTCCTCTCCCAGTAAAAAGACATGCATTGTAGGCTGATTGGCATTACCAAATTGTCTGTAGTGTGTGGACTCCAGGCTACCCTGCAACCCTGTGTAGGATAAGCAGTACAGAAAATGGATGGTTTAAGAAAACCTGTAGTTTTAGAACTACATGTGGCCTCACACATTCCCCAAGTGATTCTATCCCCTGCCCTTTTTTGCACAGTGCACACACCCTAAATTGGGCCTGACATTCACAAATCTCTGAGGAAAAAAGCACACAACATTTGAGTGAGTGAACAGCAACCTAACCAATCACAGTTTAGCTGCGTGGGACCATATCGGAATGAATTCTTTGCATTAAGCCAGTAGCACTTTTATGAAAAGACTGGGACTTTTACATTACGTTTTGAGGGTGTGAATTAGCAAAATTAGCTAGCAGATTGAACTTGACAGGAAAATATATATTCTCTACAACCTCCATTTTCTGGTTGGTGAAGTGACGGTACTCATTCTGTTCCAGCAACTCCTCCAGCTTCTTCAGGAGCTGTTTCACCTGGTCCTGGTTCTCTGGGTTCTTGTTGTTGAAAGCCAGGAAACGCCCACCGAATCGTGCAATAAGATCCTGGATTTTCTGGTCCTGTTCTGATATGAACTGCTCAATAGGCTCTCCTTCCAGCTCGTCTGCACGGGTAAATATAATGATTGTGTGATCACTGATGTTCTCCTCGAAAGCCTTCTCAATCATATCTACAGTCTGCTGCTGCTCCTCTGTGAAGCGAGCGAGTGGTATGATGAGCAGAAATGCATGTGGTCCAGGTGAACACATGGTCAGACATCTTTGCACTTCCTGTGCTGTCTCATTTTGCTGGAGGGAGGTGTCGAACCAGCCAGGAGTGTCAATCAGCGCTAGGCTCCGCCCCTTAACTACTCCACATGCCTTCTTGCATTGCTTTGTCACTGAGCTCATGCTCAGTTTAGATGGGAAACATTCTTCACCCAAGATGGTGTTTCCAGTGGAACTTTTACCTGAACCAGTTCTGCCCACCAGCACCAACCGCAGCTGAGTTACTGGGGACTGGGCAGCTCCATGTAGCCTGGTGGAGTTCCTGAACTGAGAACGCCTCATCTCTGGATGCTGTTTTGGATAGAAAGGCAAACTGTGTGAGCTTTGGTATTTCAACATATTTTTTTTAGAGAAACAATATTTGGCAGCCATTTATTGGCCTTTTACAAGTAATTGAATCCACATGAGAAAATGCATCATTAATGTATATAATTTACATGCTGAAGTTTATTTTTTTTCAAATCCTGTATTATGCCACCACTGAAAAAATAAATTATAATATGTTACTTAACTTTCAGGTGTGTTTTTACTGAAACAATTTCATCAATTCATACTGAATTTTAGAAATTTTTTTTTTGTTTTTTTTTTTGCAATTTTACTTAGTCTGCTGTGTTTGTACAATATTAGATTATGGTTATGATGAATTTTGGATGTTTTGCTGTTTTGTTGTTGATTTATTGATGCCATGGATAAATATGCTACAAATAAATAACGTTTTAAACACATCGCTGAGAATTAAAGTCATAAACCAGTGAAAATATGTGTCCCAAATTACCAAACATCATTAAATATTAGTTTTCAAAAGGGTAAGACATGCTTCTTTAGAATTTAAAATATAAAAATATAAACATTTTCCTTTACATGTAGGTAGTCAGCACCTTGAAGATTACACAAATGTTTCATGTGCTGGGTATTTTTGTTTTACTGATGTTATGAAAGCTTAGACAATTTGAAAATTTAAAAAAATGTCCCAAAATATCCGAATTTACCCAGTACTGTTGCTGACATGTTGCTGCTCATGGTAAATCTGTCTTGTACAATCCTACTCTATCCCTACTAATCAAATCAGGAATGACATTATGACTCAACAAACACTGTTCCTACTGAGTTATTTACCAATTGGGGAAAAAATGTAATAAAAAAGTGTGTAAATTACTCACTTTTGATCACAGACAAAATATTTACCCACAACACGGAATCTTGGTCCTCTCTCTCTCACAGTCCTCACAGCTCTCTTCTTAAAAGTTTCGTTTTTCTGCTAAAGAATCAAACTACTGCACTGTGGAAAGCCATTGGGGTCAATAGAAGAGAACAACTGGAACATTGACTGGCTCGAGTTCAATTACTCAATGATGAGTTTAACTACAGACTTCATACTTCCCACATAACATCCTGCTTGTGTTGTGTTCTTTTGTCATGAAACCACAAGAAGTCCTGTGTTATAAGTGTACCAGGAAAGCATCACAATGGGTTCACTGCACAAACATTTCTGCATTCTTCTCAGTACTGTTCCTGTTCTTTCATTCACCTTGCAACTGCTGTATTTTACATTTGGTGTCTACAAGCTTATATATATTTTTTAATTTCATAGTAATGTTGTTTTTCCATAATCGTTATAACCATATAATCATTTTCCTTCACATGTAGATAGTCAACACCTTGAGACTTTTAGTCTCAATAATTCAATTATTCAATCAGCAATCAGTTCTTATCCATCTATAAAGAGGCCACCATTGAGTTGCTATTTGCAAGCATGGATCAAAGAGGCCAAAGGCATGTATTTGTAAAGAGAGTCTATGGCAGAGGGGTGCCAATATCACCATGTGTGCTGCCATCTCCAATGATGGTGTCCTTTGCCACATACCAACTGTCGGCCCATACAATACAGAGCGCCTCATCATATTTCTACATGCACTGAATGAAGGACTGGTTCCACCTGAACAGAAAGAGCTGTTGAGCTCTTTTTTTCATATCTTTTTTTTTTCATATCTTTCAATTCAATTATAGTCCACAAGGCAGTTATAATTTAGAACATGGACTGTGCCTGTTTTACACCCCTGGAATAGAGGATGACAACATTATAGATTCTTCCAAACTTACATGATAAGACAGATATATGTTTTGGCTTTTGTGTTACTGAATGGAGCTACCTTTCACCAGTGGAGCTACCTTTGTTGCTATACCTATGAAAGGAGCTGATTTTGTAGCTACTGCCATCACGGTGGCTGCAAACTCTGGTCCGAGCAGTGCAGTTAACTCTGCTGCCAGTCCTACAGGTGCTGCAGCGGTCATAAAAAGTGCAAGTGCCAGCGCAAATCCAGCTCCAGCACCTCCCAAAAAATGATGTGAAATAGTGAAATATTTTTCACTGTAATACCATTTGCTTTCATCCTCATCTGAAGCCTTTTCTCTCTCTTCTTGCTCAATATTTCCAGTTCTTTATTCTTTTTCCCCACAATTCTTAACTCCGTCTCTTTCTCCAGCTTTCTGAGGCTGTTTTATTTCACTCCTGAAATTCCTGCACTAACTTAAAAAGTTAAGATACTGATTATACTGCAATCAATTATGTTTAGATCACATGAACTAAATTGCATTTACATCCAGATATCTTTTACTAAACTAGCTTTCATGATATTTCTTTGTAAGGATGTGGTCCCCCTGCTTGTCACTTATTTTGCACATGCACTGCATCCACACAACTGTACACGCTAATAAACAAAAAGCTTAGAACAGAGACTAGACTCTATTGATATTTAGTAGTTATTGATATTTCTTATGGAACTGACAGAAGAGAAGCTGGCATTGAAACAATAGTTATGATTACATGTTCACAGTTGGTGACTTACGCTACAAAACAACCTAAATAAAAGTACAGTGAGGTAAGGTAAGAAAGCCTCCAGGAATGAATGGGAGTAAGAAAAAGGAAACACAGAGTTGAAAATCAGTGTGACTTTCCCCAGCTGAAGAAAGCTGAGAGATTCAGTGCCGGATTTAAATGCAGTGGTCTAGACACAAGTGAAAAACTTCTGTCCTGAGAGATCTACACAAGAACTGACTGGCATCCTCTGAGGCATGAACTACAGAGTGGGTCATTTTTCTAAATAAGCCATCCAGACATTCAAGCTAAGCACCTGTGTGAACCATTTATGAATATGGAAAACTGTACCTGTGTAAATTCTGGTGAAACTTTTGACATTACATTTCCCACTTAAGTCACCAAATCTGAATCTGGGCCTTAGTTTGTCAAAAAGGAGAGACCTGGTACAATTGTGACACTTCTTGAGTTTGAGTTTTTTACTCAATGATGAGTTCATTTGATACTTCTCACATAGCATTATTCTTGTGTTTTCTTCTTTTATCATGTGCCAGTTTAATGATATCATCAGTGAGTACTGAATTTCACTGAAACCACAAGACGTCTGGTGTTATAAGCATACCAGCAAATGGGTTTATTGCATAAACATTTCTGCTTTCTTCTCAGTACTGCTTGTGCAGTACTGCTGGTTCTTTCACAGCACTCACAATAGTGGGTAGACATTTTACAGTGTCTACAAACTTATAATAAGTCTACAAACTTATAATTCTTTATAATTTGCCAGTAATGTTTTTTTTTTTTCCATCAGAGGATTAGATTATAAATGTGGCACTTTGATGAATTTGATCCTTGTGAGAATTATGCTGTGGTCATTTTAAGCACATAACTCGGTATGTCTGACCTCTGACTAGGAAAAATCAAAGAAAATCTCAACTTGAAATCCCGACTTTCCGAGAAGGCCTTCTTAATTCCAAGTATGATATCATATCAACATGGCCACTCACACCATCAAATGTAAATAAAATATCACTTTAAATATTACTTAAATAAGTTTATATTAGCATTTACTTTAGAGCAATCGACAGTCATGCATTGTAGCTCGAATGCACATAGTTAAAATAAAAACGCAATTCTGAGTTCAAACTTCCCATTTACAAGTTAAATCGAATGCAGCATTAGGGTCTGGGTGTGGGTGCGTCTCCCTGGTGTGATAGGGTGTGGATCTGGAGGTGCGAGTTACAGTACTTACTAACAGCTGTTTTCCACCTTCTTTTAAAATGGCTGCTACGCCCCTTACTACATGTAGTAAAAAGTGTCAAAATTTGTGATGGATTTTCCTAGGCTGCCAGACATATTTGAAATTTAAATGTTTTCTGTTTAATTAACACCTGACAAACTTTTTGAGAAAATCCCAATAGTAATCCCAAGGTTTGTGGGTGCAAACGCCACATGATAAGAAGTCATTTCAACATGTTATGTGGCCCTTCTACACCACTGATTGTGTTTTCTTGAAATTGTTGTCACAGTATCTAAATAGGCATCTGATTTTTCTGTCCCTCTTTAAGTGTGATTTCAAGTGTTATATAACATGAAATCAAAAGTTATATAACTATAAAAGAAAACAAGAAAACAGGAAACTAGCCTAACCTTACAGCAGGTACTATAACACTAATACTGCTAGACTGAAAGACAGCCATGAAAAGGTGATGTAGCAATGAGGAGACACAATAAATAAACATAATCAGTCCATGATTGGCATTTATTTTATTTTATTTTTAGATTTGTGAATTTAATATATGCTTTACAAAATGGTCCTCACCACATTACATTGCTGGTTTTAATATCAGATAGAACATAATCTTCATAAAAAATATTTAATTTAATGTGTTTACTTACATATGGTTTTAAAAGCTTCCACTGGCAGATATCCAATAGCATGACTTTACTTATTAAGGAAAAAAATAAATAAAATAATAACATTTCAGCCTTCATCACTACTCAACTTAAGATACAGAGCGGTCTTTTAAGACATCTAATAAATAGTCTGGTTGAAATGACAAGTTAGTAACAAATTAAACAGCGTTTCTACATTACTTGGCAACACACACCCCGTTCAGTGTGCATTAGTGCACTACATTTACTTTAACAATGAATTCTCTCCAAACTCTTTTCCTCAGGAATGTAAACATTTAAAAGTACAGTATAAGCAAGGTCTAATGATACATATTAAACCATTTTATATTGTTAGGGCAAGTAGGCAAGAGTGCAATATTCAGATCATCATAGCAGGATGCTTGTTGTACAAGGATGATATAAATATATAAAGGAGTGTGGATCTGTTTATAGTCGTCAGTGTTAGATGTCGTTAGGCTGGGTGACGCGAGACACGATGGTGGAGACCAGCTTTACCAGCTGCTGGGAGCGCTGCTCTCCCGTCTGCAGAACCTCCTCGTGGTTGGCCCTCTCTTCACTGTCGTAGTCCATCACAGCCTTGTTGGTTATAAGGGAGAGGGCAAAGACTCGCATTCCAGAGTGGCGGGCCACTATCACCTCATGGACTGTGCTCATTCCTATGCAACAGTGATAGAAGTATTAGAGAAAGGTATTATATGGCTCTCGAAATGAGGTTCAGGGACCCCAGGTGTCTTTCAGTCTTGCCATGGCAGTCTGTGTTTTTTTTTTTCTTTTTCTTTTGTTATAGTGGAAATCACAACCCACCCATATCAAAGATATTATGCCTATAAATAATGTTAAGTGGAATCTAATAAGTAGCTCATATTGTCTTGTCTTACTGTTCACATTTAAATAAGGTGCCTAACTTTTTTTAATGGGTTGTTTGTGAAATAAATCTGTACTCTGGGGGTCAAAATAATTTTTGTCACAATGTACAGAGGATTTCTACGAGAAACATCAGGTTCTCAACCTCTTTTATGTAACTATTAGATGATAGTACGGGTTGTTGCCCTCTCAACTCACCCACAGCGTCAGCACCCAAACGGTTAAGCATTCTGCATTCAGCAATTGTTTCGAAGGACGGCCCGCCGAGCACACAGTACACACCCTCCTTAAGGAAGTGAGAGTAGCCAAGCTCCGCACCCACTTCTTGAGCCAGCTGCCTCATCCGCCTGTCATAGGCGTCCGACATGCACGGGAAACGAATCCCAAACCTGAGAGAGAGAGAGAGAGAGAGAGAGATGAACACTTACATATCCTTTAATTATAATATGATTCAACGTGATGTGCCAAACCACTCACAGGAAAAGCCGTCATGATTACACACTAACGCTGCTCTGTACACCACAAACACTCACTCACTAACAGAGTGTGCTTTTCCTGCTCACCTCTCATCATTTTGTCCACACAAGGGATTGTTTCCAGCAAAACCTGGCATGTTGATGTGGTCTTTGATTATCATGACATCTCCAACTTTGTAGTCTTGGTTCAGTCCTCCTGCGGCATTCGTCAAGATGACCGTCTCAACACCCATCAGCTTAAAGATGCGGATGGGCATGGTGATCTACAACAGAGAAAATGTAGCATAATTTAACATCATTCAGCAACCAAGGAAACTCACATGATACTATAGTAAAACTATTACCATACAGTAATAGACAATGAAGCACTAGACTACCTGCTGCCGTTAGACAGGTTTCATTTTAGTTGAAATTCATTGCTGGCAAATGAAAACTGTCCTACATGCACTCAGTATTGAACTTAAAAACATCATAATGATATTGATCCATTTATTGATTTTATCAGCATACTGCTTCAGTTCTGATGAACAAATAAACCTGTCAACACTGCAGTAATCAGGGTGTTATAACTGTATTATTATAGTAAACGCGATGCTATAAATGGGATATAAGTGTGTAATGGGTCATGCTTGTTTGCAATCCGTGCCACAACAAGAAGTTTTTACAATTTTGCTATAATATACAATAGTAATATAAGTGAGTAATAAAGACGTTTTGGTGCCTGAAGTTCACCTTTTGGATGGGATATCCTTCATAGAGGTGGAATCGTCCCTGCATGCAAACACATGGCCTTCCTTTAAGAGTACCAAACACCAACCGACCAGCATGACCATGCACTAGGAGACACACAGCATCCAATTAGAGCAGTGATATGGCAGACATTAACCAATCACAATCACTCAAAGGTAAGAAAAGTGAGAGTTAATAGTCACAGCAAACCGATGATGCATGATAACCAAAGATCTGATATTCAGATCTTTCTTTGTTGCTTTAACTTATGACTCTTACACAAATCTGTGATATTAAGTACTCAACATGCATACACATTAGATATTTAAACATATTTATATAATGTGAGATCTCACCTGTGCTTTTTGGAAAGTTGGGGATATCGCTGTAACTAAAAACCTTCTGATCCTTCAGCATGTCAGCGAGGCCGCCAAGGCCTGAGCCGCACACAATGCCCACCAGGGGGCGCACGGGAGCCTGATCCAGCAGCCAGTCAGCTGTAGCCTTGCAGGCCTCATAACCATATCTGAAGGGCAGGGTGGGAACAGAAAGGTATCCAGTCAACACAACAGGCTATAAAAACAGTGATCACAGTGCCTACACATACACAAGTTGAGTCATGACGGGAAAAAAGGGAGTGGATGGGTGAGAGAGTTTCACGTGGCATGTCTGGTGGGTTATAAAAGAGAGAAAACATGATATAAAGAGCACTGTGATAAACGAACACCAGACTACAGCATTGTATGGTTGATTTTAGTATAGTTTAAAGATTATATCCTTACGACCAGAATATATATATGAAAAAATAGGCAAACCGGTTTAAAGAAATCGCATTGTAACACAACACTAAATCATGTGGGTTTTTAGAATGTCATACTTGACAACATTTCTCAGTTTTTTTCCACACACCCTCACAAACACACCCACATATATGCAATAATTCCTAACACCACAAAATACAATGTTTGCTTTAGACACAGTGACTAAACACAGTGTGGACATAAAGTCACAGTAACTAACAGGAAATAAAGTCACATAACCATATCACAAGATATTTATCTACAGATAGGTGACAAATAAAAGGAAAGACCAACATAACCTACATTTTAGCCACAAGAACAGCTTCAATACACCTTGACAATGATTCTACGAGGAACTGTACTGAGGGGTTGAATGGCGTTCTTCCTATACTACGTGTAATATATAAGAGCAGTACTACCTAGACTTCATACTGGATATGTCACACCGTGCAACACCGTCCTTCCCATTCATATTGCACTGGCATGACAACGTGCTAAATTTTTATAAAGGAAACTAACTCCCAAACATACAGCAGTGCCCAGGAAACATGATGGATGTGGAAAGTTTCGTTGGGACAGCTGTATTTGCAGTAGAGTTCACTTAAACCTGTGACACAAGAGAGCGGGACGGAGTTTACAGAGCACACAAAATGGAAATGTCTAAATTCATTGCATCTTTATGGACTTAAGTAGAGACACGGTGGAAAACAAACACACCAGGGGACATGGACATGTTTTCACGCATATCTGCAGCATGATGTGCGTCTGAAAATGCTTGAGATACGTGCTCCGTGTTAACTGACTCATATCTCCTGATGTCAAACTGAAATCTCTTACAGCATGACCGAGTCAGACAGAGGCAGATTTCCCTGTTAATTCTTATTATTCATATATTATTAATAAAGTGGGCTAAAGAAGACAACTACACAAGCCAGTGGAGCTGTGATAGACAGAACAAAGGTGTTAAAAACATACACTATATGGCCAAACGTATGTGGACACCTGCCCATCACACCTATATGTACTTTTTGAATTTATTTCAGGCACAGGATCTACATTTGTTCTACATCATGGAGCTTTTTTCTCTTTATGGACATCAGTAAAATAACAAATTAACTAGAAATGCAAATAAACTCATGTAAAGATACAGCATACATATAATCTGTCATTTATATTTACATTTATATATATTTTTCCCTTACTATTCTTACTATCATGCCCCCATAAAAAATAAAACTACCCCATTATGGATTAATAAAAGATATCTTATCTTATGTTATCTTAACACTGGGATCATATAGATATTATAAAAGACTACATGGACTAAAATAATAATAATAATAATAATAATAATAATAATAATATTATAATAATCTGTAATCTTAGATACTAATGCTTTCTTTCAAAAAAGGAATATACACCAAAAACAATGATGCCTGAAATACGAATATAAAGTCACTTTATATTTTAGACTTCAGCCATGACCTAATACAAACAACAATAAAAAAAAAATCAGTTCCATTGATTCAGTTTTCTTCCAGAAACGTGACGGAAGTCACGTCGCGGCGCGCGCAAGAGGGTTACCATGGTTACATCCAAACTTCCATAATAGGCAGCTAAACAGTGCGCCTGTAGTTACCGCATGTGGCGCTCTATTTCAGGATACCACTGATACAGAAATGTGCAGTTCGGGACGCGGCCCTTACATCATGAGTTATAGCATCATGTCCATGCCACATGCTTTTCTTTCAATGTCAAAGAGTCTCATGCTCAGTTACATGATGCCCTGCTTCATTTTACAGCACTGGTTTTGATATAAATGATGATTTTTTTTTTTTTTTGACATTTGACCCACAGTGTATTACTTTATCATCAGAAATATCACTATTCATATCAATACCAGTTTCAACCAACGAAATGATAACATTACAGTACTGAAATTTCAAGAATATAAGTATAAATATATTACATATTTATTTATTTGTTATATCTTATATAAATACATACAATTTATTTTACATTTTATGTAAAGCCTTTGGACCGTAAAGCAGTCCTCTGGTGGTCCAGCTCTTGCATCATCCCACAACAGAGCTACAACTTCACACACTTTTTTAATCACTGAAATTTCGCTTAACTCTGGAATTAATTAGTTAGTGAAATAAATGAAATAAAAGGATGCCATTTTCAGTGGAACAGTGTAAAAAAGCCCGACTGTTTCCACACGTTTCATCATCTTCCGCTTTCTTCTGCATCGCGTGGCGGGCTGAGGATGCTAACGCGCCCGGCTAGCCCTGCTGCTCCAGTCCCGCTTCACTTTTAACCGAAAACTGATATGGAAAAAAAGTGTTTACTCACTCTGTTGAAGATTCGGGAAACATCGTAGGCTTTTCTGAAGCGCTCTGAAATGGAGTAAAACCGAACAAGTGTCCGTAGATAAAGATGTTGCGCGGTCGCTGCCTGACGTCGTCACTGAGAGGAATTTCCACGAGCACTCGTATTTATGTCCCGCCTTAGTGTCACTTTCTCGCGCTGCCATTGGCTTAGCCACGGAGGCGTGTCTCTACGTCAACGCTCTGACTCACAGATGCACTTCTGGTAAACCACCTTCTTCTGTTTGGGGGAAAAAATATAATGCTTTCAGAAAAGTACATTTAAACAGGTTAAATCTTGAAATAACTCATCTATACTGAAATATTTGTGATGTGTTTAGGCATTCGGTTATGAATTTGTTGGTTGGTGCTGTAATTTTGGTAAGTTAGTTGTGCCACACTGACGTCACAGGGGGACATTGTTATTGCTTGTGCAGTTACTTTGGCATGTACTAGGAGGAAAAAATTCAGTCTCAGGCATAAGAGATAACGGCCAGGTTTTCACTGTTAGCTCCTAAAAACAAAAGAACAAGAGCTTCTTTTCTCATTCACCATGTTCCAGCGATGTTCAATGTCATATTATGTCATATGTGGTGAAGGATGGATGGATGGATGAGGATTCCAGGTTTGTCTGCAGATGTGGCCAAACGTATGTGTAGACTTGACCACACATACGATATGTGCTTTTTGAACATCCCATTCCAGATTTAGTCCCCCTTTGCTGTTATAATAACCTCCACTCTTCTGGGAAGG
>CM075023.1:15767442-15813112 GCA_037576675.1 Pangasius sanitwongsei
GTAGCATGAGGCGATACCTGGACCCTACAGAGGTTGCACAGGCAGTCCAACTCCTCCAGGATGGCACATCAATACGTTCCATTGCCAGAAGGTTTGCTGTGTCTACCAGCACAGTCTCAAGAGCATGGAGGAGATTCCAGGAGACAGGCAATTACTCTAGGAGAGCTGGACAGGGCCGTAGAAGGTCCTTAACCCATCAGCAGGACCCGTATCTGCTCCTTTGTGCAAGGAGGAACAGGATGAGCACTGCCAGAGTGTGAATGTCTCTGACCAAACAATCAGAACCAGACTTCATGACTTCATTATATTCTGAATTTATATATTTCTGTAAAGCTGCTTTGTGACCATGACCATTGTTAAAAGTGCTATACAAATAAAACTGAATTAAGTTTAAGTTACTGTTACCACCTGAAGTTGATTAGCATGTCTTGGAGTGTTTAATTCCTCTTATACCACAGGAATTTTTCAATTACTGCAATTTTTTTATTTCAGAAGGGAGGGATGGCATAGTGCAAATGCTTTTCTGTTGCACCACTCTGGAGCCCAACCCTTTTTTTAAATTTTTTTTTTTTTTAAATATCTGTTTATTATTAGGCTTAGATTGTGTTGAGCATCTGCCATATAAGTCCCTCTGTAAGTTGCTACAGAAACAATAATAAATTACAAACACATTCATCTAAACCTGTGATCTGAATTATAACTGGTACTACTGCTAGAGCTGATGTTATAGAAAATTAATCAACACCTTCTGACCAATCAGATTTGACAGTTCAACAGTGCTACGGTATAACATTTTAAATTTATTTCTTTTATAACTACCGCTTTTAGCTCTTCAAGTTTCTTGCTGACTTGGGGATAAGCTGCTCTGTGCAGCTGCCTGTGCTGCATTGTTGATTAAAGTGGTTTGCATTTTTGTAGAATATTGTTTTTTTTTTCTTCTTGTTCTTCTTTTTTTGCTTTGCTCAGCTTACTCTTCTGAAGAATTTCTCTTCTCTTTTTTGCATCACATTCCTGTATTCGCCTTTTGTAATCCACGTATAGCAATACTGAGATCCTGCTGAGGCTTTTTCAAAATTGCATAAAATAAAATGACCGCAAATTAAGAATGTCTGCGGCTTTTAATTTGAAACTGTATTAACTTAAATTTAAGACAATTTCATATTTGTCAAGACCTTTAGTTAGTCTGAATTTCAGTGAAATTAAGCCTTTTTAGGATCCAGAGATAGGGATATTACAGTCATAGAAGTAAATTATGTTGCTAAATAGTTTATAAACCATAACACTGAATGAACTGCCAAGAGGAAGTCAAAAGTGTGGAAGTTAATTCGTAACTAGGTCTCTATAAAATGAGCCAGTGGTGATTGTGGCAACAAAACCATGTAGACATCTGAAGGTCAGAAGTTTCATCAGTTATCATCAGTTTGTATTATGGGCTCAGTTTGTATTATGGGCTCAGTTTGTATTATGGGCTCAGGGCTGCTGAGGCCTCCTAGATTTAGACAGAACACCATCTCCAGAATCAGACTAAAGGTAGTCTATGTTGTTCATTGTAATAGGACACTTACCGTATAATGTGTACAGTAGCCTACACACCTATAATATTTACTCATTTTAATTGTAAATTTGACTTGGACATATTTAAAAGTTTCCATATGTATAGTAGCCATGTCATGTGATTGGCTGGAGTCTCTCCAAGGGCAACATGGTCTGGAGGCATGTGTATGTTTAGCCAAGCTTAAAACTATTTCCCATTCAAAGACAGAAAGCTCTATTACTCAGAGGTTCAGGAATATTTAGCCAAGTCACAAGTTACAGCTAATAAACAAAACCCTCCATGAGAAACTAACATGTTGAATGAGGGTAGTTTTATTTGGTTAATTGTCTAGATGTATTTGTTTGAATAGGAACATTGTGAAACAGTTTTAAAATGTGATGAATCATTTTATAGTTCCCTATCAGGGATGGGCAATATTTCTGGTTCATGTGTTTCAAATATGGACTGTATTTGACATACAACATACTGTTTTCTGTTTGATCATAGAATTTTGCATGTCTTTTGTATGGTTTACATTTTTATATTCAAAATACATATTTTGCAAAAACCTTTGCATGGTAATATTATAAACTTGCCCAGAGAGATAATATTCCATGGCAAGAATATTATCAAGTAAAGTGGCATGCCTTAAATGCATCAAAGAGAAGTATGTTATTTTGTATTCTGAAAATAGAGAAATATGTTTTGTAAATGGGACATGATGAGCCACTTCAGCTGATCAATTTTTTTGTAATCCAGTATTTTGTCATTTATTTTGATACATTTACGTTTGGGGTATATTGTATTATGTATCAAATATATTTTCCCTTTATGCTCTTTGAAGGGGGAAGAGGGGTTTGGGGAGATGTACTTATGCAAAGCGTCATAGCCCACTTCAACTTTTAGTCCGACACTGCCCCCTGGTGGGACACCTGAAAGTTTTGTATTTGGACTGAGATAATTGAGATTTATGTACTAAATCATGTTTAACCATGGTTTGTGTGTGTGTGTTTGTGTGTGTGTGTGTGTGTGTGTGTGAGAGAGAGAGAGAGAGAGAAGTCTAGCTCCTGAATTTTAAATATATTGCAAAGTATTGTTTAGCAGTGATAATGGATGACAAATTATTGCAAAAAGCATTTCTGTAGTCAAAACAAGAGGTTATGTTAAAAGTAAAACCAAGGCCCTTATTGGTTTACTAAGGTATAAGCTTCATATATAGCAGTAAGTATATCTTGTCTTCTCCCTTCTCTCTTCTCTCTCTTACCTTATTTAAATCTTCTGATTTGTGGATTTGAACATTTATGTATAACTGATAAACACTTAAACTGTTTAAACACATAAACTGCTCAAACACTGTGCTTATGCAGGCTTTCTCACTCTGTATTTCTCTCTCATGCTGCTCACGAATTGTGCCGCTTTTGTGTAGCATAAGTCCCAGAACGGTCCCAGAACCTTCCGTTCAGGGAAATGAGGTTGGGAAAGAGTTTCTAAAAGGAGTTTAAAAACCTCTGAGAAAATTGCATGGGTGTCATGTTGCTTAGTGCTCTCAAAAGAGTAAGTGTCTTAGAAAGCACTATTTTGTATGAAGGGGTCTTTATAGGATTTTGGTTTGAGATGTGGCCTGCCAAGCCAGCAAAATGTTGTGACTTTGGCAAGTCACCAGCAGCTGAGAACATACTTCTAGACCACCACCTGGTGGTCATTTGGACTAATGATAATGTTTTGCAGTGTGAGAATATATAACTTTACTGCATAGGCCTACTGATTTAAAGAGAAAAAAGAAGCATAACTAGGCCTGGAGATGGTGATATTTATATGGTCAAATTAAAAAAAAGCATATGATACCTGTGCTGCCAGTGGAAAACATCCGTACAGCTGGCACACTACTCTCCATCTTGGTAATGTTCACGATTTTGTGTGTTATCCTTTGCGCAGGGGCCTTACTAGTCTTCTTTGTATCATTCCATTCACCTGCAGTGAACAAGTGTTTTAATAGTAAAACACTTGACATCGCTAAGGACTTTCCCTAAAAAGTTAAACTTTTGTTTTTTTAAGAGAGTTTAAATTGAGAAATTTTAAGAGAAAATTGACTTATCTATAGGTTACCATGTGAAAGTGAGCTGGCCTATATTAATAAAGATAGATGAGTAATTGCAACAGAGTGGACACAACAAAAGTAAATCTGGCAAAAAATGAAGATACATCTTATCCTGCAGCAAACCTTTGGGATAGTACTTGATTCCTGGCTGCCTCAAAATAAGCATATTCCTAATGTTTTCTTCAGTTTTAAACACATACACAGGACTCTTAAGAGGCTGAATGACTGAGAGGCATGCACTATATTATATCATACATATAGGGTGTAAGAAGCCACGTGTCGCTCGGTATATCGTGTTAAACACCCAAAACTGTATATCACCTTAAACAACTAATCAAAAATAAGGTCAAAATTTTGCAGGAAAACCAGATTACAGAGATTAAAAAATTCATACTTTATGGAAGACATGGACACACACACACACACACACACACGTTTGTATTTAACAGATACCCTATCCAGAACGACTTACAGAAGTTCTTTGTAGTCTCAGTCAAGAACATTTCGTCATGCTAGTTCATCTACTCTAAAAACCCTGCTGAGAATGTTAGCAGGCTATAGTACAAAAAGAAAACACAAGACAATGATTAAAAAAATAGACTGACAAAATGCTAATAGCTATTCAAGTGTCTTTGGTTGTTGATTGTTGTGATACTTGGTTGTTGCTTGGGTCCTTTTAAAAGTTAAAAGGTGTCCTTTTAACTTTGTGTGTCTAGGAGTTTGGGCTGAATGTGTGGTACAGAGTGTGTGATTATACAAATGAGCTGCTTGGCTAATCACAGATCAACTGACACACAAAAGGGACAAAGTGTGTGTGTGTGTGTGTGAGAGAGAGAGAGAGAGAGAGCTATTAGGAAGCAAGAGCTGCTTGAATGTTCCTTTTCCTCATGAGCGGAAGTCTGTTCTTACCTCAGATTTTACCTCAGATTTTTACCTCAGGCTGTGCGGATGTCACGCGGGTGGCGCGAAGCGCGCGAGCCGAAGTTATGAAGCAATGAGCGCGAAGAACTGAAGCGCCAACGGACGCTTTATGGTAATTTCTGTGTGTCTCTAGGGACATCATTAAGCAAACCGACAAGGTAAGCCTCAAACAGACATTTAAACACACGTGCAGCGATTTAATCGATGTTTTTTTTTTTCAACCGACAGGTTACGTCTTAATACGAACTTCATTCTCTCTAAGAGAGGAAAAGAAGTTCATTTAAAATAAGTCTGAAGTGATTAGCAGCGACGTTAGCAAATTAGCATTTCCCTCAAAACCATGAGACTGAAGAATTCAGACTTGACAGCAAATTGTGGGCACTTGTTAATCAATTTTAATATTAATATTAATAATAAATAAGAAAATATGATGAAACTGTTGTCTATTTCATAGATTTGATTTTAATTTTATTTCTATTAGAGGCTATTAGAGGGACAACTTGATTGATTACCATATAAAAATTAATTATGTATACATACATTTCCCTCAGTCCTTATTTATTCATTTTTTCATTCATTCATCTTCAGTAACTGCTTTATTCTGGTCAGGGTCATGGCGGATCGCGGGAGCCTATCCCGGGAACACTGGGCGTGAGGCGGGAATTCACTCTGGATGGGATTCCAGTCCATTGCAGGGCACCATACACGCACGCATTCGCAAACTCATTCAAACTTAATGCACTTTAGAGTCTCCATTCAACCTAGTGCAATGATTTTGGTAGATGGGAGGAAACTGGATAACTTGGAGGAAACCTGAATAAACTCAGGGAGAGCAGACAGAAAGCTGAGCTCAGGCTTGAACCAGAGACCCTTGTATACTGGACCTAACTGGTTTGACATAAAGAAATCTAAATACATCCACGGCAACGCTGTGTGTAAATTAGGGCTGCACAATTTATCGAAATTATTGAAATATAGCAAATGTAAATCTCGCGATATGCATATCGCCAGGGCTTGCGATAACTGAATGATTTTAAGACTTCAAAAAGTTATGAAAAGTCAAAGTTTTAGGGTGAAGCAAATAGCAGAGAATGCTTTCTTTTCCTCAAAAGAACCTGAAACTGGTATGTTGGTTATGTAATTTTCTCTCTCTCTCTCTCTCTCTATATATATATATATATATATATATATATATATACACACACATCACATTTTTCTTCAATATCGTGCAGGCCTAGTGTAAATCTTACATATGGATTAAATAAGAAGAGATTTAATTGTCTTTTTTTTTTTTTACTGTTTTTTTTCCCCCTAAATTTCTAACCCTAACCCAAGAAATGAAAGGACAAGCTCATAGTGAATAGTTTTGGTTTCCCAAAATTTGAAATGAGCAACGTGCTATCAGTCTGGTGTGGCCAGTGATACTTCAGGGTGGCCACTGGCTACTCTTAGCTCTCTTAGGCCACCCCTTAGCTCTGCCCCATGGTGGTGTGTGCTGATAGGAGTGTGTCGGGCACAGCACTGTTATTGGGCGTTTTAAACACTGTGTACACTGACTTGCCTCTGTATCACCCTCCAGCCTTCATGTCAGTTTCTGACCCCAGGACAGGAAGAGTGAATAAAGACAAACCAGCATGAACTCATTACTAACCTTAAATGATTTTTTGGAAAACAAAAAGAAAAAATGAATGATGTACAAGTCTATAACCTGGCCGTATGATGCTTTAAGAAGTACTACAATATCAAGTAAGGGTTTCAATGTAACAGCCATAAATAAGAATGACAGTAAATTGTTATACACATATTCTATAAGGTTTAGCATAACAAATTAAATGAATAATTAATTGGTTGTAATGTCAGAAAACCTTGGGCCCAGACGAAGGCTGAGTAAAAAAAAAAAGCTTTTCTTTCTAGGAGGCTGTAGAAGAGTTTCCATTCACACTTGCCAAGAACAGTGTGGGCTCTAGACGTAACCTGGCTAGCGCAGAGAGAGAAAGAGAGAGAAAAAGAGAGAGAGATTTGATGGCAAAAAGGGATGCTGAAGAGAGGGATCTTTTGAGTTTAGCCCGGGGGGATTATTATCCACTTTGAATACTAATGAAGGCCTTTTGGCTTTTGGTCGTGTCTGCTTCAACCCTCATCTCTTTCCCTCTGTCTCTCTCTGTATCTGCCTGTCTGGGATTGTGTTTTGCTCACACACAGACTACAAAAATATGTTTGTTGTTGATGTCTTGTTGTTCCTTTCATCAGTGCTTACAACAATGCAATCCATTGTACCAGAGAAAGAAAGCAAGAAAGAGCTGACCAGGAATGAAAGTACCAGAAAGAAAGGGATGGCAAGATCTAAAGAGGTGGCATAAATTGTGATCCTGTAACTGAAGAAAGTGCAGAGAGAGATTCCTCATTCATTAGAACGTCTGTGGATTTGTGGGATCATAGAGGACAGCACTATACCCTATCACATTTTGTAAACAAGACCATTTTATAGACAGATAAAGATGTTGACAGAGTTTAAAAGAGACAGAGCAACAGAAGAGACATGAACAAAAGAAATTAGTATTCTGTTATTGTAGCTATTGTAATTATAAACACTGCAGCTTGCATAACTGCAGGAATATTGCCAACAATAGTTTACGTAATGACACGACACTGGAGATGGTTTCAAATGTTGATTACTGAATTAAAAGTCTAGTGGGTTTGAACATTCCTGTACTGAGTGTATGTGTGTTCATGCAGAATTTATACTGAATGCGACATGTGTATAACAAAGCGTTCATTGATCATGCTTATGCCACGAGCTGAGCAGTTGTTTGGCCTGGACTTTCTCTGGACCTTAGCAGCCAGGGCCATTTTCAAGGCAACATTTCACCAGTCAGTGTGTAGTTGTGGGAGTTTTATGGAATAAGCAAGAATCCTGTTTCACCTGAAGTTTTAATGCCCCAAAATACAACTATGTACAGTAACGGGAATCATGTTGAGGCAGCTGTAATTACAACACAGTTATAATAAGAGACTACAAACACTTTGTAAACGCTTTTGAGACTCTAAACTGGATTTAAGAGTGTTTGCACCCATCCCACTTGTACCAATCCCTCCCAAAACACACAGTCACACAATGATAGAATAGAATAGGTGGCCCACAGAGCATAAGAGAGAACAGCTGAGAGGAAAGAGGTGTGTAGTAACAAGCAGCAGAAGGACAGATACAAATGGAGAGGAAAAGATGCGTGAATAGCCTGGAAACTTGGAGAAAGTGACTTTTCTAGGTCACTTAATGCCTCCCTTTCATCCATTTTTTCTTTGGCGCAACAAGTAGCCTCTTTGTGTGTTTAAGGCAGCTCTTGTGTAAAGCAATACTCCTTCCTGTTTTAATTCATCAGATAAACACGGTTTGCCAGGTGCTTTTACTTATTGTGGTCAGATGAGGCAATGTGGCACAGAGGTAACACAGCCATTTTTATTTTTATGGAGGGACAACTATGTTGACAATTGGACATTTGTGTCAGTCTGTTTATGAAATAGTAGTCACATACTAGTCAACTTTCATTCTTCCATAATAATCCTACTTGCATACTTGCATATTAGTCCATTTGTACACTTGCCTACATTCATACAAGCATTTTAGCATACTTGCATACTGGCCTGCTTACATACTAGCCTACTTAAATACTAACTTGCTATATGAGCAACCTTCTCAATAACAATAAAACACATTCTCGCATTTTCTAGAGTGCTAGTTTTGCTAATGGTGTTATAATAGAAGTAACAGAAGCTGTCATTTGATGACCCTTTGGGGCTCTCACTTCTGTGAGATTTCTGTGTAAAACTGAGATTTTGGATTCTTGTTCCACCCCTATAATACTTTGCAGAGGTATAGTATGGACGTGACAGATTGTTTTTTTTTTTTTAGATGACATCAACACTCCATGGGCAGAAGGTATGCCACTCACAGACACAGACAGATGCCCTGAAGCCACTACTCGGGGGGACAGGATGTGGAATTGAAACACTTCGCCGCCGTCGGCGCCTAATGTCCAAAGATGGACGGAGCAATGTGCGTGTGGAGCACGTGAGCGGGCAGCACGCACTGTATCTACGTGATCCGTGGACGACCTGTGTGGACATGCAGTGGAGATACAAGCTGCTCGTGTTCAGTGCCACCTTTGTGGGCACCTGGTTTGCCTTTGGTCTGCTGTGGTACCTGCTGGCTCTGGTGCATGGTGATCTGCTAGGTGAGTAGCGTCTGAACAGGCAACTAATGTCACACTGACACTGATAATAAGGAGCTAAAATTTCAAAACAGGTCCCCTACCTCACAAGAAGTGTGTGCATGGACCAATCTTACTCTTTCAGTTATATAATAAATGTACTGAATATAGGTGGAAATCATGATGACTGTGAAAAAAGAAGAAGGAAAGGAAAATGTAGGGGAGATGAAGCAAGCCTGTAGAGGCACATGGATGAGAAAATAGTAATGGGTAGGAGGCTAAGGAAGAGCATATATAACCAAAGTGAAAGAAAGGCACAGGTCAGACCAAAGTAAATTTTGTGTGTGTTTGTGTGTTTCGTCTCTTCATCTTCAGAATTTGATCCTCCAGCCAACCACACACTGTGTGTGATGCAGATGCAGACTCTAACGGGAGCTTTCCTGTTCTCCCTGGAGACGCAGACGACCATTGGCTACGGTTT
The DNA here is from genome assembly GCA_037576675.1 of Pangasius sanitwongsei. NCBI lineage: Eukaryota > Metazoa > Chordata > Actinopteri > Siluriformes > Pangasiidae > Pangasius > Pangasius sanitwongsei. Next base: position 15,776,685 of record CM075023.1, read on the forward strand.
CCGCTGTATCACAGAAGAGTGTCCATCTGGCATTGTACTTCTCGTCATCCAGCTTCTCATTACCACCGGCATGGAGATCTTTATCACAGGAACCTTCCTCGCCAAGGTGCTGCATTTGGGCCACAATCATTTACACAGAGAAGCGAAAGATGCACTACACTTCCTATTCTAACTCTCAGATCTACTTCTGCTTAACTGTTACAACGGTACACATATACCTATAACTGACATACATTCCCATCATGTGCTTTAGCTGCACTGTGGGTATTAGTTGAAAACACCTATGGTCAGTGACAAATGAGCTGACATTTTGAGGCACATGAAAAATGACATTTATATAAATGAATTGTTTTATGTTCTCCTATTAGCCTAAGCATATATTTAAGAGTGTATGTTGGATCAAATGTGCAATAATTTGCAAAGAGTTTGATGCCTTTAAAGCTGGTGGTGATGCCTTTAAACCTGGTGAAGGACTCTCTCTTTCTTACACTCTCACACACTCTTTCTGTCAGGTTGCTCGGCCCAAGAAACGTGGGGAGACGGTTCGTTTCAGCCAGCATGCTGTCATAGCCAATCACAACGGGCAGCCATGTCTTATGATCCGGGTGGCCAACATGCGCAAGAGCCTCCTTTTGGGCTGCCAGGTAACTACATTTCATTTCATCTGCATTTTTTGTCCATAGATTCAGTGTTAACCTATTTTGAATCAAACTAGGCCCCAAAAATGTGGATAAAATGTCTATTCAACACATATTTAGGCTACAAACACATCTATTTTCTCAAAACAGATACTTACTGTCCTTCGGATAAGGTGTGCAGTTTGCAACATTTGGCAGAAATAAAGTTCTTCAGCTTTCTTTGCGACACAGTGGTTGGATCAGCTTATTGCTGACTGTGCTTCTCGGCAACTATGACAAGTGATACACACTATGATGAGGGAATATTTCTATACTGGATGTGCGTTATGTGTCTGAGTGATTCCAAGATGCACTGTACAGGTGACTGGGAAGCTGCTCCAGCGTTGTGCTCCTAAAGAGGGCGAGACAGTTCGTCTAGACCAGAAGAACGTCCCGTTCAGCGTGGACACAGCCAGCGAGAGCCCCTTCCTTATCCTCCCTCTCACCTTCTACCACACTATAGACAGCGAGAGCCCCCTCCGAGCGTGGGCTGCCAAGGGTACACTTACCATAGTAACTGTGAAATGAAAATGACAGAAATGACAAAATAATGTCTTAATGTTTTTTAAATAAATTATATATTATATTTTGGAAGTAGAACGAGGCCATGGTCATTTGTAATGGTATGTGAAAAAAGCTTGTTTGCTAAATAGTGAGTAAATAGGAGGTAGGTGCCTATGGTGGTGTACTATTTCAACCTACTGTATGGTACAGTAGTGTGTGTTTTGGACTTAGCCTACATATGTTTGGCTGATGCACTTTTGATTACGTAATCTTATCAGGCCATCAGGCCAGTTCATAGTTTTTGCTTAAATTTGCTTAAATATTTGCAAATCATTTGAATTGAAAATTGCCCAGAGTATTCCTGTATAGTCTCAAACACACCAAAACTTTTAAATCTAGCCTGGACTAATACCTCCATCACCATCTCTGTCTTTCTACTTCTGTTGCTGTCTTTCTCTCTGTGTCTCAGGTGTTGGATGGACTGAACCAGAGCTGGCTGATTTTGAGCTCTTGGTGATGATGAGCTCCACGGTGGAGCCGACGTCTGCTATGTGCCAGGTGCGAACATCCTACCTGCCTGAAGAGATTCTGTGGGGCTACGAGTTCCCACCCATTGTCTCTCTGTCTCCAATGGGGAAATACGTTGCTGACCTTGCCTACTTTGACAAGGTCGTCAGGGCCAAGACCCCACCCATATTCAGACAGTCCTCACCCACCAGCCAGCAGGGTTACCATAGTAGCGGAGAGGGAGGAGACCCAGAGAAGATACAGTTGGAGCTGAGTTATAGAGAAGGCCAGGACAGGGGAAGGGGGAGAGACGGGAGTCCGTCGGGAGTTAGAATAAGTAATGTGTAACACACTTAGCCATATTTAACAGATGACGCCCAACAAAGTGTCCTGATATTAGAAAGTAACAAAACACCACGATCCTAGCATATAAAGTGTAAAGGAGTAACACTGAAATCTTATTAAACTACTCATACCACTGGGACATGATATTATGTCATTTAGGTACAGTATATTAAGCTACTATATATAAATAAACAATATTTAACCTTGTCCTGTCAAGATGGACATCGTGAGACAATATCTCCCTCTAGTGGATACACTTAATGGCACTAGTAAAGATGCAATGTAACTGGTTTCCACTAAACCTTTATAATTTGTCTGAACACTTAGACACTGCTGATCATATAAATAATAATCATGACGACGATCACAAAAACAACTTAGCTGATACAGATCATGATGCAGACTGAAATTGTGAACAAGATGTTGCTGTGAACAAGACGTTTTGATTTGAACAAGTTGTTCAGTCACGTCGGGTATGTCGTTATGTGTCTTCTTTTTGAACTGTAATGAATTGTTACTGAACCAGGTGTCATTATGACACTGAATACTAAGAGTACACACATGACACAGTGAATTTTTAGAATAAAGATTTACTACATTGTGAATATTTTCATTGATACATGGTGAAAACAGTACAGAGAAATATATAATATGTTTACACACACACACACACACACACACAGAGGTTAAGAGTCATCATATCTCCTCTTCTAGCTCTTTCTGTTCTCCCTGGGAACAAAAGCTATCCCAGGAAGATTCCCCAACAAACCACAGCATAATATAATGGCAGAATGGAATATCCACAAATTATTGTTTATCATCTTGAGTTTGCCCTCATCCATTTCTTGTTTCACTAGGATTTAAATATCACTTTGTCTATATGCCAAACTCACTAACTCATTTCATGTGATATGTCAATATTTCTTAACCACAAGCCAATAGAGAATGGTAATGCTATACCCACAATTGTTAGTGCACTGCGAAAGCTTTTATTACTGGATTTAATCTAAATGTAATTTAAGTAAAATCCCCAAGAGGTCAAAAAGGGATCAGATTAAAAATCATGAGTTCCTCTTTTTGTAATACTACTCTATTTTTTGTCTACAAATTTATTCAGAGAAGGAGAAGTGGACGGGATGATAAACAGGTTTTTCTGCTTCTAGGAATTACACATTTGCACAACACATTAACTGAATAGTTTTCCTTTCACTCATTTATATATAGATCTGAAAAGAGCTAGTAGTAGCTGAGGGGTTCTTCAGAAAGCAGACAAAAATGGGGAAAATATGGTTGAGTTTAGGCACATAAGGGCCAGGTATGGCAATGCCAAGTGTGAGTTGTGCAATAGTAAGGCCCAAATGCAATAAATTCTAGTGTTGAATTTCAATACCCAAAGTGGCCCAGCTATAAACGTGCAGTCTCATCAACACTGAATGACGACTGTCTCCTGGAAGGCAGATTTGCATGAATTCATCGCCGTCATTTTACAGGCAGAATGTGGGCCAGTTGAAGTTGTCACTAAGGCATAATTTATTTACAAGTTTGTGTAATCAGAAGGTTGTGAGTTCAAATACTAGGGCAAAATCTGCCCTTGAGCAAGACCTTTAACATTTAGTTGTTCGCTTCTCTGCTTCTGTCTCCAAATAAAAAAAAATGTAAGGGAAATTAATTTTTTATATTCTCTGATGCTTATTGCATTCAGCTACATTATAAAGATGTTACATTTCCAGTGGTCAAAGCTGATGTGTGACCAATTCAGCAGCATATAACCAGGGTAACAAAAGTATAATTCATTGTGGTCAAGTACAACTCCATGATTCCTGGTGATATCATTGGCATAATCTGGATAGGAAAATGAGTGATGTTGTCTATAGCCTTTATGCAAAATGGTCAGCTGTAGAGGAACTAATGTGAAAAAATATCTACAAAATATACCATTTTATTGTGGTTATTTATTAAATGAAATATTTCTTGTTTCATTCATTCATCATCAGAAGCCACTTTTTCCTGGTCAGAGACACAGTAGCGTAGATTTTACGTTTCAATTTTTTAAATTTTCTTTACAGGAAAAGCTATTAATGTCAACAAAAAAATCGCAAAAAAGCGAACAAAGACTGATTTTTCTTCCCCCCAAAGTGAGACTGTTTGCAGCTTCCTTGGCTATAGAGGTCTCAATCCCAAAGACATGTGGATTTGATTCAGTGAATTTGCCTTACTTGAAATGTTTGGGAACACCTTGCCTTTTCTGAAGTGCAAAAGCTGTGCAAGAAATGTGGAGAGGAAGGTAATTCTGTAAGCCAATGGCCTGTCCAATTGCATTAACCCAATTGAGCCTCTCTGAGAAAAGTTGGATCAAAAGGAGAGAGAGAGAGAGAGAGAGAGAGAGAGAGACATTCAGTTAAACAACTTTGCCTGTATTTAGGCTATAAACTCCAATAAGACTACTTGATCAAAATTGGGTAACATCACGGTAAAGTTTTATTCATTGAAATCTTGTAGTTATTAATATGTCAGAAAAGAAGCAGTGTTCTTGTATGTATGATAAAAAAATAATTATTGCATTAATGAATTTACATATTTTGTCCCACTTTATTAAACAGAGTAGAAGGCGTGGGATGCGGTATCATAATAATAATAATAATAATAATAATAATAATAATATGCCCATATATACCAAATAGTCAAACATACTGCCATTTCTCCTTTTTTTTTTTTTAACCATAATATATTACTGGAACTGAGAATTCAGAAATGAAATCAAAGTGCTGTAGATATCAGCTCTCTGCACATGCGCTGTTCACTGCGCTCACTGCTGGACCTTAAATAAAACCCGGATCTAACTGAATGCACATTTCCACTCTTTGAGAGCTGTCCAACTTTTGTTTAGTAATTTTCTTGTCATTACTATCATGCACTTATGCACATATTAATGAAAAAAAAAAAATCATTATGAATAGCTGATCATTGTCTTTAATGTCATGCAGCGAAAAATCTGTATTGGATTAAAGACCTGTTGGACACAAATGACCGTTAAGGTTTAACTCAGTAAATAAACAAAGACAATTTAGCATGTTTATTGGGCCCTGATTAAACAGTATCTGGATCTGGATTCGCTCCGGAGTGCAGCTTTTTAAAGCTTTCATAGCAAAAGCTCAGCTGCTTCCTTGTCAGCGATGCGCGCTGCTATCCGCCACTAAATGAACGTTTTGTTTTTAACATAAACAAAATACATAAATCACTAGATAAACAGATGTTAAAAATATTTTAAAGGAGTGAAAAAATGCATATGTAGCATATGCATATTTATTTTATACTTTTTTCCTTTTACGCATATATTTATTTTGGATTTATGAATGTATTTCATATTTTTTTTATTAGGCTGTTATTGGGTCTATATATTTATTCAGCTATTTTAAACAGAATTTTCCCGAAAATTATATTCACCCAATTTAAATTTCAAAATGTAAATATTCTTAATATATTTATAGGTTCTTTTTAAAGTACGAAAGCTTTGTTTGTAGGCCTATTTAGTCTATGAAATATTATTGATTAATAAACAATTTTGCATTTACTTTTAACACACCTGATACTCATGAGCTAATTACCAAGGCCACAGCTGGTTGCTTTTGCTATGTTAGAAGAGGAAAGACAACAGTCTACGTATACACACACACACACACACACACACATATATATATATATGTGTGTGTGTGTGTGTGTGTGTGTATTACTTATTTTACAAAAGTACAGCTATTCAGAGCAGCATGTGTTGTTGTAAGTCATGTAGGATGTCAACAAATGAAAAAAGGTTCGCAGTCGCAGTGAGACTTGACTGGCAGCTTCCTTACTATCATAATGCCAAGGAAATACAGAAAAAATAAACAGAGAAATAAATATAAACAAAAAAGACAGGAAATATACTGTATAATAAATAAATAAGATAAATAATCTTATAAGTAAATATCCTGAATTGTGCCAGGTTTTTAGGCTAGATAGGCAGTTTATTTATTTATACTACTTAGGCTATTTCTGTCTATATTTATTTATTTTACTGCTATTTTTTTTTGCTATTTATTTAATATTTTTATTTTATTACTTTATTTATTTGTTCATTTTCTCTGAACTGTTTCCAGATAATAACTCGATGGAGTTTGCAGTTTGCTGCATGCACACAGTCTCCTCGCTATTGGAAACAAGTATAAACGGCGCCCTCTAGCGGATAGAGAGGTGAAGTGCGCCGTGTTTTTTCAACAAGATTTCACGTCTGCAAATTCGTAAAAGCGCTCATGATCCATAGTATTTATCAAATGTCCGAGGTTGCAACACTTTCTAACAGTTGCAAATTCGCAAGAAAACGCACGAGATAACTCGTATAAAGGGCTACGAATGATCAAGATTAGGGTTAGATTAGGGTCAAGATTAGAGATTATTCACAGGGTACGTAATCCAGCGAAATCATTATGTACGATTTTTTGGGGACTGTGTGATCGAGATGTTATCTAGACAATAAATCTAATTTCATTTTAAATATATATTTACGTGTTATTATTTCAGTTATGATTACATGTAAAGTTGCAAAAGACAGTTTTATGGCTGTTAATGTCACAGAAATGCAAATTAACTAACTGGGACTTGAGACAAACTTGAGAGCAAACCGTGTGGAAAGAGAGAAAACCATGAGTTTAATCATTTAATTTATGCTTATAGATTTAGTGGATATAGTAATATAAAGGTTCATTTTATTTAACGAGTTTCAGTAATTCCAAAGAAAATTCTATTCAAACAAATCAGCAATATTAAATTACAATATTATTATTTTTGAATTGCATATTCTTATTTTTGGGAGGCGACTTCAGGAGCTGCAGGGATGAATATTTTCAGTCATCCACATCAGTTCACGCTGTTAAAATACTCCGAAATGGAATAAAATGATAATATCACAACATTGGAATTAATTAATTATGGCAGCAAATGGTAGCTTTTTAAAATAACATCCATGATTCTGTATTTCAGAAGTGAAATTTTTTATCTTTTACTTAAAAAAAATATTTTTTAAGTAATGGCAAAATACCAAAATATCTCCATATAGTGTTCATCGCCATGCATATAAGTGATTTTGAATATTGTTCATCGTGATGCATTTACAGTAAATGTACATTGTTATAGTGTTTGTCCTGATGCACTGATGATCCTGTATCACTCAATCAACTCGGGGTTAGTCAGAGGAGTTCGTTTTCACATGGCTAATGTAAGCAATTTTCGTGCTTTTGGACAACATATGTGATTTGAGCATTTTGGAAAGTTTGTCTTTAGTAATATTGAACAATTCCCGGACTTGCAGAAGCCAGGGAGAAGCCTGCATTCCGACCAGTGTTTACTGTACTGTAAATAGTGATGACCCTCATTCTTTCATTTCAATGGAGTCGGGGTGAAAGCTGCAGAGTTCAACTCTATTATAATTCCATGACAGGCAGAAAGGAAAGAAAAGACACCCTAAAAAAAACCCGACCCTGCTAAATTTAATATAAATAGTGGAAAATTCTGTTTAAATAAACAAATCGAGGACTAATATATTCCAGCAGCAGACTAATATGTGTTGCATAATTGGTAGATTTATGCACTGAATGAGAATTAATGGGAAATATTAGAGCCGCAACTGCAATTTTTTTTTAAAATTTTCATTTCAAAATTTTGTATTTGGAATGCTCATCTCCTAAATATAAAGCACACAATATGTTAAAAGTCCACTGTAACTCGTGCCTTCAATTTTTTTTTTTTTTTTTTGAGGAACTAGAAATACCCAGCAGCCCGACATCACTGTAACAAGCCATGGCGTCCTTGGATTTTTACACAAATTAAATTTCAATCCGAAAATGTTCTGCCGCTCGTGCGCTTTCTTACGAATTTGTTTACATCTGCGTACATTTTCTCTTACGAATTTGTTTACAGCTCCAGAGCTGCACTTAAGACATTGTAGACTATAGATGTAGAAGATAAAAGGTTTGTTTTGATGCTCGGTTTGAAGAACACTGACAAGTGCCCATGTAAACATTTTTTACTTTCAGAATAAATGATGAGTAATTATCAAGTGCGTGTTAGCAAACCGCACTGACCTCTGACCTGACCTACGACACAACAAGCAATTACACACACTATATGCCTATATAGCTAATTAAAAAAAATTACAGCTTTCATCCCCATTTTGAATTAGTTCCATATATATATATATATATATATATATATATATATATATATATATATATATGGAGCAAAAGAAAAGATATATTAAATGAGATAAAATGCGACAAAAGTAAACACCTCCTTTAAACAGTAAAATAAGGGACCCAGTAGTAAACTTTGACGTTGACTTTGAAGAATTTTGCTAAGTGGCTTGCTTTCTTTTTAAAAAATATGATTACATTGCTAAATGTAATTTTTCAAGAGGCTATGTGTTTTAATTGTAGATTATTCTAAAAAACAAAGCTCAATAGAACAACATAACCGCAATGTGCTAGTAACAACTGGTCTATAAAGGGTTAATAACTGTTAGTTTTACCCTAATTTTACTGTGGTGCTTAAACGCAAGTCAACATAAATACAGATTTATATTCTTATTCCACCGTGTTAATTAACGTTTCCAATTTCTCCCTATTTAATTGGAAATGACTTTTATCTGCCATTAATCATTCGACTATATTTTCCTGCTTAAAATGGACACTAGTCTATGTCTAGTCTATATAATTTTTTTGTTTTTTTTAGAAATCTTATACTGAAATATTCTGCACAAGGACTAATAAGCAAATAATATCCCTATGTGAAATGCGCTAAAATGTTCATAAAGGTATTTCCTTTTTCCATAGTTAAAGGCCTACAATCAAATATTTTAAACAAATAACAAGTTTGTACAGTAGATTTGTTTCTCCCAGCCACATGGAGGTGATTTTCACTTGAAATATTTATTGTATAATTGGCCATGCAAGTCTATTATGTAATTACTGCTCCAGAAAAAAACTTAAAATTTTATATATATATATATATATATATTCATATTTGCATTGTTTTTCGTTTTTCGTTTAGCCTCACATGTTTATGTCTCTCTCTCTCTCTCTCTCTATATATATATATATATATATATATATATATATATATATATATATATATATATATATATTTGGGTATTTAGATTTTTAGATTGTGGATTATTTATTTATTTATTTATTTATTTTACATATAATACTAGCTACTGGCCTACAATGACAGAACTGAAAAGTGTGTGTATCATGTTCAGATTGTAAAGATAACCTTACACTAAAATAAAAATAAATTATTTTATGAACTGCGCAAATTCAACATGATTTATCACAACCTCACAACACTACAGGTCCTATATTACTGCCGATTACTTTACATTTGAAATAATATTACATTCTAAATCCATGCATGTATTTTATGTAATATGGCCTTTTTTAAAATTAAAATATGCGAATTTACTAACCTATTTATTATATGTCTAATATGTCAGTTATCACGATTTAAATGTAAGCAATACGCAAGGAAATGTTTGTGAATCACTATCTGTTAAAATTATTATCTATTTTAAAGAATGTATAAAAAACTAAATGGTTGTCAGCAAAACAGCTCCAAAACACTCCAATGGTCTATTAAGTTTACAGTCAGAAAACTTTCTCTGTTCAAATACACAGAATTTTACTAAAGACAAACATTCTTAGTCTTTTTGGGTCACTATTACTTCTTAAATCAATATAAAAAATATTTATAAGGCTGGCCTGGTGGCTCTTTAATATTTCTGCACATCCAGAATATTAATCTACAAAGAAATATTTCACCAAAGTATTTTATTTAAAATAAGTGCCGATTTAACATGGTCCCGACAATGTCAATATTTCAATAGAGTATCAAAAAAATATCAACGAAAAGAGGTCTGGTCTGGTGATTCAGGATTTTTAAAAATACAGATTATTTTACAATGATCTAAAAAGCTATGATGTCAGTATGCTAGAGGGCTAATCTACACTGCATGGAGTAAACAACAGACTGGGGCTACTTTAGGGCTCACAGGAATCATATAAACACACTCAGCTTCATTTAAAAAACACTGGATGAAGTTGAATTTACACAGTCCGAGCTCTTCTTTTACACAGTGACCTATCGGCTGTAGTTAGGGTTGCTCAGATTTTATATTTGCATGTGCGCTCTGTAGGCTTCATCAGCCCAAAACTAAAAAACCATCCAAGCTGCAGAGCAGCAAAAAACCCCGGCGTTGAATTAACACTGTCTGTGCTAATATCAGGACATCTGGACACAGACAGGCACTGTGAAAGTTCATTCATCTTTGTTGGTGTTAATTCAAGACTGCACGAGTTTATTCTGTGCTGTAAAAGCTAATTTGACATTGGAAATGTAAGTGTGCACGCGAGATCCTCATAAGCGAGATCTGCACTTCAGAGCCAATTTTTCAGTGTTGAATTAATACGCATTGTGATAAAGGAACATCTGTGTGTATCTATCTATCAACTGAAGCTCTACAAGGCTTAATCCAACCCAGGGGATATTTTTTTGCTTTCTTCAGAGCTACCCTGTTTCTATTCCGTGTAAGTCTCGAGAGGGAAAGAAATGTAAAAGAGACCTCCCAGGCGGTTTAGAAAACGTTCACAACACTGAGTCGTCAAGCAGTTTCCAGTTTTGTGGCTCTCGTTTCCGCCTAAATGTCAATCCGAGAGTGCAAGGCTGAATGCTTGGCTTCGTGGTCCCAGTACGAGTAGAGGTCGGTGGGCTGACGCGCGGCGCAGGCGAACTGGAGGCCCGCCGCGCTGTTGCCTGGTACGGGTGAAGGCGCGGACGCCGCTCCGCTTAGCTGCTGCGCCTGGTGCTGGTGATGGCTCACGCCGTTATACGAGTTCATGACGCTCGGAAAGCCCATGGCCTGCATGCGGGAGTATGAGTTGTAGGACGCGGTGGAAAGGCCTTTCACGTTGATGGCGCTCACGTCGCTGCTCGGCATCTGGCACGACGCGTACGACGACATGGGCGGCGGAGGCGGAGGAGGAGGAGGCTGAGCGAGCGGCCAGGCGTTGTTCATGAAGCTCGGTTGGATGTACTTGGGAGGCGACAGGTAACCGTAGCCGTCCGCGCCGAACAGAGACTTGCCGGGCTGGAAGTGGGCCGCTGGAGGCCTGAACGGCCGCTTCATCCGCCGCCGGCGCCGGTAATTCCCCTTCTCAAACATGTCCTCGCACGCCGGGTCCAGCGTCCAGTAATTCCCCTTGCGCTCGCCGCCACCTTCGCGCGGCACTTTGATGAAGCACTCGTTCAGGCTCAGGTTGTGGCGGATGCTGTTCTGCCAGCCCTTCTTGTTCTTCTCGTAAAAGGGGAACTTGTTGATGATGTACTGGTAGATGCCTGACAGGGTCAGCCGCTTCTCCGAGCTCTCGCGTATGGCCATGGCGATGAGGGCCACGTAGGAGTACGGCGGCTTCTGGGACGGGTCCGCTTTCTCCGAGCTCGGCTCGGTCCGGACCGGCTCGTCCTTCACGAACTCCTCCGTCTTCACCGCGTTGGTGTCGTGCACCATCAGGGCCATTGCGTCACCCTCTAAGCTGTGGTAAGATGCCATCGCTCCTGAAACATAACAAAAACAAACCAAAACATCAACACAAAACACATACGGAGACAGGTTACAATGGAGATAAAAGCACGAGCCACGCGAGCCACTTCTCTGTGCGCAAAGGTACCTGGTAATTTAGGAATTATGTCTTCTTCTTTGCATGCCTTTTTAACGGCCTGAACTACTGAAGCGCCATGGAAATGGTAAGAACGTCTCCCAGTGTATATGCGTCCCTCACAACTCCGTGTCCTCAAACTCCAAATTGCGCCGCGCACTTCTGCCGCTTGTTTCCTCTAAAAGCTCACACGGCGCTTTCTTCTGCGTTTGGCGCATCCTATTCGCCCACAGACCTGCGCTCTGACGATGCTCTGGGTTCCGCTTTCGTCACTTTCTCTCTCTCTCTCTCTCTCTCTCTCTCTCTCTCTGATCCACTAACAGCCTCGACTGCTCTTGAACCAAGGCAAGAGTATCAGTTTCCTCGTTTAAGTTAGAATTGGCCACAGTCTTGGATAAACATTTGGCAAACTATGGACACGCCTTCGTTTCCATATATTAAGACGTTAAGATTACGCGATTTGATATTTAGAATTTCTTAATAAGATCAAAATAATTGGAAAAACATAGACCTTAATGTAATAGTCCTGGGGCTTTTGTTTTTAATATAGCTTAGCTAATTACCCGAATAATTCTCTTGTTTTGTGAATTAGCTTTATATTCAAGTTTAATAAAGGCAGGTCTTTGTTTGGCAGTCATAGATATAAGTTTGGAGAGGAAAAGAGGAAAGCTGTTTTTTAAACCGCCCATGCAACAGGAGGCTCAGTGGCTGACTTGTGCAGGTGCAACAGCATTGTCCTGTATGTCAACACCTTCCATCCACTCACCTCCTCTTTGAATGACCAGAAAAAATAGTAATAATAGATGCTTAAATATGGGCTATGGGCATGACTCTTAAATAATAATAATAATAATAATAATAATAATAGTAACAGTACACTCTCAGTATACTAGAAAAAAGGGTAATAAACTGTACCATTCCTTGTTACACTTCTGATATTTCATGTGTTTTTTTCACCTAGGAATGTGCATGTATTGTACCTTTAAATCTTTACACTAAAAACTGATTACAGTCCATTTATATATCTTAAATCATTAAAAAAAATCCATACATTCATATTCCACAGAAAAGATATTAAGTTTATAAAGGATATAACCATGAACCATGTACATGTATCCACGAGGGAACAACCCCAGTGACATAATAATAATAATAATAATAATAATAATAATAATAATAATAATAATAACAATAATAATAATAATAATAATAATAATAATAATAATAATAATAATAATAATTGTCCCAATGGAATAATACTTGCTGTTGCCACTGCTTCATTTTCAAAATGAAAACAAAATTTAAAGTGCCCAGTTCTAAATTAATCCATTATAAATCATATGACTATTTCATATTATAATAAAAGTGATGATGTCAAACAATAAAGGCTTTAGTGATTAGCAAGGCACCGTTTCAGTTTCACAATCGAAGAAGACCCACACTGCAAGACGTCATTTCTGAATCTCTGCAAGCAAAGTGTGATTATTTTAGGGAGATTTTAAACGGTTTTTAGACTTCCTGCCTGCTGCTTTGAAATGAGGATGTTTACGGTTCAGAGTGCAGGAATGCGGAGGGATATGAGCTCTGCAGGTCAGCGGGACAGCGCACATCTCCTTCATTTTATTCAGCCTGGACTGAACTAAAGCTCAGCATTCATAGCCCATAGGCTACTAATGCAGTGTTCAGAAAGCATTTGCGGAATGGGAAGATAAGCATAATGTCTTGATAGATATTGCTTGGGAGCATCTGAAATCACTTAATATTATTTATGAGATTATTAGATTATGTTGCTGTAGCCTATATTATTTGAGGTAAGCGCAAACTGGCTATATGGTCAAGATCTTGGTGGCTTTATGAAACTGTAAGTCTTAATTTAAGTTTTTAAAGATGAAATGGACCCTATATACTGGACTTTCGTGTTGTTCATGGCGTAGCGTTCCTGTTACAGCACTAATGAATCGGCGGGTGCTTCCTCACTTTGTAAAGCCCAGGATTGACCTCTGCTTTAAATTACAAAGCTGCACGGAGCACTGCTGCTCTTCCTGTAGGTGCTGCTCGGTGTGTCTGCTTTGAGAGTACAGATCATGTTTACCTTTCTTATCAGCGACAGGAAACTTATGGGAAGCTCTGAGCCTTTCTTCCAACAACTCATCTGTCAAATTACTACAATGCATTGCACCTTGGGAAAAAAAATATCCATAAATCCTTAGCACACTTTATGTGGGACTGACATTTAGGCTACTTCATTTATTCGATGGATATTCCATAATGTTCCAGAGATTGAAGATAACAGCAGAGGTTGCTTTTTTGGTTTCTTGAATGGGATCCTACACAGTGTATGTAATTGTTTCTGAAGTTGGAAGGAGGGGTGGGGTAAAGAAATATGAGCTGCAGTCAAAGTTCAGCTACTTCTGATAGATGTGGTTTTGACAGATGCAGTAATTGGTTTGACAGTAATGCAGTTTTTTTTATTCTTGTAAAACCTAACACTACAATGTGACCCAATCTACTTAGAGAAAACAAGGTTAACCTATATAATTTATCCAAATGCAAATTGTGAAGAACATTGTCAGAAACTTTTCAATCGCAACTTTCTGCATCTTCATGGCACTGGAACCCTAATGAGTGACATCATTACGAATGACATCATAATATCTGCGTAATTTTATGATAATATGTGATTTAAGCCTGTCAGTGTTCGTACAATGCAAATTTCTTCCTGTGAACTATATAACTGACTATTCTGGTTCATTTAGTCAGCTAACACATGACTCACTACTACCAGAAACTGAACACGTATTCCAACTTGTCTGAAGCTACATGTTACATGCCTTGAGAGTGGTAATAATGGCATAAAATGAGACTTATATGACATCATTGAGACGTTGTGTACGTTGTACCAATATTAGCTGGAAATTGTGTGTGTGTGTGTGGGTGGGTGAATGTGTGTGCGTGCTATCTGAGGATTCTTTCTTCTTTTCAGATTGGGAAGATATGAGATGGAATTGGAATTATTAGACCCTACAAGCTTGCAATTTGTAAAAATCAATGGATATTCAAATCTCAGACTTAAGACAGAGTCATCAGGACAGTGAAGTCATATTATAGGCAATCACATCTGAAAGAACCACAGCACCTTAAGCAATTAACTCGTAACAATCAGTATTGTGTAGCTTAGCCTTTGAACTGGTAGCTTTCTAGCTTAATTCACATTATGGTTCAGATAGCTAGAGCTATAATAGTTGTCTGTGTATCCAGTTATAGAATTGACTAATTTCCAAACTTTAGGAAGATGAACAGCACCAGGTAGAAACTCCAAGTCGTGTAGTTACTTGTAATTATCTTATGATTACTGTAATTCAGACATAATGTTTAATTATTTAAAGAAAAAAAGATTTTTTCCACCATTGACCACTAACACTCCATTATAAGTATCCAGTCAGAAACTCAGGTATAAAATACTGTGAAAATCCCACATGTAATTATATCTTGAAGAGATATTTTCTTTTTTGCCATAATTCTGCTGGCACATGAAGATAGGATAACTTAATTTTACTTTCCACATATATATAAATATGTAAATATATATATAAATTCTATAATTCTCAGTACCCTACAATCAATAGTACAGATCAGTTTAGCTTTGTAGATTATAGAATAATTTTTTTTAAATTTTAAAACAATGCTAGCTAACATTTATTCATTGTGTACATTTCCATAAACACCTAATTTCCAAATCTAAAGCGAAAAGCTCTTAGTAGGATTACTTAATATTTGGAAACGCTCAGTTACCTTGCATAAGAAGAATATCACAATATATCAGTAATAACACAATCAGTCATTAGAAACACTGACTTGCTCATTCTTGGTCGCTTGCTGGCGCGTTACAAAAACGTGAAGGCCTGAGATTTGTGTAACCACACCTAAAGTGGGGGGCTTAAGCAATAAAGACCTGAGTCTAACTCTCAAACGGGTTCTGTGATACATAGAGAGCTTTTGGGGGTTTGATCCTCATCTGCCACACACAGCAGCAATCAATCGTGGTCTTTGATGGCGTGTTCTCTGGCCCGGGAGGAAGCTTTCTCACAGCGCTATTTCTGGCCCGCTTGCGCTCCTTTGTTTCTCCAGAGGAGCAGGTGAAGGTGCCTGTGCAGCTTTGATCAAGAAGACCAGGGCTCTGTAAACAAGTCCCAACACGGTTTAGTCAGATCTAGCCTCTCAGTTATCCTGCACCTTTTCCTGAGCAGACTGAACACACAGCACAGAACAATGAAAAGATTTTAAAAATCGCATAAAAAAATTTGAAAATAATGTTGCAGACTCAAGGAGATAACTACAAGGGGGATAGAATTTACTCTTTTACGAAACCACAGTGCTGTCGAATTCTCAAATCTGATTGGTCAGAAGGTGCTGATGTTGAGTAAGACTCAGCAGGTTTATATTAATGCACTTACTCTAATAAGTTATTATTTCTATAGTAACAATTTATTCACATGGAATTACATATGGTCGCACATAATGCGAGGCTAATAATAAACAAGTGAAAAAAACATGTTATTTAATAAAGAAAAACATATAATCATTGATATGGTGAAGTTTTCTGTAAGGAGAAATTTACTTGCCATTTATGGAATGAGTCTCCAGTGCCAGGACAGTCAGTAAGGTTTCTGTCTCGAGAGAGTCTTCAGACCAGAAGACCTAACGGTTTGCCCTTTTTGATTTCTTGATAACATGAAACTTGTCTCATAAACGTTATACACCATTAAATGTAACTACAGATGGTTAAATATACAATGTATTGTTCATTAATAAATGAAAAAAATGTAATAATTTGTAAATTGTTGTGTTATAAAAGGAATCCGGGATGTGCTGTTATTGGAAAATAATCAACTTCAGGGTGGTAATTTTGTGTCATGCAACATAACGCCACTTCATTGTTGATTATTTTCCTATAACAGCATGCCCCCAAATGTTTTATTCATTACATAATACCCAGAAAGGAGAACATGATCATTTTATTTCTTATAAATAATGATACAATTTTAAGATAGGGCAAACAATTTCCCAAAATATTCTGAATAAAAAAAACTTGATTTATTGAGAATCATTTTTTGGTATATTAATAATGTG
This sequence comes from Pangasius sanitwongsei, assembly GCA_037576675.1. Classification (NCBI taxonomy): domain Eukaryota; kingdom Metazoa; phylum Chordata; class Actinopteri; order Siluriformes; family Pangasiidae; genus Pangasius; species Pangasius sanitwongsei. The sequence goes on from CM075023.1 coordinate 15,793,588, forward strand.
TGTGCATTATATGATATTCAGTCCTGATAAGCCTTGGGTTCAATTCACATTAACTTTTCACATTAATCTTGCACATTGGAATCGCAATGTTTTGGCGGCTCACAGACAGGGTGCTGACAGCTGTGTTTTGGGTCATTTTGCTACCATACGTACACACCCCTTTGGTGAACAGGTGCACTGCCCATATCTTTCTCTCTCTCTTTCCCCGAGTGCGACAAATATTGATTATATTCACGCTTTCTTCATCGATTCCCAACATTCATCCAAAAGGGGGTTTCAGTGGTTGCCAGAAAAGAAAGTCTATAATTAAATAATAAATCACTATTTTATCTTCTGATTTGGTCACTGTTAAAAAAGAGAAAAATAGTGCTTAATGCAAACTGAAATTACTTTTAAAAATGACAAGGTCATGTGTTTCTTCACATTTCCAAACTGTAACATTTATTATCTAGCAACTACATACAGACCAATGCAAAAATATTAAACTAGTGTTACGTTAAAACAGTGTGGAGTAAAAATATGTAACCGTTCATTGTTCTTTGGAATTTAGATACGGGTTAGATTAGATCCAGATGATCTTCTCTTAACTGTTCTCAGAGAAACAGTACACAGTTCTTAGCATTAGTGTCAGCACTGTAATATTTAACAGTTCTTGACACCTGTTGTGTAGCAATCCAATAAAGACCTGCATCATCATGGGCCTGAATTTCAGCAAAACAGGACAGTTTAGGATATGTTTAAAAGAACCTTAGATGTTTTTGATATACATAAGCTAATTGTATGTGAGTTTTTCATATCTAAACCTGTAATCCTTAAGCATGCATTTCAAGCTACACCATCATGGTAATAAAATGTCTCAAAAGCAGTGTTTTCTCTACAAAAATGTTCCTACAAAGCTAAAATTCTTTTCTATTCAAGTACAGGGAACATTACAAACCTCAATATGGACCTGTCAAATCAGCATGGAGTAAAATTTACTAACACAGACAGGATTTTGAATGTTTTGCCATGTGCGGTTAGGCACATCCACCAAAACTCGTCGCTGCCAGGCAAGGCGAGTTTCTGAAAGGCTGTCTCTGTGTGCGGCTGAGCCGCGGGTGATGGCAGAGGCTGCATGCGCCTGCTCGTGATTCAATGTCCTGTTTATGTTGAACCTCAGTGCAGTCTTCCTGAGGGAAGCAGGACCATACGGATTTGGTGGCCTCGCTGTTTGGACTTATCTAAACACGTGCATATGCACTCGTACGAATATGGAATACAATGCATACAGAAGACAACTTACAACTAACTCATAAATCCTATTACTTAACACTTACTATTACTGCAAAAGAAAGTATGTAATTCATTAATTTACTCAAGTAATATGAGAGGATCAGAGTTCTTCGTTGGGGGACGGGTGCAGTATCTGTGTGCGTGTTTGGGAGTTCGTATAGGGACCGAAGGGACGGCCGGTGGCATGCAGGTCACCCCCTGTTGGGGGCAGTGGAGGGTCATCTCGCAGCAGGACCTTTCTCTTGGGGGTCAGGCTCCGGCTGCAGTTCTAAGCAGAGGAAGGAGCTGGGGCGACCCCGGAGAGAGGGACCCCAGCAAGGATTGGCCCTGGCCAATGTGTTCTCAATCATAGGAAACGCAAACAAAAAAAGCAGAGCCTGATTTAAGAAAAGGCCATGGAGCTCTCCGGAGAAACCCCCCCTTGATTCCTCCACTAGAGCCACCCAGAGCCCAGCACTCGGCTCTTGCCTCCTGGAGAGGGGGAGGAAGAAAAAGAAAAGAAGGAAAGGAAAGGTAAAAAAAACAAACACCTTTCTTGTTAACAAGGCACAGAAGCATCAGGTTCCTTCTGTCCCCCTTGTCCTTCTCTCTTTTTTTGCTTTATCCCCTCTGAGTCTACCTCCGCCTCGATCTCCTCTGCATTGTGTGTGTGTGTGTGTGTGTCTTAGAGTATGATGAGGACTTGCCCCCTGTGAAGCAAAACAAACAAATACAGAGCTTAAGGAGGTGCCGCCACTAATGAATGACAGCTGAAATGAGAAAGAGAAAACAATTACAGTCAGGTAATAGTGGAAAGTTAATACATGGGCTTTAGCAACAGTCAACACATGATTAGAACAAAGGGAAAGACATTAGCTGTAGTTGCTTATGGTGTTTGTGCATTTATTATCAACAGTTGTAAAGGGCTTTAGATTCCGGATGGAATCAGTAAAGTTTTTTTGCCTGTGTAATTCAAGGATTTTCAGCCTTATGCATTAATTTAGTGTAAAAGAAATTCAGAAAATTCAAAGGGCTCCTTTGTGGTCAGAGCAGATTAATTTCTTGAGTATAATCAAATTATTCAAATATTAAGTACCATAGAACTTATTTATTGGAACCATGGGCATTTAAAAAAATATATATTTCACACATAAAACCTGTGATAAAATGTAGATTTAAAACTTTTTATTTCAGATTAAAAGCATATTTCCTAGTTTTTTTTAGTTAAAATTGCACTTAGATTGTTATTGAAGTGTGTTTTTAAACAAGTAAGCTTCAGATTTCTTCCTATGAGAATCATATCATTTTAACTGGCATCATTTCGATTATTAAATTAAATTATAATATTTATTTCAACTATAATAGCAGTTGATAACTGATATAATAGCAGTTGACTGTTGAACTCAAACATTGATTTCGAATAATATTTTGTAATTAAAAGTAAATTAGAATATGTTATGGACACCTGATGGAAGCAAGAAATATCATCCTACTTTATTTTTCAGGGCTCTTAGCAATCTAAAGAAGCCTGCCAACAAATATTGCATAATAAACAAGGAACACTGTAACAGGTTTTAGATAGTAATAGTGGCATAGTGGCAGATTGAATCAAATCTATAACTCAGAACATTTGGGATAGAAAATTAACCCTACATTAGATCTACAATCCAAACTCTCATAACGACAGACTTTTCCTACTAGATTTGCTGTAAGATTTAAGATTAATAACTGAATAATACGCACAGGCTTTCAGGGGTGTAGTGTAGAGGGATAAGACTGTCCAAATTATCCTTGTGCTGTGTGAACAAGTCATGCCACAAATATGCAAAAATACAAAACGATAAAAGATACTGTTTTGTGATTTGGCTTTTTTGAACCCCTTAAGCTGGGTTTATACTGTAAAGCATAATTTTGCTGTCACAGACAAAAATCACACCTCTTTGGTATGTAATGTGCTCACTGGCAGCCAGTTTAATGCCATTGCAACCAAGACATCTGACAACAGGTTCTGGCAGTGTCTGAAATTTTTGATTAAAATCTCAGAGTGTGAGCGCTGTTATGATACTCGTCTAAAAGCCACCAATAGCAGGATGGCACAGGATGACGGATGTCTCATGTTACAGCTACAAATACAGTAGTGGTGATGTCGAAACATAAATGAAACATGCTAACAGACAGAAAAAAATCCTTATTACCTGAAGCTCACAAGAATGTTTTCGTTTATACGACTCTATTTTCTCTATGAGCCTGGATCACGGATCCAGGATTGATGGTTCACTGATTGATGATGTAAGCAGATCGTAGACATTCCCGCCGACTGCGGGTCTATCGTTAGAGGATCTTCATCCTGACATGGAGAACATGTGTTATCGCACAGTCTGTTATAGAATTCAATCAAGATTTTGTTGTGATCTTGTACAGTGGGAAAAGTAATCATCTTAAAAGACAGTTGAAATAGCACAGTCTAAAAGACAAAGTGATGATTTGATAGTTCTTCATTCCGTCAAGGAAAATGTTTGTATACAGGGACAAGCTGAAGAAGCTGTACATGTTAGAAATGTCTGAATGGAGAATATGTAGTGCAGTGCTGGTTTCGGCTTCGGGCCGAGCAGCTGTGCCTCTAGGTTGATAAAAACAGAACAGATCTCAGCAGGCCACATTCCCAGAGCCTCTCCCTGTGGATTAGAGCTAACAAACTGCTGCAGTGAAGCTTTACATGAATTCAGTTATATCTGTCAGCCTTCCTTATAGTTACTAATACTACAGAACAGGCTGGCAGTGGGGTGGGGTAGGGTTGCTGGTGGGGTATGTGAGGATGAGTGTGCAGCATTAAAACGGAGAGAACTCATCCACATCTCACACTATTGAGGGTGATCAGTCATTTTCACACATGCTGCCATGACATCTTTCTTGTCCTGCGTTCAAGTGTGACGAGTGTCAGACAAAAGCAGGGACACCGACAGCTTGCCTCTGCCATGTGAACGACCCATGTTTTGTCTCACCTAGCTGATAAAATGAGATTAAGGTAAAGGGGCCTGTCACTGCACTACTCAGCTTCACACTCTTTTGTATGAGTACCAGTTAGCAGGCAGATGACCCCTGCATGGTCTAAAAAACGAACAGGGCTGCGGGATTGACAGCGCAGCTTCCTTGAATTAACGCAGTGGAGTTCAACGGTTCAGGTTAATGCCGCTCATTCACTAACTTGAGCAAAGAGACCCACATGGATGTTACCTCACATGAGGAACAAAGCCTTTTTTTTTTTTTAGCACAAGTCAGCGCACACACCTTTCTGATACATGCATATTTAAAATACAAAATAATATTTGCAATGTGCATTTGATAATCATAGATTTGATGGTATATAATTCATTCATTTATTGCAGTTAGGTTTGAGGTGGATCAGGGTTGAGGTGGATCCGGAGACTACCCCAGAAACAGTAGGCATGAGGGAATACACCCCGGATGTAACGCAAAGGGCACACATATTCAAACACAGCGCAATTTACCGTAGCCAATCCACCTACTGGAACCTGAAGTGCCTGGAGGAAACCCACACAGACATGGGGAAAACTTGTGGGACTCCACACAGACAGTAATCTAAGCTCAGGATTGAAGCAAACGACCTTGGAGCTGTGAGGCGGCAACGCTACCCACTTCCCCACCCACTGTATATCATTTATACCCAAATACTTTTGTGTTTTTTAACTGTGCTTTCAAAACACAGAAAATAATCATGTCAACTGATGTTTATGTGATTCTGGCAGATTTTTAGACCAGGTGTGGTAGTCCCAAAACAGCCATGGATGACACCATCCATATTACAGTGTTTAGCTAGCTAGCTCATTTAGCTCCTGCAGTAATAGACTCTCCTTGCAACTGTAGCTTTTTACTCCATTATATTACTCAGCTAGCTACCAATTTAGCTATTATGTTTAGCTACTACAACACTGTCAACTAGTTTACGTAATAGCAAGTTAGTGCTAATTATGCTGCTATAGGTAATTTTTTACATGATCTTAATTTGAAATAGCTATATATTTCAGTATGACACAAAATAGCAAGGTAGCAATGTGTTAGTTTCATCCATGACTAAGTGTTTAAAAGACTACATGGTAGCTAATCCTGTATTTTTATGCTTCATTATTTTTGCTAGCTAGCAAGCAGGATGCTAGCAAGTAGGCAATCTTGTAGCTGCTTTATGTTAAACTCTCTCAGAACTATTTGTAGTAAATAATTTATAAACCAACAAATATCATAAAATCCCTTATAATTTAGTTTGGTTTATATACCCAGCACTACCTTTCATTCGCTAGCTAAAATTACTTTTGCAGTACAAGTTACAGATCCTAGATTAGGTGGATGCAGTTTCATGGTTTATTTATTTGTTTCGTGGTTTATTTTGTTGGATTTACATTTGGGCTACTTTTTATTATGTATTGAAATACATTTTGATGTATATTGACTTGTCTCTTAGCCCCATGGAGATGAAGTGGCTAGCTTAACAAGCAGGGTTCATTTTAATCTACACAGAGCCACCCAGTAGGTCCCATCCCCAATGTTAAATGCCACCAGCGATAGTGAACGCTCTAGACATAACACTGCTCATTTTGTTTAGAATTCCGATTGTCATTTTATCGCCTTCCTCAGAACAGTGCCTCTGTGATAAAAATGGTGTGACTCATAACAACGACGCAGCAAACACCCCTTTCTCATTACTCCAAGTTACAGAAAAATAAATTATGTTTCTATTATTGGCTTCACAAAGTTATTTAAGAACACATCAACACACACTTGGCTAGTTTACGCAGTGGGCTGTCTATCTGAACTCAAACACTCAACAACTCGGCTCAATGAGATTTACCGGTAAGCTCCGTTGAGTCATATGTGACAAAATGTTTACTACAGCCTAATCTCCTTCAGATCTCATAACGCATAGTTGGCAAGATAAAAATAAAGGGTGTTTTAGTATAGTTCATTATGTAGACACAATTGTCATAGCAGTGATACTTTGTATTAGATAATGATTTATGACAATTTTAATGCATAGAATTTCAAATATAATAGCCAGAGGCGGGCATTAATGCGTTACATTTACTTAAGTAACCTTTTTGAATAAACCATACTTTTTTTTTTAGGCTTAGGCTACTTTTTGCACTTGAAATTTGTACACAGACATGTATTCTTACATTGTTACATCAAATTAAATTCAATTAAACTGCATTACTTTTTAAATATGTGAGTTTTATAAACACATTCAAGGTCAGACATTATTCTACCACAGTGATTAATTTTGCTGATCTTGCTGTATTTTCACTTTTTTCCACTTTGTTCCACATTTTTAGGCCTGTTCTTCCGAACAGAGTGGAATATACTCATAACGCCTAAAGGCTCTTTTTACGTCAGTAGTATATTTAAATGAATAAAATAAAATATATATGTATATATGTAATATACACTCACCAGTCACTTTAATAGGAACATTTGTGCCCCTGCCCATCATGTGGCAGCAGGGCAATGAATAAAATCATGCAGATACAGGTCAAGAGCTTCTTAGCAAACATGAGAATAGGACAAAACAGCAGAAGGCCACATTGGATTCCACTCCTTTCAGCGAAGAGCCGGAATCTCAGGCTACAGTGGGCACAGGCTGGACAGTTGAAGATTGGAAAAAGTCTCGGCACTGTTCTCCCACTTTTCAACTGTACAGTTTTGGTGAACCTGTGCCCACTGTAGCCTGAGATTCCTGTTCTTTGCAGGAGTAGAACCCAAAGAAGTCTTCTGCTTCAACATATTATGAGATGCTTTTCTGCTCACCAAGGTTGTAGAGAGTAGCTATTTGAGTTACTGTAGCCTTCCTGTCAGCTTGAACCAGTCTGACTATTCTCCTCTGACCCCTCTTATCAACAAGGCATTTCTGCTTGCAGACCTTCCACTCACTGGAATCTTTTTGTCTTGACACCATTCTTTATAAACTCTAAAAGACTATTTTCCATAAAAATCAGGAGATTTCTGAAATAAATCTCCTGTCTGAAGCCTGTCTTAACCATGGCCACTGGGTGTGTTCAATGATTCCTTTAGTTTTCACTGGGTAATATTCCACTACCACACAGGCAGGCCTTTCTCAGTGATGTCTATCGGACGCTGAGACCCTCATCAGTTCACTGTGTTCTGCCTGTATCTTGGTACACGGCGTCACATAGGCACAGCAATGTGTGTGTGTTAGCCACTCTAGGGCTCTCCTCCGGGAAAAAGACTCCCACTTGTGCCTTATCGGCTGTTGACATGCAGAAGCCGGTAGACTTGGTCATGTCAGCTCTGCTGATATGCTCGCGTGGCATAGCTAGTGATAAATACAATACTGAGAAAATTCTCAAATAAAATACTTCTCATAACACTTGTCCTCTCTAAGAGAGTGAATGATAGCTTGTTATGATTTGCTTTTGAGTTCGGCTGTTACACTGCCTAAGTAGTGCTTCTTAGCGCTTTTGCTTTTTATCTCCATTTATTAGTCACTCGTCATAACCATTACACAGAGAGCTGTTTTGATCGGCAAGACAGGAATGGCTGGTAATCCTCATGCAGTTGACTAAACAATCACAGTGTCGTTTTGTCAAGCGAGTCCATGACATAGCAGCTTCCCCCGAGCTTTCGCTCAGCCCTTTAAAGCGTGCCCTGTGTGACCCTGAGCGCAGGAATGCTAAGCCCTGCACAGGAAGCTGCTCAAGTGCTCGGTCATATCAAAGAGCCCAAGTGAGTGACAGGTAAGCCCAAGCCTGAGAAGACATGACCCTCCTGCACTGAGGCACAATAGCGGCATGCACCTGTGGTAAAGTGTGTGTAAGAGTGCTGGACCCCCCTCCCAAACCATGCTTAGACTTGACCATGTACCTACACACACACATATCACACTCCCTGCAGGTGTTCACAGGTATTGTTAAAAGCAGGTAAGCAAAACCATTGCTCTGACACTGGAGGTCCTCGCCAGGATGGGGGTGAGGAACATTGACTTGAGGAACTATGCTGGAAAAACAGATGGGTGAAAAGGGGACAGTTACATTGATGAAAAATCATCCTGCGAGACAGTCATCAGACTCTGTACCTGGAAACGAATGTATTGTTTTCCTGTTTCTGTGCTCTTGTAGTTTCATTCTACAGAATGCCTTAAATGCTTCTGATATCATCAACAATAAAATATATCATGTACATGTATGAAAATAATGTACACAATACTGTAAACATTTATTTTGTATTTTAAAAATGGAAGACATGAGTTCAAATTGCCACTTCACTTGATAACTGCACTTCAATTGACAGCATGCCAGTGGTTTATAGCTTATGCTAACACTTATGCTAGCTATCCTTCAGAAACCATGCTGTTAGTCTGTACTAAGTTTAAAAGCCTGATCAATTAAACTTTTTGTTTTCTAAAGTAATAGTGTACCAGGAATGTTAACCCGATGTTATGCTTTCTCCCTGAGCAATAGCAAGAATTTAACATAGTTCATAGCAGCTTTGCCTGCTAGCATTCACCTCACTAGCTCCTGGAACACAAGGTAAGTAATAAAAAACAATTATGTGGAAAAAGAATACAGTGCCTTGCATAAGTGTGAGGTAAGTTGGCAAAAAAAACAACAAACAAAAAAACAACAAACAAACAAACAAAAAATCCCAGGCATTTGTTGGTTGCATAAGTGTATATATACACCCCTTGGATTTAATACTTGGTACTACAATCAACCTGCTGTGATATGTCTCTATCAGCTTTGGACATCTGGCTCCTGATATTTTTGTCCATTTCTCTTGGAAAAATTGTATTTTTGTCACTTCTGATGACTAATTTATGGGTTTAACAGCAACAGGGGTAAATATTTATGCAATCACAACTGCAAACATCAATGACACTCGAAAATGAGTCAGGTAATACATGCATTTCCTTCCTGACAAATCCAGGCATATGTACACACTTGAAAATTCACAACAATTTGCTTGTACTACATTCATAATAAATAATCACTCTTGATTGTCTAATGAGATTATGTTGGTTTGGAAGCACTGGTGCACTGTTTATGAACTGTTATGTTCATGATGAAACACAAGGTGCTGCCTTTTATAAGAGTTTAATGTCTTGGAGAATTTCGAACTGTAGAGCAGCTCTGCTGTGATACAAGCTACAAAAATACAAAACAGAAAGCATTTTAATACAAATAGATTTTTTTTCTACGATCAAATACAAATTTGAATACAAATGTGTGTGTGTTTTTTAAATCTCATTCCCTGAATAAATGAATAGAAATTCATCCCTTGCCTGCTAATAAATAATCCTATGTGGTCTTGAAATGTTTAAAGTTGATCACAGATGAGTTGCTCAAAACTTCAAGTTAGATAATAGAGAAAAGGATCAAATACAAGTATCAAAATGCACTTTCTGGGAAGCAGGACCAAATTATTGCAGAGTGACTAAGCACTTGTACTTCGCCCAAGGACAAGGGGAGCCACAGAGCATCTGGAAGATTCCACTGAAGCTTGTCTCTATCTCATACGGAGTACGGGAGTAGACTAGGAGTGTTCAACTCATCTCAACATCTGCCTGATGCAAGAATCGGTCGGGTCCTTGATAGGTATTTTCTGAAAATAAATTCAGAATTGAAAATGTCAGACACTTTGTAAACGTCTTATTCAGTCTTTTTCATCAGTGGCCAAGTATGTGCATCTACTTTGGAGACAAGTATACATGAATGTCATAAAAAATTTCATTCCTAGTAGCATACTGAGTAATGGGCGGTGAAGGGAATTGGCATGGATTGGGTCCAATAGTTCCTTTAGAGGGAATCATCACTCCTAATCAATACTCAATTCTTCTGACTCATCAGCTTTTCTATACTCTGTCTTTTCCAAGATGACCCACAGGTTGTAAGGGCCCACTGAATGGTTTGATGAGGATGAAAATGAATTCACCAGATCTCAACACACTAGGAACTATGGGAGATTGTGGAACGACGTGTTAGACAGTGCTCAAGAACCATCATCAAAACATGAACTGAGGGAATATCTTTTGGAACAACAGTGCTCCATTCAGTACAGTTCCAGAGAATTGTAGGTATCTATGTCAAGGTGCACTGAAGGTGTTCTTAAGGCTTGTGTACCTTACTAAAAACTATTTGCTAGGCTGTGTGTTTTCCCTACATGTTTGTAAGTGAATGGATGTAAAAACCAAACCAAATATTTGCAATTGTGACATCTTATTGAGTCTCAAGTACCGGTAGTCCAAGAGTAGTTCGTAATTGTGTGTATATATATACCACTTTGAAGGAACACCCAGATTTCAACACATCATTTAAGAGTCCAAGACCTTCCAGGTGTGAGTCTGTCACTATAAGTGTGCTTCCGCCCCCACCCATGTCAGTCTACCCGGTTTGGTCAGATAGCATTACCAGTGCCTGGGGGATGTTTACGCTGAGAGACATGGATTTTCACTGATCGTTACCAAGTTAAAGCAGAATGAATATTACCGTGTAACTGCTGCATGTTGCCCTACAGGAAGTGGTTCTACTTCAAGTCCCAGTCTGAGCATGGATGAATGAAAAATTAAGCAAATGCACAAACCAGTTTTCCAGCCAGAATATTGAACGTTAAAAACACGGATGATGATGATGAGGATGATGGATGACTAAACATGCAAATGAGTCACCAGAAAATGATTAGATCTGTCTGGGTTTTTTTTTCCCAAATTATACCTTTTCACTGCATAGATATCCTTGCTATAGGTCCATCGAGAGCAAAGCACAGTGATCAGATGAAGATGAGGAATATGGAAGTTGTATTCAAAGACATACAGGACAAAAGCAAGACCCAGCGGGAGATGTACAAAGATAAATATCCTTGTAAGAGTGAGATAAATGGAAGTGGAATGTCCTTGCTCCCTCCTCCCTCATTCAGAGAGCGAACGTAGCCACTAAGCCCCTGTTGGCAAGCTTGTCTATACCTGCCTTAAGCCTCCTCAGCCCTGGGTAGCTTGAACTGCTTGAGAAGAAATGGGCTGCACTATCTTGTGGGCCCTATCAGAGCTGATGGTGTCATCACTGTCTGGAGATTAAAAGCGGCTGAGTCGGCGACGCTGGAGAGTTGGAGCTTAGGGCACAACGGTGAACAATAAGATAAAACCACGGTTGATTCCGATGATTCATCAGGCTTTTTCAAACTGGCAGGCTACCTGATTGCCCTTCGGACAACCTGATCTCAGAAGAATTCCCTGGAATTGTAACAAGTGGGGAAATCTATGTAAGAAATCCAACACCTTTGCATTCCCATGAATGGTGAATCATGGCATTCAACTGGTTTTCTTTACAGCGTCTTCAGACATTTATAGTTGATTAAAATCAAGACACGACAAGAACAAAAAGGACCTAGCAAAAAATACAGTTTTATTATGCGCTCCTCCACTTGTCCGAACTTGACCTGAAGATTTAGCCTATGTAAACGGTTCCAAAATCGAACATTCCCATGCCACCATTCCAGCTCAACAAAATTCCCCCAAATGCTGTACTACATGGTACAATTCCCACTGATGACAAGTGAATGTGAGTGGTCGCGTCTTGGTCCCTGCCTCCTCCGAAGATGAAAAGAGCAGGGCCTCTGTGCAGGAGCCGGTATCATGGGGAGTGTAGCTCAATGGAGGATGTGATGCAGGTGATAAGGGTGCTGGGAGTTGCTTGGTTCAATGCCAGGCTGCTTTTTGCGTATGCTGGTATTCGTGACTGCTCTCTTCGATGCCAGGGCTGACTGGCTTTAGTTGGTGGGTGATTGGGTTTTCCTCAACAGGTATGCTGATTAATGGCAGATAAGCATCTATTTCGAGAGGCGAGTGACAAACATGTTCTGGGAAGATGGTTGTTGGGTGGTTCAGCATGGTGTATGTCTCCAGTAGTGCATCACATGCTAGAATTATTTAATTATAAAGAAGAATAGAAATTATAATGACCTAACCTTTCTGGATTGGCACCACACAATGTAGGTGCATACATTCTTTCTTTAAAGACTGTAACTTAAAGGAAATATAAAACTAACAGTAAGTCTGTGTAGTAGTAGGGGTGTAACAAATACAAATATATAATTCATAATGAACAGATAATGTGTTCTAAAAGCATTCAAATACAGATACAAACAAGGGGTACACTATTGTTCTTGCAAACAATATTTCTTTCTTCAGAAAGGTTCGCAGGGCATCTGTTTCAGATCAGATGTATGCATTGGGACCAGGTGACTGGATGAACCAAAAAAGGTGTGCGTTTATCTTTAGAGTTGTTTATATTTTGAGAAATATAACCAACTAAATTTGTTAGAAAATATCACAAGCAGTACAAAAACTAGCTAATAGCTGCATGAGCAGGATTAAAAAAACAGTCCCATGCACATCTATAGTTAAGACCAATTATGAACTTGAGTGATGTAGTTGAGGTTGAAGAACTGTCAGAGCCAGAATTTAGACACCATGGTGAGAGTGCTGGCATTTCTACCTCTGGGTTTTTCCCCAGTGTTTTCCAGTGTTTATAGAGGCATAGTGATAGTGTTCATATTTAACAACAAGATTTTTTTTTTTCTAGTTTAGGCCACACCCACTTCAGGTTTGAATCTGAATACAGATACAGCTATTTTGAGCATTACACAGATACAGATACAGATAGTGTCATTGCATTACACCCCTACTGTCTAGCATGATTTATGGGATGGTTTACAACACATATTGAGCAAGGCAACAACATATGCTTAGTGTAAGTGATCTACAGCTTGGTGTTTTCAAAACAGGCTTTAAGCAGATCAAGTCAAAGAAATACAGTCTCAATCCAGGACCTCAACTCTTTAGCGTTGTATAAAAACCCGGCCTAGCAGCTGCCTCTCAAATGCCCACCCAGCGGCGAGTGCTTACTATAGGAAACCCTGAGCCAAAACAGCTTCTCTTTCTCATGTCTGCCCCCCTCTTGTCCTTCAGATGGGTGTCAGGAGCAGGTGTTAAGAGCCAGAGGAAGGAATTTGACGCTCTGAGGGCAGCAGGGCAGCGGGTGTGAAATGATGGCTCTGTCACTGCTGTCAGTTTCGCTGGCCGGGACTCGGGTGTAACACAAGCTAAAGTGGACTGTACAGATGATTGCAGTGTGAAGGAAGGATTTGTCATTGGGTTTGTATGGACAAGAAAAAATGGTTGCTCACAGGCTTCTTTGGATGGTTTACACTGGCAGGAGACAAGTCACTCTTGTTGCTTGCAGTTTGTCTCTTGTGGGCATGTAGCAACCGCTACTGTTGTTGCTTTTAGGTGTACACACTGATCAGCATTTTGTTTTTATTCCTAATGGAAAACAGTAGTAGCTATATCTATACACCTCTAAAAGGGAACTAGTTAAACATAAATTAAATAATGCACTAATCACTATGAAAATTGGTTGTTTGAGTTACAAGCTAGACTTAATACTAGCTTCGTTGAAAGATTAGCTATGTTCACTCACCAAAGGCACCAATAATCTCTGCTACTTCCTTTGAAGCTGTATTTCTCTCCATAATGTCTCTATACACATTTAACAATAGGTCTTATATGACAGGATAAGATAAGATACGAAACTAATTTTCATAGAACTGAGAAAATCTCAGTGGTCACCTGTCACTTGCTAGCGTGAACGTAAAGTGACCGTTCTGGCTTTCTTTATTAAACCGTTTGATCTAGGGTTCATTGCAGAATCTTAAAAGGTTCCCCTAGTGCCATGGAACTTTTTCTATCTAAGATTGCTTGTCATGTATTCATGTTCAAAATGTTAACAAGATAACAGTCTTTCAACTGACAATTAAAGCACAATAGAGTTAGGATTAAAGTTTTAGGAGAGTTTTTAGTTTTAGGATAAGGATGAGTTACAAGAAGCTCCACTGTCTCACAAAGGCTACATAAAGATTAAGGAAATTGCATTTGCCATCCTTAAGCCTTGTTGATGTTTATACTTTGGAGCTGACAATACCCAAAATGCAGTTGGGTTTAGTGGCTAATTCTCTTAGCTTTAAGCTATTTGTGTAGAACTGTAGTAAGGTTCAAGCTGCTCCATGAGATGGGTTAGAATTTCACTTAGATGAGGTTTGGGGTTGTGGTAATCTTAGAAACCAGAGATTCTGAAAATCTTACACAACCTTTAGTTGAGGTTCTGGGACGAAACCGTTCATAAGCGTGGCCAAAAACCACAAGTCCACTCCACAGAGTCACATTTCTCTCTCTGTTCAGTGAGAATGCTCAGTGCTGTAAACAAGATCCTCATTGCAGGGTTCTCACTGGTGTCTGCTCCTACTACCATGATTTATCCAAAGTATCCCCAACGTTTCCAAATTTCATGAAACATAGCTGAGATCTCATCCAACACTTTGCATGAGTATTGTTGTACAGTAACTATTAAATTTAAAATAAGAATTTGTAAATGTAGAACTCTACAAGGGACTGTACAAAGTGTATAGTGTATAGTAATAGAATATGAACTTTGTATATATGAATTATATACATATCACATTACATAAAGATTTTTTTTTTCTGTGGTGTATTTAGTACATTTTTATTTTGAAATTACAGGTTATGGTTTTGAGATTTAAAAAATCAGAACCCTAAACAAATCTCAACAATACAGGTTTTATGTAAAGTACACCAAAGGTGAAGCATCCGGGATTTCCAGGGAAAAGTAGATGTTTTCAGAGTGATCAAGCACATTTTTAATGTTCTACACAAATAGCTAGTTTTCTACACTGACATTAAACACTTACACTTAGTATATTCCCAGTGTAGCTATTTAGGTCATGTTCTAGCTAGTTAAACTATGTCAACATTATCTTGGAGCTACCAGCCAAAGCTAGTTGCTTAATAGGAATTTAGCTATTTTAGTAGAAAATAAAAACATTAGATGCATGTACCTCGTTACAGTTTTTATGTTGCGTTTTGTTTCCATGTCTCTTTACTTCACTTCACTTCACTTGACAGATGACTGTGATTGGATAAATGCTGAGTTTGACCATTCTGAAAGTGTCTACTTTGGCTTAATTTACATAAAAATATGTATTTGTGGTTTTAATTTTTTTTTAACTCTGAAAAGCGTAAGCTGTAATTTTGAATGATATGTTTTAAAGGCAAACTAATCCCTAGCAAGTTCAAACCAAGCTCCATAAAAGTCCAAGCTCCATAAAAGTCCTTGTATAGAAGTCAATTAAAATGTAAAACTGTACCTAGTGATTTCAAATAAAATGTCTGATGCAGAAGGAAATGTAATTATCAAATGTTTATAAATTATGAAATGTCATCTATAAAATGTTTGTATTCCCTATATTCATAAGAGCACCTAAACTTGTCTTGATTTTAGCTTCAACCTTTAAACTTCAGGTCCTTTCAGATTGTAACTTCCTTTCCTGAAGCTGGCTCATTGTCAAATGAGACTCTTATTGGACATAATGGCATGGCTGACAACAGCTATTGTATTTGCAATGTGGAAATGGTTGTAAAAACACTTGTATCCTGCTCTGTGCTTCTCTAGGTGCATTTGGGTGCTGCTGACTCGTATCTCATATGTCCTCTGGATGTGTTCCTTGTTCAGTTAAAGTCATGACACAATCAAGCGTGAGTCTATTCCCATCCAGATGTAACAGACAATTAAATAAGCAGAACAAATTTACACGACATTTGTTAACAGTATGGATGCAGAGCACCGTTTGCTGTCTGCTTTGCTTTGATTGCCATCATTAATCATGAAATACGTCCAGATCGCTGTCTTTTTGTGTCGTCTGTTCATCAGCATGATAAAGTCACATAGTATCACATGGTATCAGATGTTGGTATTGAGTAAATGAACACAATATTGGTACCTGATACTGGTATTGGAATATTCAAAGCTGTATTTATCTATTAAATATGAGAGTGAAAATTTATCCATCCTTCTGGTGATTTTTTTTTTTTCACAAAGCCCCCTTTCAGGAAAAAATACACCTTTTCCATCTATGTTCTACCTTTCACCTCATCACCTTAGCGAGCTCATGTGAGGGGCACAAAGTTCAGACCTGCCAGACTCAATAAAGCGTGAGTGTGAGTAGGTCCTGAAGCCGCCTGAGGCCACGGGACGCCGGGCCGGGCCACAACCTCGCGCTTCCACGGCTATGATTCTCGTCATTGCTGAATGCAACATGGCACCGCTTGTGCCATTACCTCACAGAGGCATGGGCGGATCAAAGCCAGGCACTTCAGCTGCGGATATGGGCCAAGGAGAAGTAAATTAGATTTAAAGGAATGAGACAGGGTCTTAGGTTGACAGAGGGTGGAGGCAAAATGGGTTTTAATTTAGAAAACAAATTGGTAACCGATTTATTACGCAACACAATCCAGACCGAGGAGGCTCCAATGCTTATGGCTTTTTCTGCATGCGAGATCTCTCGAGGCATATTAGTGCTAGTGACCTTTGGCACGGCGGTGGATTAATCTGTACCTCGGCACTCTATTTAAGTAAAGTGCGTTCTAGAACAACCTGTTTCTTGTTTAGTCTTGAATGAGATTCTGCAAGGTTTCACAGTCATTCACATAAGAATGGTTGGCTCAAGGTCAACTTGAAAGAGATAGGTTTGGCTAAATGAGTATGCTGGATTCTTGGAGATTCACACAAAAGCAAAGGCAATAACCATACATCAGCCATGATTATTAGTAGATATTAGTGGTCTGTGTGTGTGTGTGTGTGTGTGTGTGCGCGAGCATCAGCGCGAGAAACGAGGTGAAATCTGGAGAAACGTGACCTGGGTTTGCTCCGGACGGCCCCTCTCTTTGGGCGAACCCCTAAAATTCATCAAATTGGATCAAGATGACATCAATAATAGACTCAAGCTGGAGCACAGAGAGGACCAAATGATCCATACACTGTTTTTTTTCCCCCTCAACAGCACATTTCAACTACGGTCACCATCACGTTTATGACATCAAAAGATTCATCACAGATGTCAACACATTGACGGCCTACAGGACCGTTTCATCTTATTTCAGGTCTTTATCGCATTAAGCCCAGCTCCCATAATGCTTTTAAATTCTATTAATGAGTCACCCTGCTCTCCTGAACAGTATCGCAATCTGAAACTATTAACCATTGCCAGTCGCAGTGGACAAATCCAAAGCAAATGCATGCAATGATCCTGACTAACAATCAGTAAATAGGAATGAGGCATAATTCAAGACTGGTGAGTTATGGCACACCACATACCTTATCTAGTGTGTACTTCTGCCTATCATATCTAGCTATGAGGACTATTGTGACCTTGCCATTGTGTTACCAAGGTTGCTAATCAAATTTCCATTTTTTTCCCCTCCAGTTGGAGAACGTGAAGGCTCATGATAAAATCCACGCCTGCCCTGTACTGCCCGCTGAACACCCTTTTTCTCCTCTTCTGGGCGATGAGGTCAGCTCATGTGCAATTCCTGAGATGAAAGACAATCCTCATGTTTTGATTTGGCGAAAGTGAGGGAAAATCAGCTCTAGGTAGGCCCCCGCTAACCACCATATGGGGCAAAACTGTGTGAAATGATGGCGATGTTTATCAGGAACCGAGGGTCCGCTCTCTTAAAGACGTTGAGCTGTTTTAATTTCAGAACTGTTGGTAGACTACGCTATATATACTCAAGATCTGTTTTTTTTCTTATCCTAAAGTATTTACAGAACATCTAATCCATCTGTCAAATCCAACATCTCTTTTTGACACCATGAATGTACACTGATGTGAAAAAAACCCCCAGGACAAACTACATCCACACCTTCATCCATCAGTTATCAGATCCATCCAACCTGAGACGTGGACGCCCGGGCCTCCATTCTATTCATGCCTCCATCATTAGAATAACAGCCGTATCCTTCCATTGTAAGCGAGTGCCAAAAACCTCGCACGCGGGCGACCCTCAGTGCGCAGCCTGAACGCATGGATTTCCTACATGCTACGTCTTTTTAGGCACTTCGTCCGTTTTCGGCCTTCCATAAACCCTGAGCAGCTCTTAGTGCTGCTCTTACAGGAAACAGGCTTCGGATACAGGCCATATGCTAAGGTCCTAATGGATGGACTGTTGTATTTGGCAGCATGGGCCTCACGGATTCTGTCAGCGCCAGGAGTTGCTCTGAGTTTTAATGTTTTTTTTTTTTTGTTTTTTTTTTTTAACACTTATAGCACTTCCGTCCTTTTAAACATAGTAGTATATATAGTAGGCCTATGTGTTCATAATGTACTCATAGGAACTATTTTATTTGAAAGACAAAAAAGGAAGACAGTCCTATTTGTCAACCTTCAACCTAAAAAGTAGGGTTGGGTATGACAATATGACGAAAAATATGATTCTCAAAGGTATTTCTACAATACATGATATGCATCACGATATACAGGTTTGGTCACAAACTGCCAGCAATAAAGTGGTATTAAAAAATGTTCAATGATTCTTTATTTAATGCCTACAAAACGAACTGTATTTTTATTTTTTATATTAAAAAATTATATTAAAAAAATTAACACTGAAAAGGAGAAAAAAATTGTAAACATCTGTAAAAATGTTAAAGTTATAGAAAAAATCTATTAAAAAAAAAAGATATAGCCACGATATCTCAGAAAAACTGATATTTATGTGATATTGAATAATATTGTCCTATCACCCAGCCATACTAAGAGTCTGACTTACGAATCAGTTGTCAAGCTTGCAATTTGTAATAAATTTAAAAAATTATTTATAACAAATTGTAATAAAAAAAAAAACCTGTTTGTCATATTAAATCAATGAAAAAAAACCTTTTCCCTACTTTAGTACCAGTGGAAAAATTCATAACTAAACTCCACATGTATTTGAACATCTGTTTCATATTAGAACAGGGATAGAACAACATTTAACCACACAATTTCAGCACTAAATTTCTCCGAAAGACCAGTCTTATCCTTCTCTCAACTCATCCCGTCAAAGGCACCTTCCTAATAATCGTCACATACAGACTGTATTTGTTCTGTTTGTTTTTCTTGCGCCTATCTCAGCCTTCACCGTGCATGTGGGCGTTTGGACAACTGATTTCAACCCATCTCCTATTGAGTCCTTCTCCGCTGTCTGGAGTGGAAAAACACCTCACACAGAGACAGATAGCCGATTCCAGCTCACCCCGCTATACTCGGGGGCCCCCCCCCGCCGCCGCCCCGCCCCCCCCCCCCCCCCCCCCACAGCCGCACCACCCCACACCCACAAGCCCACGAGAGAGCAGCCGCAACA